>CM032436.1:6302257-6902257 GCA_019049465.1 Dryas iulia moderata | reverse complement strand
AGTTACTCGTTATTACATCATCTATCTGCCAGTGAAAGTCCCATCAAAATATGTCCAGCCGTTCCAGAGATTAGCCGAAACAAAGAGACAGACATACAAACATTACAAATAATGTTATTTTGGTATATGTATAGTGTATACATATGCCAAATGTGCATTTGAAAGTGGTTATTTTAATATTACAAACAGACACTCCAATTTTATTTATTATACTAGTAAAAATGTAATAGTTCTATTATCAAATTATTATTAATATACATTGACGAATTTTAAGTGATCAATGATAGTCAATAGGAAAAACCAACAAATTTAGAATGAACTGTATATGTCCATGTACCTAAATCTAGGACAAGAGCGTATAATCCGGAGCCCGTTTAGTAATTTATATGTCTTGCTCACCAAGGCACAAATTAATTAAATTATGATCATTCCTCTGAGTGGGAATCGAATCTACAACCTACTACGTTCATATACCTCTTACTGAGCCTCTATGGCCTCAATTGTTTTTCCAATTGACTTATATAACCTATTCGTCAAAAGACTTTTTATTCCAATTCAATATTATTATTCAAAGTAATTTATCTTCATTTCTATTCCATCCACTTGCACGTTTCTAGAAATACTTATATTTTTTCAGTTTCACGTATTTTCTCGCATTGCGCAGTAGACAGAGAGAACGTAGTGTCAAAACATTGTGTTCTCCACTTTCCACCCGAATCCGGAACATTGCGTATTGAGTGGCTGAACTCAACGCTAATTAACTCAACGCTAATTATCTTGGTCTAGTTACAAGACTAGAGAAATAAAAAAAAACGCAATTATTCCTCCCAGTGAGAATCGAACCCACACTCATCGCCAATACAGTAAGACACTGTCGCTACGCAATGATGGCCTCAAGTAATGTAATAACTTATTTAAATGTAAATATAATAACTTATTCAAATATAAAGAGCTACTTATTTTGTTGTTGAATAGTCCAAACCGCTAAGATAGATTAAATTTACACTAAAACAGTTTCTTGAAACTTACAGCTTAACCCTTAAGAGGATAAAAAGTATTACAGAAGTTTGGCTGAAAACTTTTGGCTCCTTTCATAAATTGGAATGAAACTTCAAATAAATATGAATAATAGTAACACAATAGGAAAACTATAGGGGAAGAGTTGTTATGTAGTTCTTTGACTTGTGGATATAATGTAAAGCAATAAATAACATTTTGGTAAATGACGAATGAACTAAATAGTATTTTTTTCAACTTCATGCTTTATATTGCATTTTAAAATAGGCAGAGAGAACTCTATTCTCCACTTTTCTTTTCGAAATTAAGATTGGGCGTGGGAAATTAAGACCTGGGACGTTGAAATGACGATAATTTAAATATAATATGATCTTTTGTTTTCGCGATTATTACACATTTTGAAATGAAACTATTTTTAACCTGATTAATCGCGTATGATTTGGTATCAGAAAATACATTTATAGAGCCTTTACAGTAGTCCGTGGTCACAGGTAGACTGTGTCTACCCTATTTTCGAAAACCAAAAGTATACGCGACTAATCTAGTTAAAAATAGTTTCATTTCAAAATTTAAATATACTCAAGTGGGAATGGAATTCACGACCATTTCTACTTAGGGTCAGACACTATACTACCAAGTACACACTGTGTAAAGCTTCATTTAATTTACTATTTGCCTAATAATTCCGTTCTCATTGAATTTTCAAATATTTAATTTGCCCAACCACTAATCCTATTGAGAGCACTTTATATAAACTTCACGTCAAAGTAATATCTGTTTTACTAAACAAACAATTTAAACAAGACCCATAAGTTTTTGGTTACTTAGAAATCAAGATCAATAATCTCGATTTGATGAAGATTTCGATTTCCAAAATTTGTAACGTTGTTTTGGGAACATTTTATGTTTTGTGCCAGAATTGAGAAAATTATTATTTTTAATATTAATATTATTAACAAAAATTATTATTTAACATGTCATCTATCATAGTATAGCTATATCTAGTTTTACCGATCATTCTCCTCCATGACAAACACACTTCACAAAGTGCGCCTGTAAAGCGACTGGATTGGAATTTGATTCCCACTCGAGGATTGGAAATATTAAATATTTCCATTTTCTTCGTTCTGGTGTCGAGGCAAAGCGCGGCGTTAAGTTCCGCCACTTACTTACTATACGCAATGCTTCCAAATTCGGCGGTGCGTGGGAAACGGCGTGTCAGATGGAAACTAGTGTTAACTGGGTTCCCTCTGTCTACACTGCTTTGTGCGGGATACAGCGTGAAGATAAAAAAAAATCTCCGTTTATTGACACATTGGTGAAGTGACTTTTAGCGCCATAATTAAAGAACTAATCTGAAACGCGAATTTTTACAATATATCAACGCAGTTAACGTAATTACCCACGACTTCATTCAAATTACTTAATACCAAAGTTAATCTGAACATTTTTAAAATATTTACAAGCAACCTATTTCATAATATTTAATTTGCTTCCAGCCTTCCAGCCTGACCACGAAGCCTCGGCCTATCGCATGCATATTATATAACCTAACGCGAGTATTCACGCGTAGGATTGAGTGGGAGCTAACCACGGAGTAACTCTTAAGTTACCCTCGTCTGGAAAGCTAAGCTTAAATGGTTAATTCATGCAAAACCTTTTTTTTAATTAGATTTTAATGTAATTATGTAATTTTGATGCTTATTATTTTTTTTCTCTCCACTTTTCACCTTATTATAATAAGTTGTATTATGGTCTGTTGTTGTATTATGGAGTAGGGTACTCCACGTCTCAGTTGTGTTTTGTCCTGTCGCACTTTGTCATGTTTCACTATGAAAATTCTGAAAATAAATATCAAAAAAATAGATATAATGTCTCGGTAAAGTCTAATTTAGTAGAAATAAAACCATTTATAAAAATATTTTAGCAAGTATAAAAGATAAAACGACCTTTGCTTTTTTGCCTTTTATCCAGCCATCCAGCTTTGCAGAAGGAACTTCGGTCAAGATTCTCTATTTTGAACCTTTCTTTCTTTCTCCACTTTCTGCCCGAATCTGTAACTTATGTAATGCAAATGGTGAAATACCTTTTGATTGATTTTCAAAGCAATTAAAGATGTAACAAACGGAGGAATGATTATTCATCTACGGTGCTATCAGCTACGGTGTCGCCTAATTATTTATTTATTTATTTATTTTTACCTTCACGCTGTATCCCGCATACAGCCTTATTATTTTCTATGAATTAATCATCCGAAATAAATTATTTTTACTTATTATATTCATATGGGTAGGTATTATTATGAGGATTTTTTACTCTAATTGAGAAAATACATTTTAGTAAAAAAAGTCTGATTAAAGTGACAACACAGTGATTTTAAATACCATCCAGTTACCATTATTTTTATTTGCCTTGTTAATGTTATATACATTCATATAAAATTTAAAACATATTTCTATAGAAATCTACAACTAAGCTACAATTCTAATTCGTTGTATTTCGATTTAATCATAGTAAGACCACTAAGTACTATTGAAAACCACACACACATGTACATAGGCAGGTACATAGTCATAGATCAATGAACACACCTAAATCTATTAAGCATTCGATTTCTCGTAGCATTTTACCGAAATAATGGAATCGATTTGCACGAACCCAAAGGGAATTCATGCAGAACTTCCGCACCTGCAGCACGCTCCGTCACACCCAAAAGGAGTGTATGTAATTTAATATAATATTTAGAGAGAAGAGGTCATCGGGACGCAATGGGACAGTCTAATTGTGAGCGCGTTTGGTTGTGGGTTCGATTGCCACTTGAAGAAATAATTGTATTTTAGTTGTTTTCGTTCCTTCCTATCACGATTCAATGTGATTGAGTTTGACTAGTTAATAAGCAAGATCTCGAAGGTGAAAAGTGAAGAACGGAGAGTTTTGACATTAGATTCTCTCTGCCTATCCTATAGGTGATAAGAAATACTTTTCTTGATATTTTATTTTTTAACGCTTTTTTTTAGTTCTAATACAAAAAGTTTGAAAAATTCGTGCTATTAACTTTTCTTCCTTACACAGATAAGTAATGCTAAGCTCCGTACTTTCAACTACATCGAGAATTCTTATACGGTTGTTACAAGTTATTTTTGTTGTTATACGCTTTTTAAAAAGAGAATATTGTTCAATATATAACAAGATATTTAAAATAAACAAACTCTGTAACGCTATGGGTAATAAAAAGCAAAATGGAAATATTAAATATTTCCACTCGAGGAGTGGAAATATTTAATATTTCCATTTTGCTCTGGTGTCGAGGCAAAGCGCGGAGTTAAGTTCCGCCACTTAACACGAAATGCATCCGAATTCGCGGAAAGTGGGGTACAGAGTGTCTTAACATTAGGTTCCCTCTGCCTACCCTGCTGTGTGCGGAATACAGCGTGAAGCTAAAAAAAAATTTATAAATATAATTTAATATACTAAGCTGTCGTATAGTAGGGACAGCGTTTAGTGTAATAGGGATTGGTTGTGGGTTCTATTTCCACTCGGTGTGATGATTATATGAGTTAAACACTTCGTCACAGCTAACATATAACTTCCATAGAAACATACATAAAACGTATATATACCCCACTTTCCGCCGATTTCGGAGGCATTGCGTGTTAAGTGGCGGAACTCAACGCCGCGCTTTGCCTCGACACACTTGCCAGAGCGAAGAAAATGGGAAATTTAAATATTACCACTTCTCGAGTGGGAATCGAACCTACAACCAGTCGTTTACAATAACACGTTCGTGCCACTGCGCCACGACTGGCCTCATTATTTATAATATTAATATCACAAAATAGATTCTCCATAACAAAATAAACAAGCAAATTTTAATTTATGCCACGAAATCATAATGAAAAATAGCGTCAACATTTTTTATCAAGAATTACGTCAGCGTTTTTACTTCAAAGAAGAGTTTGCGAGATGAACAGATAAATGCCTAACTTTAAAATAGCTCCAGAGGCTGTTGAGTCGCTATTCTGATTTTACTCGCGATTACTTCCAGTAAATCGTTTGAAGTTTTCTTAACGAAATAGCGGACAGATCATGTTTCAAGAGAAAAACAAAGAAGCAAGTTATTTAGGCTGAACTAATTTTTGTTATTTAATAAATGGTTATAAATTATTTTAAAATATGAAACTTTGACTATTAATATATTCAGTTTCGTCTACTTCTTAATATTAAAAATATTTTTGTTTTCTATGATTAACTTCCAGCTTTTTACTGTATAGCTGGATAGATAGAGAGAAACTAGTGTCAGACCACTTCGTTCTCCACGTTATAATTGAATTTAAGTAGTGGAACTTAGTGCTTTCATAGACAAACTTAGATACCAGAAACGAGAGAAATTTTAATAATATATCATTTTCATTTAATAAAAAAGCATCTAAAATCCTAAAATTTTGGTTTAAAGTCGTATCCAGACCTAGACTCAGGTTGTCTCTTAATTAACTGGTTTTTACCAGTTAGTTACGGAGATCAGCATCTAGCACTTTTTATCTTTCTTATAAAATAAGGACAGATAATCAATGATATTATTATTTTTTCAGCTTTACTCTTATTCCCGCTTAACGGAGTAGTCAGAAACGCGCGTTCACAGTCAGACTCTGTCCCTCAACACGCAACGATAAACATACATATTTATATTTTTCTAATATGACACGTGACATGCTTGTACATATGTCAAGGCAAGGTTGCGAAGTTTTACGGAGTCTCTAACCACAAGAATCGGTTAGAGACTCCGTAAAATTTACATAATTATTATAATTTTTTGTCGTTATACTAAAAATATATGTAAACTAATAACACTGAAACTGAAATGGGATAGTTTCTTAATAAAAATGTTACAGAACATGTAACTTCTTTCTCCTTTTCGTAAAACTAGCAGCTTTTTTTACGCACAGCATGATAGTTAGACAAAACGTAATGTCAAGACACTCCGTTCTCCACTTTATAATAGTAATCGAGACATTGCGTCTTCATAGGTGGATCTCCAAGCCGCCTTTTGACTTTTTAAATCAAAGGCGAAAATGAAGATAATTAAATATACTCATTTTTCCGAGTGGAAATCGAACCTACCCACAGTATTATTTTATAACGTATAAACTATTGGCGAAGAGTGCTCGCTTAAGTTAAGCGGTTTATATTTCTCATATTAATGTTTAACCCCTAATTAAGGCGTTCAAGGATTGGAGTTTGAAAGATTAGGTAGCCTGTTTAATTTTGGGTCATAAACTATCCTCCAAAGAAACTTCGTTGAAATCAGTCGTGCGGTTTAGATATTTCATACAAACTCTCATAGCCTATTTCAATTTTTAGGGTTAGTTATTAAGAAAAGCACCTATTTTTAAACATTTGATCTTAAGCTATTTTCGTTTTCATTTGATTCAAATAGAGTCTGTGGTTTAGGCGTGAAAAAGTAACAGACAGATAGACTTTCCCATTAATATGTATTATTAGCAAAACACAAGTAGGTACAAAGTAGTAGAAAATGGTAGCATATTAAGAAACTGTATATTTCAAAGAAACAATAAAAAAGATTTATTACGTAACATTTCTAGCCTTTTGAAGTCTAACCTAATATGTAACATAAGCGAAAACAGGAAAACGAAATGATCGATCACACTACGAGTATATTGCCGAATTCGCAAAATATATAAATATAAAGAGAAAAATACGACGCCCCTTTTATACAGTTGAAGTGAAGACGAACAATAATAAAAAAAATATCGGAAAACCAGCGTTCAGAAAACAGAACAATATTTGGCACTCAATTTTTCTATATCGGCAGCTTAAAGTTAAATCTACGAAAGCTTTACAAAATGAAGAATCAGATCCTATCCACAATCATTGTTCCCGATGCCGGCTACAAATTATGATTTATCTCAAAAGTTTAGAAAAACTACCTTGTTGTTCGAAAGGAATAAGTGGCTAAGTTGTCAGAGGAATGGGACTTAGCGATTTTGAATCATATTTGCAAAGCTGTTGAAGTTATTATCGGGAACACTAGATTGGCTTTTATTTATTCATATTTGGATACAGTCCAAATAGGTTTCGAGGTTCGTGTGCGATTTATTTACGATGTGGAATATTTTATACGCAAATTTTGAATGAACGCAAAACAATATTGGCGAATTTCTATCAAATTTCCAGTGACTTTCACTTCTAGTAAACGTGAAAGATTTTTTATCAATCCTACTATATTTTTAGTATCTGGTAGTGTAGGAAAAGAATTAATTTAGTTTTAAGTGCAAATTATAAATGAATCCTATCTATTTATTACGCTTTCATGGCTAATCTACCAGCCCGATTTCAATGGAACTTGCAATGGAAATAGATAAGACATAGGGTCAAACATAAGATACTTTTTTAAAAAATGAACCCCTGAATGATTAATATATCCTATATTTATCATTCAGAAAGTTTATATGAAAATTGTAAGTTGCTGGACTGGTGTCATTAAATTTTCTCAAGGAGATAATTGATAACACGACGTCAAATATTGCATAATACTTATTTCTTCAAAAACCAACCCTAAGGGGCCGACTTAGGGATTGACAATTTGTAGTTGTAGCGAGAAATTATATTTCACGGCGCAGCCGTGAGTATGTCATCAGCTTTGTGATATATAAGTTATCATGTCTGTCATTTAATATATAAAGAAATATTAATAGGTGGAGAAACAGTATCAGTAGCATAATGCCCATTAAAAGGATTCGCACCGGCTGCAGAAATTTAATCAATTCACAATTTAATAATATAGAACTAATGTCTACCACAAAAAAGTAACAAGTACAGAACTTGTCCCCGACAGAATTAGTAGTTCCTTTCTTAATAAAACTTACCTTTCCCTTTTTTTTTTTACTGTGAAATGTGAATCCAGTCAGATTTTTTTATCTTTGCACTAGGTGACGTTACCTTGATCACTTCAGTTAGTAGCCAGCTGAGATCTCCATAGCACGATCTTGTACTAAAGGGGAACTTATATATTTTACAACAGCTCTACACTTTTTCCTGCATACCAATACATATCTAGTGTCAAGACTCTTCTTTCACCACTTTCCGCTCAAACCGAGATTCAGCTAATAAATATTACAGATCACGTACCACTATATTTAAAAAATATATATTTAAAAACTATTAGATAAGCAACAACTAATAACCATATCACTGATTTTCACAACTTCAACAATTCTTATAGTCAAACGATCCTTAACATGTAGGTAGGTATACCTACTGTTCGGGTTTGACCAGTTTTTATATCATTATTACGTAAAAGACCCTCTTAATGGGTCTGCAAAAATAACGTTACTGTTTTCATCCAACGTAATGAGATAGAGTTGTATAAAGCAAATCTGTAAAGTTCTGAGTAAATAACCTTACATAAAGAGAAAATTTCATGAACTTGGGATATAAGCGGAAGAAAACACATTAACTTAAGTGTATTTACAAGCATTGCTACTTTGGAACGCTTATAGTGGAATTAGGTGATGATAATGTATATCTTGTTTGTATTATGAATTTGGTATTTTGCCTAAAAATTTGGAAATTTAAAAGTCATCATGGCTGTTATTAAGCGTTTTGTCTTTAATTTAGTTTTTAATATTGTTTCTTAGTTGAGAAGTGGTAGAAATTTTGTTTGTACATACCAAAACCATAATACCATAAACCATATACGTTTGTACCATATGGGTATGTACATATGCGTATGTACATATGTATTATGTATCATAGACTATTGGAGGCCAGATGTAGGGCAGGGTCACAAAGTATGGCGACACGACAGATCGTGAGTTGGGTTCCCACTCGAGGAATTGAAATATTTAATATTTCATTTTATTCGCTCTGGTGTTCAAGCAAAACACGGCGTTGAGTTCCGCTTATTAGCTCTAATATTCGTCAAAATCTACACAATTCGGCGGAAAGGTAGGAACCGTGTGTCTTAACATTATGTTCCCTCTGCCAAGCCTGCTAAGTGCGAGATACAGCGTGATGCTAAAAAAAACGATAAGCGTTAAGTAGATCAACCAATATAGCTGTTATAAAAGAGCCCACAATTATGAAGTCATATTTCTTATACAAACGTTCAAACTAAATAAACTCTGAGCATAAAATTGACTTGCAATTTATTATTTTTGTCAAAATTACACACAATTTTATAAAATCAAAACGTAACTGAATTGAAAACATTGACAATTATTAAGTAAACTTGTTCCGTTTTGTTCACCTTTACCGATAAATTTGTTTGCCCAATTAACAATTCTGGAATTTGATGGGGACTGCTTTGTAATTAGCCGCTGTTGCCATCCTTGATGTTTAGCTATTTCCTTTTGAACGAATTTTTCAGATTATCCTTTTGTGTTTTTTCATTAAGGTTTACAAATGAAAATTCTTTCATTCCAAATAAATGGAATAGTAGCTTAATTGGTTGGTTCCTGTGTTATCACTTTTTTTAATAGTATATTACATAAGGGACATCGTGGCACAGTGGGACAGCGTCTGACTGTAAACGTGGTTGAATGTTGATATTCACATTGGGGACAATATTTATATTCAAATTATTTATATTTATCTGATCTCATAGGTTAAGCGACGTTGAGTGCCTCCACAGAACTTAACACTACTTTCTGTCTGACTACCCTGCTATGAAGGAACAAGCTTGAAGTTGGAACTCGTTTTTTAACTTATATTTTTAGTTCTTAGGCAGCTTACCAGATGTTTTATATAAAGCTTAAATTATATAATATATTACAATTTCATTTACGATCAATATATTATAATATCAATAATTAATTATAATATACACAAGACAATACAAAGTTTATTATTATATATTATATAAGAGCCATTAAACACTTTGATCGCTTGCAACTTGATTGACGGTGACTGTGGCTTACTATAGTATATTAGTGGCAATATTGATTAAGTATGTAACTCAAGATATATGTATGTACATATACATACATGTTCGAATCCTGGGGGTTTTCTATAAATCTTGTTATGGATACCAATTTAATTTTTATATAGTTATGAGTCACAAATGTTTTTGTAAGATATACTTAAATAACTAAGTTATGAAATTTCATTTTCAACTTATAATGAAGTAGAAAAAGGGGGAACTCTTTGGCATTCCATGGATTAACCGTGCCAAGTCCATATCGTACGAAATAATTTGCATAATTGCACAAACAGAAACACAAACAAATTTAATTATAAAAATCATTTAAATCGTTGACTGAAAAATTAACAAGTAGAGGCGTTGAGTTTCACCACTAAGCTTGCAATGGCTGAAATTCCAGCGAAGGAGAACGCAGTATCCTGACACTAGCTTCTCCCCATGCCTACAAAAATGTAAATATTAACGAAAAACGTAAATATTCAAGTAAAACTGAACTGGTCGTTTCCATATATAGTATTTTCATATCTCCGTTCTGGTTAGTACCTAAGACAAATTACGGCGTTGAGTTCCATCACTTGTCACATAATGTCTAATGTCTCAGTTTCAGGAAGATAGTGAAGAACGTGTGTGTAACGATACGTGTACGATGAGTGTAACGATACTTGATTTTCTTTATCGTTCTTTACTTATTATTTATTTATTTAAGTATAAAGAAAACACACAGTTTTTTTACCAAAAAAAAGACATACAAACAAAACAATAATAGCAACGCCAATAAAGTTTCCACTACAAACAAAAAAAAAGTGAACTCAAAAAAAAAACAAAATATACAATTATAATTCTCAAAACTATATAAATACATTAATTAATAATTAATACTACTACACATTAATTACAAATAAAAAGAAAATAGAATTAAAAATTACTTTTTAAAAGATGAACAAATTTATTGAACTCATCCATGCTTATATTATAAATGCGAAAGTCTGTGTGTTTGTCTGTCACGCTTTCACGGCTAATCTACCGGTCCAATTTGGATGAAATTTAGAATAAATATAGAAAAGGTTACAGGTTCTAACATAGGCTACTTATTTTTTCAAAAATCAACCTCTAAAGGGTTGAAATAAGGGATGAAAGTTTATATGTAAAATCTAAACCGCTTGACCGGTGTTAATGAATTTTGGCATAAATATAGTTGATAATCTAAGCTTAAACATGGCAACTTTATTTTTTAATAATCCACCCCCTAGGGTTGCAATATAAGAAAACAGTAAGTAGTTCACGCGGCGGAGCCGCGAGCGGGCCACTGGTTATTGAAGAAATCTATGTTATAGCTATTACACCTTCTTATTACTATGGGATAAAAACTTAAATACTTAGCTAAAATCGAACACTGGTTTCCTCTGTATATTTTATTTTCATTTCTTCACTCCGGTTGCTACTTGAGACAAAGCACGGCGTTGAGTTACATCTATTGACATATATTGATTTTTATCGAATAGAGGAAAACGCAGTATTATACTCCCTCCCTCTAAAGAAGGCTCCCTCTACCTACCCTGTTATAAGGGAGAAAACGTAAACATTGAAATAAAACATATAATATCAAATTATTTACCTAATTAGTAAAATTTTTAATTTATTCCAAATTAAAAGGTACGCGTCAATTTACAGTAGTGTTTTAAATAAAACTTTTATTAATGTTTACTGAAAACCAGGTGGTTGCTAAACAAAGTTCCGCCAAATGCTAAACTTGTTAATTGGACAAACAGGTTTATTAGTGAAGGTAAAGCTAGGCGTAGCAAGTTTGCAAAATAAATTATTGACAGTGCTTCAATTAGCCGACTTCATTATGGACGGTTGAATTTGTATCTAATTTAAAGTATTGGAACCCGTTGAGGCACAGTGGGACAGCGATTGTAAACGTGGAGCTTATAGGTTCGATTCCCTGTTAGAATAATTATATATTATTTAAGTGTAAACTTTTTTAAGCATTATTACTATTTTAAGCACTTAGCAAATTAAAAAATATTTTAGACTAAGCTCTGCGTTTCTATGAACGTGCTTGGAAGGTTACCGAGAGGCACGGGTTCGAATCCCGCTGTATTCAATTTTTTATACGTTTTCTTTTTATAAAAATAAAATATAAGATATAAAAATGTCTTTAAAATAATACAAAGGACATTTTTATATCTTATATATTGTTTTCATTTCTCCGCTTCAGCACTTAAGAAACGCAATTTCGGGTGAAACGCGGAGATCGGAGTGTCTTAGCACCATCTTCTCTCTGACCGCTATTATTAATTCTAAAATATATAAAAAAAACCAGGCGCCAGTCGTGGCGCAGTGGCACAAACGTGTTACTGTAAACGACTGGTTGTGGGGTCGATTCCCACTCAAGGAGTGGAAATATTTAATATTTCTATTTTGTTCGCTCTGGTGTCGAGGCAAAAAGCACGGTGTTAAGTTCCGCAATGTAACGCGCAATTTCCTCTGCCTACCCTGCTTTGTGCGGGATACAGCGTGAAGCTAAAAACAAAAAAAAAAAAAAAAAAGATATAAACTATTTATAGCTACACAAAACGAAAATTTAACTTAACAAGCTATAAATACTGTATGAATCGTGCTGAAATTTAGTATGCTTATAATATAGTCACCTATTTACATTGCTTATTGTACGTGATAGCTGTGAATGGAACTCTCAAAGGAATGTCTATTTAAGCCAAACACTGTAAAGAGATTTTCAGAATTTCAACGCTACGGTTTAAATTGGATGTATTAGAGCTTATTTGAAATATAAAATTATGACGAAAAATATTATATTATTTTTTCTGTACTATTGCTGCTAAATTTCACATATATTGTATAAAAGTTATTGTATTGTATAAAAGCGTATAAGGATTTCGAAATAGACAAATGTAGAACGCATGGCTTAGCGGTCCAAGCCATCCAAACGATGGTTCCATGAGGCGTGGTTTCGTCAATTTTTTGTATGTTTTGTAAAAACGCTATTTAATTTTTTGTGTAAAGTGTATGATTTTTTTATAGCTTCACGTTGTATCCCGCACTCAGCAGGGTAGGCAGATAAAACCTAGTATTAAGACACTCCGTTCCCCACTGTCCGCCAAATTCGAAGGCATTGCATGTTAAGTGGCGGGACTTAACGCCGCGCTTTCTCTCGACACCAGAGCTAAGAACATGGAAATATTAAATATTTTCACCTTTCGAGTGGGAATCGAAGCCACAACCAGTCGTTTTACAGTCACACTTAGTGCCTCTGCGCCACGACTGGCCCCAAGTGTATGAATAACACTTTAAAATATTAAAAGTATGTTAGATGTATGTATACCTAGCTGTTACAAGTATATGATATAGAAAAAATATTTGAAGTCATATTTAATAGAACAAAATAAGGTTTGCCAAAATATGACTGAAAAATTAACAGTAAAATATGAAAAACGACTGAGTAAACTAACATGTAATACTACCCAAAAACAAACAGTCGCAAATAAATATTACTGTCTACTTTTATATAAATGTAATTAAATAATCAAGGTTAAATACATTGTATACAATTCGATAAACTATGGACTAGAAATCTGATAGTCTTACCTACATACTGATACACTTTAGTTGTTGTATGCAACAATGAAGGCTTGTACTTGGAACATATCGAGCTATAACTAGATTTTCCAGGCAAAATGCGGTGTTGAGTTCCGCCAAACAATAATGTCTAGATTATATTAGATTAGGTTTAAGCTATACGGGCATGATGCTTACGAACTTCATGCGATAACTAACTACTTTGAAGTTCAGAGGCAGATAATCTATACTAATATTATACATGCGAAATTCTGTCTGTCTGTCTGTTATGCTTTAGTAATTTACCGGCCCGATTGGGATGGAATTCAAAATGAATATATTTTTAAGAACCAGTGTCAAACTTAAGCTATTTCTTCTTTCAAAAGTAACCTCCAAACGGCTTAGACCCTGGGGTGAAATTTTATATGAAATATCTAAACTGCTTGACCAATTTCGATGAATTTTCTAAGGAAAATAGTTTATCATGTCAATGTTAAACATTTGGTATATATTTTTTAGGACTAAACTTAGCGTAAAGGCCCGCCGTAGAAAATATAAAGCATCTATAGTTGTGTATATCACACAGGCGAAGCTGCGAGCGGGTCGCTAGTAAAAATACATGAATATAGCTTTTCAATTTATTTTTGTAATACTTATTTTTTATTACAAAGTCCAATCCATATAAATTCTATAACAGCGTCATCAAACACTGCTAATTGGACAAAGCTTATCGGCGAAAGTAACACATGTGATGTATTGACTAAACAAATGTCAACTTTCAGTTAATCGAATCTATTTCACACAAGCGATATTTACATTGTTATTTTTTATTTATTATTTTTAGCTTCATGCTGTATCCTGCAAACAGCAGGGTAGGTAGGGGGAACCTAGTGCTAAGACACTCCGTTCCCCACTTTCCGCCTAATTCAGGAGGCATTGTGTGGTAAGTGGCGGAACTTAACGCCGCGCTTTATCTCTCGACACTAGAGCGAATAAAATGGACATATTAAATATTTCCACGCCTCGAATGGGAATCGAACCCACACCTAGTCATTTTACAGTCACACTTTCTGCCACTGCGCCACGATTGGCCACTATTGTTATCAGGTACAAAAAATATTAAGTATAAAATTTATTTTCGTTCAAATTATGCAAATAAAAATAACAAGTCGAAGCTATCGGTAGCGCATGACTAAACGTTATTGGTTGTAAGTTCGATACTCACTTTTGGCTTTCCATATTTAAGTTATTTTGATTGCCCCACTCTAGTAACACAAAGTACGGCATTGAGGTAATCGTAGCTTAGTGGGACAGTGTCTAAATGTATATATGTGGTTGGATGTGGATTCGATTTCTACTCAGGAAATTGATAATTAGTCATTTTCATTCGATAAAACAAAATATGGCGTTCAGTGCCGCCAATCAACAAATTTGTAACACTTCGTGTGTTACACATTCGGTCAGAAATTTAAGAACATACATGATGTATTCACTAAGCAAATGTTACTAAGCAACTTTCAGTTAATCGAATCTATTTCAAACAAGCGATATTTACATTGTTATTGCCAGTTAAAAATCTATTATGTTCGTTAGAGTATGTAAATATTACGCAAATAAAAGTAATATTCGGAGATCGTTATGACATAGTTAATAACAGGGCTAGATTTAAATGATTTATATTAGTCGTCTGAATAGAAACGGGGCTAGGTGTGAGTTCGATTCCTTTATTTTTCCTTGTTTCAGCTTAGGGTAAATTGATTATTTTTTAAATATGTTAATTTTTCTCTTGCCTTCTCATTGATAAACCAGAGTATACCATTGATTTCCCTTAATACACAATGTTTCAAATTTGGGCAGAAAGTAGGGAACAGAGTGTCTTGAGACTTAGTTTTTTCAGCCTGCTTTGCCTTTCGAGAAAAACTGTAAATTCGTAAAATAATATTAGGACAAAGAAACATTTTTCGACGAGAATAGAAAAAAAAATCGTAGTGTAATTTAAATTTGTATGCCCGACTAAATTCAGTAGTAGTGATTTCGAAATTAAATTAAATTGATAGTATTTTTAATTTACACATATACATGTTGAACTTTATATGTTTGAATTCGATATGAAGTGGAGACCGGAGCAATATAAGATTATATTCTTTATACAAAACTTCAAACAAAACCCACATACAATGTTACCTGCAATCTAATCTAGACCTTGAATTCAAGGCTGTTAAAGATAGGCTTGTTATTCATTTGTCAACATAATAAATATTCAACTTTTTAATCTTCAATGGTCTAAGATGTATGCTAATAATGTAGCAAGGTTTTAGTTTTGCACTGTACATTTATTTTTGGAAATCATAATACATTATGTGTACATTGGCAGAAGCCAAAGGCGTTATTTTTCTTAGAGTTAAAGATATTTTTATTATCATTCCACAACCAAACTAAACCAATTAGACAATGCCTATATGCGCCTCGATGACCTGTTTGTTATACTTTAATGAATATGCTAGCGTATATAATGACATAGAACGGAGGCAATAAAGAGAAATACTATTTATATTACTAAAAAAATATAGAAATACTAGATATAAATAAAAGAGAAAAATAAATAAATATCGAAAATACTAAAACGTTCCAAAAGCTATAAGCTATCTTCACAAACACACATACACATATTGACCAATTGGAAATGCAATTAAAAAAGGTTTTCGGTTAAAAATGAAGAAAAAATCATATGTTGTTTGGTTTTTATAGGACAAGCCGTACGAAGCTTACAAATTGATTGGTAGATCAATAACAACCCACTGACGCTGCTGTCCATCAAAAGTGTATATGAAAATCATTTTTGTTTCATAACAGTGAAAACTATACATTTTATGACTTTCCTAGATCTGTACTCTCTACTGTTATTCGTGTTTTAAATTGTTTATGTAATTCTGAGGCCAGTCGTGGTGCAGGGGCACAAGCGTGTGACTGAAAACGACTGGTTGTGGGTTCGATTACTACTCAAGGGGTGGAAATATTTATTGTTTCCATTTTCCTTCGATCTGATGTCGGCAGCAAGAGGCAAAGCGTAACGTTAAGTTCCGCCACTTAATATGGATGGCCTTCGAATTTGGCGGAAAGTGGGGAACGGAGTGTCTTAACACTAGGTTCCCTCTGCCTACCCTACTATGTGCGGGATACAGCGTGAAGCTAAAAAAAATGTAATTCTGGTGCAGTAATAACGTCTTATTGTAAATGTGATAGTTGGGAGTTCGATCACAAGGCGGGAAAAATGATTATATTCAAAATATTTTAATATCTTCGATCTAGTATGAAAATATCTGTGTGTGATCAGCAAAGTTTCGAATTGTGTTGAAAAGTGGAGGTTGGACACTTGACATCGGGTAGGCACTGTCTATTCTATAGTGAGACGATGAAAATTTGCATAGGTATAGACATTATAACGTAAAAACCTGTAAGTAACTTGTCCCATACAAATTAATAGTTTTATTAGATATTGAACGCATAATGAAGGTTTTATGTTTGTTAAAAAAATATGTATAAAAATATGCCCATATATTTATAGAAAACGTATAAAAAATTGAACGCAACATTACTCAAACGCTCGACACTCAAACGCTGACCACTGAGCCATTTATTTTATATCCCTCTACGTCAAAATTCTTACAGGATTATTAACAACTATTTTATTATTAGCATAACTGTAACATTCACATTCTAAACTAAAACTACAAGGCGAAGACATTTGTAATACAGCGCATACGAGTATATTCCTTGGAGAGCGTAAGAAAGCGTTAAGAGAGGATTTTCCAAAAGATTTTTGAAACAGAATACGGGATTTTACAATTCACATTTCAACCTAAAAAACTGCAGCTGCACATTTTTCCATCATACCAATCGTAGTCAGAGAGTACATAGTTAAGTGTGTAGACACTCCGTTCTCCACTTTCCATCCAAAATGAGCATTACATATTGCGTAATGAGCGGAACTCAACGCTGCACTTTGTCCTAAATTGAAACAAATATATATTTTTTTTATTATTAGACATGTTATTAATTGCAAACAAAGTCGCAGTTGACAACACATATAACCCATTTCAAAGGTTTCTATCATACCTCACTCATATATAAAGTATTCATTAAATATCATACAACACGTACAATTCAAAATCTATTCATCCAACTCGGTCATACAAGGAAACACATGGTATTAGAGTATTCGATATTCCGCCTTGAATTGCTTAGGAAGTACTTGCTATTCAGATTAAGCAGCTGTTCTGTAAAGTTTGAACATTTCCATATGAGCTTATTTGAATGCAATTGTGAAATTCTATTCCATTTTATCTTTATATTTGCTTAATTTAATTAGCGAGAGGCTATCGTGGCGTAACGGGACAGTAAAAGCGACTGGTTGTGGGTTTGATTCTCACTGTGTGCAATTATCTGGTGACCTAATGTTCGAGATAATGGCGGTATTGAGTTCCGTTACGCAAAAGGAAATATCTCGATTTTGAGCGGAAAGTGGAGAACAGAGTGCTTTGATCTTGCTATGCGTAAAAAATAGTGAAGCTGAAATAAAAATAGTTATGATGTCAATTTGGAACAGTGAAGCATTAAACACAACGGTTGTAGTTTCGATGCTCACCCCGTTAGAGAAGGAAAGGGCGGCATCCATAGGCTTTTGGTATGTAAACTACTAAATTCACAAGACAAAAAATATATACACGACATCATCCTCAAGCAGCAAATATATAAAATTAAATATAATAAGTAAAACTTTAAACATTTTTAAAGTGATTCCACACTTAGGAAAATTGAATAAAACATTATACGCTTTGTAAATGTTTTTTTTATAATAAATAAAAGTTAGAAGATTGATCGAGGCGTAGGGGCACAAAGTGTAAGTGTAAACGCAAGTGGCTGTAGGGTCGAATCCCATTCGAAGAATGGAAATATTTAATATTTCCATTTTCTTCAACACTAGGTTCCCTCTACCTAGTCTACTGTATGCGGAATACAACGACACGCGATAAAAAAAGATACAAAACGTATTTAATTTATAAACTCTAGTATATAACTTTATTTTTTACTACAGTAGACTCTGAAGAATACTTTAAAACTCTCTAGGAAATTAATTCTTTGATCGCTGCTATGCATTCAGTGTTTAATGAGATTCACATTGGAAAGCTTTGTTATAGTCATACTGTAGGAAATCAATTTTATCTTATAATATGTTTATAAAAATAGTTATTATTTATCTTCATGCTG
This sequence comes from Dryas iulia moderata, assembly GCA_019049465.1. NCBI lineage: Eukaryota > Metazoa > Arthropoda > Insecta > Lepidoptera > Nymphalidae > Dryas > Dryas iulia. The sequence goes on along the minus strand of CM032436.1, from coordinate 6,883,455 downwards.
TATCCCGCACACAGCAGAGTAGGCAGAGGGGACCTAGTGTTAAGACACTCCGTTCCCCACTTTCCGCCTAATTCGAAGGCATTGCGTGTTAAATGGCGGAACTTAACGCCGCATAATATATTTATTAATGACTAATCTAAAATATTTTCCGCTTTAGTGACAAGATAAAACGCAGTGTTGAGTTCCGCCACTCAACACGCAATGTTTCGATTTCGGACGGAAACTAGAGAACGGATTATCACGTTCCTCTGCCTTGCGGAAAAAGCATAAAACTGAAAAGACTTGTTTTTTTAGCTTCACGCTGTGTCCCGCACATAGTAGGGTAGCCAGAGGGAACCTAGTGTTAAGCCACTCCGATTCCCACTTTCCACCAAATTTGGAGGCATTGTGTGTTAAGTGGCGGAACTTAACTCCTCGAGTAAGAATCGACCCACAACCAGTCGTTTACAGTCACACGTTTGTGCCACTTCGTCACGACTGACCCCTGAACATGTTAATTTCTCATATATACACTATTGACACGATTTCATTGTATTAAAACGTTATACATTCTCTATAGTCTATTGCAAAAGGAAATAATGCTTTTGATTGTAACTGAAATGAAATACGTCGAATCAATCATACCTTTTTGTAAATGCGTGTAATAACACTTAAAGTTATTGATTTTTATACAAACTTTATAAAATACAAAACGGAATAACGAAAGCTTGTATTAACAACATAAGCTTTTACAAAATTAATTGTAATAGACGAAAGCCTTGAAGACTACAATAGGTATATGCTTTTTATATACATTTTTGTAAGTGAAATTATAAATGACGCATGTGTTTTTACAAGAAATGGATTTTCTATTAAAACGTCTTAAAGCAGTTTTATGCTTATTCCGGTATAACAAGGTTATCTAACGAAATGTCTTAACACAAGGTTCTCACCTTGTGTTAAGACATTTCGTTCCCCAGTTTCCGCCCAAAGTCGAGACATTACGGTGAGTGCGAAACTCAATGCCTTGCTTTTTTCATCATTAACATAAAAATTTAAAATATTAATAAAGTTTAACACCGCGAATGTGACATGTAAAATTATTCAGTTTCAGCAGAGAAAGCAAAATGAAGTTAGAGATACGAAATCCTGAATGATTTTGCGTGTAGTGACGGAACTCAATACCGCACTTAATCTATCCAGTAACGTTACATGAAAATAAATTTCAATGTCATCGTTTACCCTAATAAACACCAAACCTAAAACCATTGTGTTTACGGCTATTCACTACTCCACTGCACTACGTCGGCCGAAAATTAATATTTTAAAAATCCACACACACTATACTAATGTGAATAAATGCAAAGGTCCGTCTGTCCGTTTTGAAAGGCATTCAGAATGAACATAATTGAGTACCCCACTAGGTTATTTTTTTTCTGAAATCAACCCCTAAAGTGTTTTAATAGGGGATGATAATTTGTGTAAAATGTTACGTAGTTACGCAGACGAAACCGCAGACGGTCGCTAGTAATTAATAAAATATTTATAAATAAATACTAAGAAACGTATCTATTATCTATAATACCTAGTTACTGATTGGACTAAAGCTTATATATAGGACTAATTAATCCCTAATCCTTAGCGATTGTCGTTGTTTTTAATCTAAGAAAAAATCTGAGATAATAAAAAAGGAACTTAAGAGTTACCACCAATTAATTTATCCATTATTTATTTATAAAGCTGCCACGTTTTCGAGGCCATCCTAGCTCAGTGGAACAGCGTCTTACTGTATACGCAGTGTTTGTGTGTTCGATTCCCACTCGAGGAATAATTATATTTAAAAAAAACAATTGTCATTCGTCAGCTCTGAGAAAATAATAAAGCGTTGAGACCAGCCACTTAACAGGTTTCGAATTCACGGGAAGTTTCAATTCATGGAAAGTAGAGAACGGAGTGTCTTAAGACTAGGTTCCTTCTGACTACCCTACTATGCGGAACAAGCGTAAAAGTGTAAAATTAACACAAAATTAAAAAGTGAAATTATTAATTTTAAATATAAAATTCTTTATTAACATTTAACACGCCAGTGGTTGTAAGTGGATATTTTTTCAATTATCGTTTAAAAAAAACGTGGTAAATATTAGGTACTTAATGTTAATTAAGTGTTTTATTTATTATTAATTTAAATATTTTATACAAGCAGTCAAAGTCAAAGTCAAATAATTTTATTCAAAATAAGAAGTTACATGCTTCATTTTTTGAACGTCAAATGTTTAACACCGGTTTACTAAAGTTAATGCCTCAGACCTGAGAAGAACCTGCGCAAAAAACTCAGCGAGACTTCTTTTTTTTTAAGCAATTATGATATACAGGCCTAAGTGATGCAGTGGGATAGCGTCTGACTATAAAAAATGGTTGCTAGTGCGTTCCCCACTAAATGGAACTATGATATTTAAATTGTTTTGATTTCCTGGTTATATTACCTTTTTGCTACTTCAGTTGTCAAAGCAGAGAACTCAGAGACAACCTAATGTCAAAACACTGTTCTCCATTTTCCGACTACAATCAAGATATTATATTTTGGGTTGCAGTACTTAACGCCGCGTCTTATCATACCAGAGCAAAAAAATGAAAATAATTGTAACAATCATTTCCCTGAATAAGAATCCATCCCACAACCATCATGTACACAGTCATACGCTATTATACTGCACCACGATAACCTCTACGATGTTCTCCTTTTTCCTGGCACAATCCCAGCTTTAGCCAGGGTCTGCCTTCCTGCTTAACCTCCTCCTCTTTGCACGATGTTTGGCAGATTGCCTCTACGATGGCTTATACTTACTAATTTCTAATACGAGTTTTTTTAATCGGAAAGTGGAGAACAGAGTGTCTTAACACTTTACTCTTACTGTCTGAAGCGTAAAAAGCGCAATAAAAATAAATATAACAGTTAATACAAAAGAAATAAGCAAAATTGAACATCTTAACTAGTTTAAAGTATAAAATTCCTTATTCCACACTCCGTAATACATTGTTCCCGACTATTATATTACTTTCAAACGTTATGGGCACTAACAAATATGTTCCCAAATACCACCCTTATGCCTCAGAACATATGAACTATGAAAACACATTGGAAGTTTACTACAATTTATGTTTTCATAAACTGCTCACTTTATATACTATACGAGACTTTGGTTACAGAATTCTTATTACGTTTTGGTTATTTCTAGTATTATTCTGAAGGTGAAGATAATATCGGAATGGTAATATTTGATTGGTTTTATTATTTTGTTGTGTATCAGATAGGCTTTATTATTAACGATTGAGTATATTGAGGCCATCATGGCACAGTATGAGAGTGTCTGACTGTAAAGCGATGATTGTGGGTTCGATTCCCACTGATGTAAATTGGAAACTAAAATTTATCAATTCTTCAACGTAACATTTAGTTGTATGTTTTATGGCTACTTCTGTGATTGGTTCCAGTGTTTTGTTTTTTTTTGAGATTGATTATATCTTTAATGATTGAATATATATTGTATGGATGATAGATGAATTGAAAAGGAAAATTTATCAATTTTTCAACGTGACGCTTGATTGTGTGTATATTTTATGTATATTATTATGACTACTTCTATTTAAATATTGATAATAATATAGTAATAACGTATCTGTGTATGAATAGAAACAGGCAGAATAAATATAAATATAAGTAAGTTATGGGTTACATTCCTATATTCAATATATTATCCCATATACAATTTAAGTAATGTGGCTATACTAGCCATATAATAATAGTGTAGCTTGGGCTGGTGGCTAACAGGGGCATAAAATGTGACTGTAAATACGACTGGTTGAGGGTTCGATTGTCATTCGAGGAATTGGAACATTTTTTTATAGCTTCACGCTGTATTCCGAACACATCAGGGTAGGCAGAGGAAAAATAGTGTTAAGACACTCCATTTCCCATTTTATACCGAATGTGAACGCATTGCGAGTTAAGTAATGGAACTTAACGCCGCGCTTTGCCTCGACACCAGAGTGAAGGAAATGGAGTCTAACACGTAATGCCTCCAAAATTTGGCGCAAAATGCAGAACGGAATATCTTAACATTAGGTTACCTTTGCCTACCTAAGCTAAAAAAAGTAAAAATTTTTTGTATACCTAACTCCAATTAAGTTAAGAATTTAAGTAAATTAAGTTCTCTGTGAAAACACTTTATCATGCGGAGAAAACGTTGAAATTAAAAAATGTATAGATATTATTAAGTACACTTGAAGGTCAATCTGTGACAAAATAAGAAAGTAATTTTTTAGTAATACAAAGTAGAGTTAGATATCTGAAATCTTAAATAAACTTTTATCCAAAATTCAACGAGCGGTCCCTAAAGAGCGCCTAAGGCTCAGTGCCTGACAAATGTGAAAAGATAGCCGTCATCTAAATCCTTTAACTAAACTAATGCTTTCATAGGTTTAGTGGAGTAAAAAATATATAGAACATTTTTTTACTATAAAGAAGAAAATATTATAAAGTATTTTTTGTATTTCAGATTAAGTGAAATTTAGAATAAAAACCACTGAAGCTAGCAAAATATTGGATTATCTTACTATAAAATAATACTTAGTTTTGTATACACTCGTAAAGTATCAAATGCCATAATAACTCAGTTATAAGTTCCTCACTGTAAAAATTATTCCGCGGTGTTTAATATATAAAAAAATATAATTAATTGAAGCAAAGGTGGTAAGAGTAGCAGGGGAGACCTCGGTTGACCTTCAAAGACACAGTATCGACACGACACGACACGATACTGGAGGAAGAATGTATGAGAACGTAAAAAGCATGAGGACCCTTCGGAGGGCGTGTGTGAAGAGGTTGATAACAGTGGACGAGGCGAAAGAAGTATGTAGGGCCCGTAACGTTTAGCGCTCCGTTCTTTCTGAAGATGTGTATGTATGTTTAATTAATTTCTGTATGTATTATCAACAATTACTATAGAAATTTTCATTTTTTCACTCTAGCAACAAAGCGCGCCGTTGACTCACCGCCACTCAACACGCAAAGTCTCCATTTCGGACGGAATTTGGAGGACGGAGTGTCTTAACACTAGGTGTACTCTGACTACCCCGCTATTTCCCGGGAAAAAGCGTAAAGCTACTATACAAATAAATATTGATCACTGTAGCAGTCTTAAAAAATATAATATTGTAAACTTGAGCCACTGCGCCACTTTTTTATGTAAGTTACTTTGTATTATTAATATAAATATTTAAACATATGTACTAACTACTAAGTTCGAAATCAAAAACTGTATATAATAACGTAAAATATTAATAATAACGACATTTGTATGTATGTATGTTTGTATATATATTACACAATTTCAAAGCATGAATAGAAATCCAACATCCTTCTGTAGTATTTAAAGTATGCATTGTATGTATGAATGAATATGTGATTTACTTAAGTTCCAAATTTCTGATACTGATTTTTTTTATATTATATATTAAAAATATTTAATGACGCTGTTATGGCCCTTCTCAGTTTATCTAGTTATTCTTGCTCTCGTAATAGATTCAAATCCTACTCGATACCTATACTAAATTATTCTTATGTCTGATTAAGTACAAGGTAGGGTAGGGAGAATGGAGTGTTTTAACACTAACTTATCTTTGATAACTTTACAAGATTAAATTTATATTCTTATTTACTTTTAAACATTTTTAAAGTGTTATTCCACACTTAGGAAAATTGAAAAAGACAATTAAAGAAAACGTATAAAAATTTGTAGAACGCATGGCTAAGTGGTGAGAGCGCCTGGACAGTATTGAAGAGGCGCGGGTTCGAATCCCGCTGCGTTCAAAATTTTTAAACGTTTTCTTTAATTGTCTTCTTTATATCGTTATTTTTTTTAATTATAATCACTTAAACATGCAGACAGCGGAGAAAACACTTTGCCATGCCACGTTATATGGAGAATACATTTAAAAAAAGAGATACATACACATAAAAATGAATTATTCTGAATCAAGTGTCATTTAATGTCAAAAATCGACTATTACAAAATGTAAATAAAAACAAACAAAAATTATAACAGCATTTCGTTTTCTAATACTGACACACTGCCTCAAATAAGTTCGTGCAGTGTTCCCAGTGTATTTCTTTGCGTTCCATAAAATATGTACGGCTATACATCATTGTTAGAAGTTCTTTCCCCAGTTCCTCTTATGATTTATCACAATATAGCTTATGAAGTAAAGCGTTTAAATAATATCCATCGATAAGTTGGACTTATTGAAATTTATATCAAAACGTGAGGTTATCGTGGCACAGTGGTGCATGACTGTAAACGCGATTGCTTCTGGGTTCAATTCTCATTAGAGGGATGATTAAAAATGATTATATTTAAATTATTTTTATTTCTCCGCTTTAGTACGAAGAAAAAGCGGCGATAAGTTCTATTAGGAATGGATTTGCCTTTGCTTACCCATACTTGCTTACCTTGCCGTACTTCTTGCTATATGTTAATAACTTTTACTGTTATTTATTTTCTACGAAAAATTACTTAAGTTGTAGCTAAAATTAAGAATTTGTTTAAAGTCCGCTATTGAATATTAAATATAAGTATTAAAGTAATGAAATAATTTATCAGCGTGTCACCTGTCTGCCTAAATCAGCAATAAATTTCTAATAATACTATAGTAAATATTGTTAAACATTTTTCTGTATATTTCTGGAAATAAACAGTCCTAAACAATACAACCCTTTCATTAAACATTAATAAACAGTCACTAAATGGTAACAAAAAAATATCTCTTTCACATGATTGAATTTATGAATTAAACAAAAAAAAAATTGAAATATTCAACAAACAAACTCATTACAGACCACTGAATCTTAACTGTCATGTTGCCGTATTTTTTCCCCACTTCCACGGCAAGAGTTCTCAATTACTAAGTTTATTTCTCAAACTTCTAAAACTTTCAGTCTACCATTAAAACGCTTTTGAATCATCTTGGTACCAACTTGGCGTACAAGTTTTAATGTTTCCTAAAAAAATCTTTTGTTGTGGTCACCGCTGGTGAAAAAGTTTATTTGTATATGTTTTCCGAAGTTTTGGGCGAGTTGTATTTAAAATGATGGGAGGCAAGTCTTCTTTCGTTGGTGATCAAACTGTGAAGTTTGTACTGGCCAACTAATCTTATGTGTAAAATGGAATTCAAGCCATAAGTTTTTATGTGAAAAAACTTTTTAAACTTACAAGTTTTAAAACTAAACGGTATTCCGTATTAACTTTTATTATTTTTATTATATTAGCTTCTCGTTTTTGCTCGTATAGTATCGTAGTCAGTATAGTCAGAGCGAAGCTGGTGTCAAGATATTACATTTTCCACGAATTGTAGATATTGCGTCTTAACCTGTTAATTGGGAATGATAAAATTTTTCGTCGTGGAAATTAATTGTAATATTGTTCTTATAGTGGTCCTTATCTATCAAATCTTTATATTATTATCGTATAAGTCCCCATTTTGAAAAGCGCTGTGCGGTAGCTAATTCTACTGTTAACAGGTTAAGTGGTAAAACCCAACGCCGTGCTAGTGGTAAAATATATTCAAATAAAATAACTCCAAGTGAGAATCAAACCCACAATATTTACAGAAGCTGTACTGCGCTACGGTGGCCAAGTATAAAGAATCTTTAATATGCTACTCTTTACATACAAACTATGTAAGCCAATATATATTTTCTAACAAAATCAACAAAAACAAATAAAAAGATTTACATTATGACATACCCAAGTGTTATAAAACAAAATGAATTTAAAACTTAAACGTCAGTAGAATAATTAAAATTTAATGAGATAACGAGCGATACAGTCTTGCTGGCTATGAACAAACTGCTTAAATTGAAAATAAGTGGACGTCGTAATTGAAATAATGGCTTGGCTCGCACTTGCTCCTGATTTAAATACTATTGAACTACTGCAGTATAAAGTAGCTGCCCGTCTCCGTGGAACCGTAACAGAAGCACTTTGTTGTGTAATAAGTAATTAAATATTTGGTGTTTTTTTTAGCTTCACGCACACAGCAGGGTAGGCAGAGGGAACCTAGTGTTAAGACACTCCGTTCCCCATTTTCCGCCGAATTCGGAGGCTTGCGTGTTAAGTGGCGGAACTTAACGCCGCGCTTTACCTCGACACCAGAGCGAAGAAAATGGAAATATAATTTCCACTCCTCGAGTGGGAATCGAACCCACAACCAGTCGTTTACAGTCACACGCTTGTGCCACTGGGCCACGACTGGCTATTAAATATGTCTTTGTATTTTCTTTTTATAAGTTAGGGGTAGGGTAGAGGTTACCTGTGGTCCCGGATAGTGGTGGTCGTGGAGGTGCACCGTTAGGTTTTAGTGGGTATCCGTATACCGGACGGCTCAATCCGGAGTCCCACATAACCACGTCCGAGTCCCAATCAGGCTGGTATCCGTAACGGATTACCTCACGTAAAAAAAGGGGTAGGGCAGAGGTAGTGACGAAAGTCTCCAATCTCCACTTTTCATCAGAATTTGTAACATTGCGTTTGAATAAACGAGTTTAATTCTATGCCTGACTTACGAGAGCGAAAATGAAAATCTTTTTAAAAATGTACATTTATGTTCTTGAGTGAGAATCGAACCTACAACTAATGGCGTTTAAACAAATTGGTTTAGGTATTTAATAGTTAATTTCAAAAAATAATCATTAAAGGATTTTCTTTAAGGAATATATTTAAGAAGTCATTTTAAAATTTCTCTATATCATTTTTTTTATTTTAAATCGAATAGACTAATAAAAAAATGATAACATATGTATTAGACGCTCTTGTTATAGTAGCGTCATTAATATTTGCATATATTATATAAAATATGCAAAAAATATAGGTTTAAAGCTTTGTTTTTGACCTTGAACGTTACCTCTTTATGTTTAGAGTAGACGCTCCATGTCTTTGTTTCAGCAGACTGCTTGTTAGACAATTTGGTTGCGTGGGATTCTGTCATCAAACAACCTTGTACTAACGTTTTTATGTGGGCGGAAAGTGACAAATGGTTTGGAATCCATCTATCATAAGAATTTTAATGTTGAAAATGGGATAATTTTTTGAAAATATGACAAAGTTTTGAAATTAATTATATAATATTTTTGTTACACATTCATGAGTTTTTTAGTTGGAAGGTAGAGAAAACTTAGTGGTATTTCATTTTCCACTTTCGGACTTAAATCGAGTAATTGTTAAGAGCCAGAACTAAACATCGCTCTTTGAATTAGGAAAGAAATGTAAAGAAACCCTTCTTACTAAAATGATATCATGTCAGTATGATATATGGCCCAATTATAATTTTTATCGAGAAGAAATACGAAAAATCAATATTTCTAATAATACGTTAAAAATATAATAATAAAATTTTGGCTGGGTTTCCTTCACTATCCGAGCTTTAATGTATTTTTTAGTCTGCTTTAGGATCGCAAGTCCTAGACACTTTTTTGAGCTCCTCTTTGAATCAGTGAAATGGTAAAATTTTTATCAATAATATTGTTATACAAGGTGTATACATGTTTTACTTTTTAACATTTTTAAATTGTTATTAACACATTTAGGAAATATTACTTATTTTAAATGTTTTCATACACACATTGCCAGTAAGTTTATAAAAAGCAAACCTAACCTAGATCGTAAGCACTAACTGCAAATATTTTCATCTTCCTTCTCAGGTTAGACAAACTTGTAGCGTTTGGCTTCAGTCAATCAATCAAATGGCTCTTACATGTACGGGAAGTTGAGAAGTTCTCAATTAATTCTCTTTGTATATTCTATTTGAAAGGGAAAACTGATGAACATAAGAATTTGTGGCCAGTCGTGGCGCAGAGGCACAAATAATGACTGTAAAGCTTGTGGCTGTGGGTTTGATTTACACTCGAGGAGTGGAAATATGTAATATTTCCATTTTCTTCGCTTTGATTTCGAGGCAAAGCGCGGCGTTAAATTCCGCCATTTAACACACAATATCTATAAAATACGGCGGAAAGTAGGGAACGGAGTGTCTTAACACTAATTTTTCTCTGCCTACCCAGCTATGTGCGGGATACACCTGCTAGTGAAGCTGAAAAAAAATAACATAAGAAATTCAATATTTAAAATATAGTAACACTGATCACTTGTCACCACTAGAGTAGAGTAATAAAAATAATTTAAACATGTTAGTAATTATTCCTCCAAGTAGGAATCGAACTCACAACCTTAACCTAATAAATTTAGGCAATATTTAAACAAAGTCCTAAATTACCATAATAGAAAATAAAAGATTACAACAGCGTATATAAATTATATAATGAAGAAAACGCTTACGAAATAAGCTTCCAGGCGTATTCGAGTATTTAAGTAACATTTATTATGATTTACATATTAAATCACATCTTAGTCCTGAATAAGAGGTTTACTATACTATGAGGAAGGTAAAATAATTATATATGTGCATAATTTACTGCCTTGTAAAGAGGTCCATAATTTTTTTCTGCGTAAGTCAAAGGGACCTAGTGTCAAGACACTCCGCTTTCCACTTTCCATCTGAATATGAGACATTACGTGTTAAGGTGCGGAATTCAACTATGCGGTTTTTCTTGAGTAGTAGATCAGAAAAAAGAGAATATTTTTAAAATTAAAAAAAATTAAATAGCTTCACGCTATATCCCGCACACAGCAGGGTAGGCAGAGGGAACCTAGTGTTAAGACACTCCGTTCCCCACTTTCCGCTGAATTCGGAGGCTTTGCGTGTTAAGTGGCGGAACCTAACGCCGCGCTTTACCTCGACATTTTTTAACAATTGTAATCTTTTATTTTAATTTTTTATATTATTTTTCAATTATTTTTAAATAAGAATAATTTTTAAATTATTTTTAAAAAGAATAATTTTTAAATCACAATCATTTTAAATTATTTTTAAATCAGAATACTTTCATATTCTTTTTAAATGAGAACAATTATATTTATATATAGAATGATCCTCTTGATCGAGAGTCCAACCCACTGCTACTTTTTGTAATTATTGTTTATTATTATTCTATTTTTCAATGTTCATACTGCTAACCAACTCTTTACCTATAGTACCTACTTATAGGCAATTTCTATGTGAAACCGTGGCTTTGTGGAAATTGTTTCCGAAATTATAAGTAATATTGGAATCATTTTTAATGGTTTCAATAAAGTTAATGTTAAGTTATACATAACTGATTATCATGGAGTTTATTTATCAAATATTCTTAAGGAATAATTTAAAAAATAAAACCAATCTGCTCCATTCTTTTCTTTTACTTAAGGAAGGAGATAATGGAGCTACGAACACTGTTGTCCGCTTAATTAACTTTAAAAAATTATGAAATATATATATTGACCATTTTATTTAAAGAAATAAGCCCTATAATAAAAGCTACAACACACAATATTCCTTAAATATATTCATAAATTTTAGTTCCCGTAACATTCAACAAGTTCAATAAAGAGCAATATTTCTCACTTAGAGTTTCTCAAGTAATTTTAAGGCTTCCTTCTACATTTTTTTCGATACTTTTGAAACATTAATGAAATTATAATGCCCATAAATATATGGCCCAACTGTAAAATGAATGAATGATTCGATTTGTGAATACTATGCTTATAAAACATGTTCTCTCATGTTTACAAGTTCACATGCGGTATAGATATATTGACATACAGATGTCAGAAAGAAGTCTGTTAGAGAATAGAATGTTTTGACACTGTTCTCTCTGACTAGACGCTTATCAGAATATAGGGTGAAGATTTTTGTCTAAGTGTATTTAAAATTTGATATGTAATAAGTGGGTATATATTTTTTTTAGATTCAGGCTTTCCCTCGCATAAAAGAGTAGGCAGATAGATATAGAATAAATAATGTTTTATAAAGCAAAGCGGAGAAATAAAAATAATTTAAACAAAATCATTAATCATCATCCGAGTAGGAATGGAACCCACAACCAAACGGCTTTTCTTTACGTTACATTACCACCATTGCAATAAGTATTATTTTTTTTAAAAAACACTTGAAAAATATCATTAAATCAATTATAAAGCGCGTAAGTTTTACACTCGATCGCGTTCATATTTTACTATCCGCAGTGGAATAAAATTAAACGCTGCACTCAATAACACTACAAATAATAGTGTTGGATGTCTAGTGCAGTTCTAGTTTATTAATTATTCCATTACTTAGTTTTGAATGTGTTCCTCACTGATATATAGATAACTAGCGGCTGCATGTGGCTTCGCTTATTTAACTACACAACTTTTTTATACAAATTTTCATCCCTACTCAACCTTTTAAAGGTACATTTTTAAAAACAAAAGTAGTTTATGTTTGACCCTGGGTCTTCAACTATTTTCTTTCGGAGTTTCGTCCAAATAAGGCCAGTACATTAACTCTGATAGAGTAACAGACAGGCGTTGGCATTAATAATATTAGTGGGAAAGTATAGATGTAGATAATGTTATTTTAATATAAAGAGATCCTAGTGTCAAGACACTCAGTCTACGAGAAAATATATTACACGTTTAACGCCGAGTTTTATATTGTTCACCAGGGCAGGGAAATTGAAATAATTTAAATATAATTTTATAAAAAGGACAAGGCAACGAGCGTCCGGGTCACTTGGTGTTACGTGAACACCGTCGCCCACGACCTCGTGTAACACCAAAAGAGCTACAGGGACGTTACCGGCCTTGAAATATATATAATTCCTCAGGGTAGCAATCGAACCTACAACCATCGTTTATACAGGTCAGACGCTGTCAAATTGTGGTAATAACTAATATAGGCTATAGCCTATATTAGTTGTTTACCCAGTATATGATATTGTCTATGCTGCCAAATTAAAAAGATACGTCAATTCTTAGGAAAAATAATGTGGAGTTAGTCATTGTATAGAAAGATACGTATTGTATATGGTATATCTGTATACATTACAATATATCGGGTCCGTTATATTACATTTTAATATAATATCTTAGAAATGGTAATAGGGAAATGGAATAATAAATGTAACTATATTAAATTATTTATATTTGCCGCTTTGGTAATCGCAGTGTAGAATTGCCCATTAAATACAGAATATTTTAAATTCGGAGAGAGATTGAAGTGTCTAGACTCCAGGTTTTCTCTTTGCCTGCTTTATTAAGTGAAAAAAAAAACAATCTGTTGAGAATATATTCCTTAGCGGGTATAGGAGTACTAAGGACAAACCAAGGAGGAATACGAGTACCAAGGATTTCCCCACACTTCTTTATATGAAAAGGGAAAACAAAGTTTTTACTACTAACTTCGTAAGGCAAAAATGAAAAATTTATTGTGACTTTGACTTAAGGTCTTATGCCCTCGACATGGGGGACAGAGCGTCCACAGTGCTTTGCCAGCCCAGTCAGTTTTGAGCTTCGTGCTTCAACGCATCCCAAACGTTTCCTGTCACGTTCGCTTCTTTGGGCAGTCACGTTTCCGCTTTTCTTGAGTATTTTGGTCTTAGATCTGCCTTGGTATATGATTATGATTCCTTAAATAAATAATTGTTTAGTGAAAAATAATATAGTAGTTGTCATAAACTCTTTGAAAGGGTGAAGAGAACTATCTATTCTTTTAAGATTAGGTTATGCAAAACCATGTAAATGAACTAAAACTAAAGAAAGAAAAAAAGAAAGAACGAATAAAGAATAGGGGCCAGTCGTGGCGCAGTGGCACGAACGTGTGACTGTAAACGACTGGTTGTGGGTTCGATTCCTACTCGAGGAGTGGAAATATTTAATATTTCTATTTCCGTTCCGCCACTTAGCACGCAATATATCCGACGAAAAGTGGGGAACGGAGTGTCTTAACACTAGGTTCCTCTGCCTACCCTGCTGTTGGCCCCCCCAACAGGGGACTTAAAAAAAGATGTATGAATAGAAATACACATTACTAAAAATAAAATATTAAAATTTCATGTAAACAAAGAAAAAAAAAAACACCAATCGCATTACAATATTCAATTATAAATGATCGCATCACAGCGCGGCGATGGAATACAACAAAATTGACAATAGCTCCCCTTAAGACCTCCAGAACGATGTTCACTTTAGCATTTGCATCGTTATAGCGAATTTTAATTAAAGTTCCCTCAACCATGTCTTAAAATGCAATGAGTATTGGTGTCGGGGAAGATCTCATTAAAGTGTCAACATTGCAACCAATTATTTTAAAACAATTGTAACAATACTGTAAAAAATTGATCTTTTTTTCAAGATTGTCGAGTGGCGGAACTCAACGCCGTATTCTGTCTTCTTACCAGAGAGAGTGTAGTAAAAAACATTTAAATATAATCGTTATTCTTGGAGGGAAAGAATAGAACTCATAACCAATTGCATTTACAGTCAGACGTTGCCTTACTGCACCACAGTTGATGCCTACATAACACTACTACCATTTTTTACAGTTGCATGCTTATTCCCGCTTAGTAAGTTAATCATAGAATTTAGTGTTTAGATACTCCTTTCTCCCAGAACCTAGACGATCGATTGAGATCTTATTCAAGATGTTGTGTTTTTACTGGCGGAACTCAATGCTTAATTAAATTTACTTGGTACCAGACCGAAAAAATTAAAATACTTCAAATATAAACGCCACCATGGTCTTTACTAGCTTATTAATAACTAAAAAAAAATATAGTAGAAGCAGGTTTAAATTAAATTAAACACGTTATTAATGAAGCGTTAATAAGATATCGAAGTATAAACTTGGCAAGATTAAAAAGTTTGCTTTAATATTGAAATTGAAAGAGGGTATATTTTTTCAAAAATAATCTGCACAATGCGAGTTAAGATTGGCCATCGTGGCGCAATGGGACAGCGTTTGGCTTAACACTATTCGTTGTAGGTTCTATTCCCACTCGTGGCATAATTATTTTTAAAATTATTTTTATTTCTTCGCTCTGATGCCTAAGATCAAGTGCAGCGTTGAATTCCATCACCTAACCAACAATGTCTCCCTTTTGGGCGGAAAGAGTAGAACGGAGTGTCTTGGCACTTGACTTACTACCCTGTTAGAAGATTTGTAAAGCATCATCAAATGTGTGAATGAAACATTAGTTTATCTTGAATCTTCGTCAGATTTCAAACTAGTTTCATATCTCGCTTTCTATTTAGTATTCAGGTTGCTTTCCTTAGTAATTCGGTTATTAAACGGTCTTTTCATGGCATTTAATCCTCACCGAGGTAAAACGATAACCGTTGCCATGACTACAATCGTATACAATAAGAACTAAACTGACTTGTGTTAAGTCTATTTATATTTTTTATTTAGTTTGTTCACAAATTAGAAATATAAAGAAAGACTTATAGTTCTGCCAGTAGAAATTTCTCTACACTGTCTGAAAGTATAGAATGTTCTACTTATGTAATATATACTTATTATCTACGATTCATCCGTTCTATAATATACATTTATTCCTTAAGCTTCGTGTTTCGTGTCTAGGGTAGCCAAAAAGACCTGAGCGTCAAACGCTACGATCCCTGCATAGTTCTTTCACCTCGTCCAATGTTATTATCCATATACGACGAATGTGTGGTGGACATGTAGTCTGTACTTTTGGTTGAATATATATTATTTCCTAATATACTCTTACTTAAAACAAGAGTCATACTTACGCTAATATTACACTCTTATCATAAGCTTATACTTTCCCTTAGTATTTCCTAAACGAATTATTTTTTTGTAATAAGTCCGTATATATCCGTATATATATTTCAGTCCGTATATATATTTCCATCCGTATATATATTTAAATATAATATAATTTGTTCCAGACAATGCATCAGTGTAACCCGGCTAACATTTCCCATAACGGATGGCCGTCACACAGCTAGCATGGGGATGACGTGGCTACACGAGATGCGAGCAGCGCGTCTCATCGGCTACCGGCTCAAGATCGGCCTAGTTGTCATCGTTATTATGGTGCTGGGGTTTTTTAATGAGAGCCAAGGTAAGGTTATTTTACTTACTTAAATAATCAAATTTTTGTTGTTTTTTTTTGGTATTAATACCATTATAATCAGAAGAGAGAGAGCCAGTCGTGGCTTGTGGACACAAAGGGTTCGATTCTGACTCGGAGTATGGAAATACTAAATATATATCCATTTTCTTCACTCTGTTGTCGAGGCAAAGTGCAGCGTTAAGTCCCGCCACTTAACACGCAGTGCCTCAAAAATTCGGCGGAAAACTGGGAACAGAATGTCTTTACTCTGGGTTCCCACTGCATATTCTGCTGTATGCGGGATACAGCGTGGCGCTAAGAAATGGTGAGATTTTTTAGTACTAATATCGTGAAAGAAAAACTTTGAACAGCATTACTTACGGATATTATGCAGACCAGAAGAATATGAAAATGGGCATTGTTAGCATAATTAAATTTATATGGAGAGGAAAGAAAGAACAAAGCCTTTTTTATAACAAAACGTAAAAAGTATACATATTGAATTAATAGAAAAAAAACATCAAACATACATTACCACGTATTTATAATATTTATAAGATAAGATCACGTTGCTAAGGCAACGCATATTTTACGCATTAACCTCCTGTTTTATAGCTCTAGCCAAGATTCTTTATTGACAGCTGTTTTATTACACATAAATTTTTATCAATTTTTTGTAAACAAATAAGTCAAAATATACAAGGATAAACAAAAACAAAATATAAATAACCCAAAACAAAACTCCTGAATTCCTGCCTATATCTACAAAATATGAATATGAATTAAAATGGATCTGTTATAAAATACATTAATCATAATTTAAACCTATATAGCGATCAATATTACACATATATGTACATATATGTATAAATATTTAACTAATACTATATATAGTTAAATATTTATTTTTTTCCGCAGAGCAAAATAGGCAGGTTCTCTCCAATTAAATATTATGACGCTCCATTCTCTGTTTTTCGCCTGAATTCTTATTTTAATTTCATTATATTGCGTGGTGACTGATAGATTTCAATTCTTCGTTTTCCGCTTTTCGAAGCGAGAAAATGATTAAAATAGAAAAAAAATAATATAACCATTCTTCTGAATTGGAATCAAACCAGTGACCATCACGTTTATAGACAGACGCTTTACCACTGCGCCATAAGGGCCTATAAAATATACATACATTCCTATTTACATACAAAAATAATAATATATTATTATCCTTCTTATAGGGAAAATCAGTTAAAAATACAGCAGCTGCAAAAAGAATCATACTCTCTAGAGTATCCGCTAGAGGTAACCAGATCACGAAACGGCCATAACCTATTAATGTTGATTTTAATGCTTTATATTTCACATTGGTTTCATTTCTTTTGGGTTTACTATATTTTTCTAATACAGTAAAAATATTTTATTGGTGCAGTACATTTGCTGAGTACATTGGTGCATTGAATAGCGTCTGACTGCAATAGCGGTGATTGTGGGTATGATCCTTTCTCGGAGGAGCGAATATATTTAAATGTATTTTTTTTAGCTTTACGCTGTATCACACACACAGCAGGGTAGATAGAGAGAATCTAGTGTTATGACACACCCTTACCTACTTTCCGCCGAATTTGAAAGCATTGCGTATTAAGTGGCGGAACTTAACGCCGCGCTTTGTTTCGGCAGACAAAACACCTAGTGGCACTCTATCCTCCTCTATTATTCCGTACTGAATACCGTCACTCGGTTACTCTGTATACGTTTAAAAAAGTGAAAACAATTTAAATATAACCATTCCATAGAGTGGGAATCGAACCCACGACAGTTGATTAGAGTCAACTTGTCATAACCTTGCCTTGTCTACCATACTTAATTCTTATATTATAATTCATATATTTATTTTATTCTTAAATATTATAAAAAAACCACTATACAGTTACTTGTCGTATTTTTAATATTCTTCTTTAAAATCTTTACTTAAATGAAAATTTTAGAGAACCTAAAACAGACCTAGTACAAACCCACAAAATACATACATACATACATACATATATAATCAAAAACAAAGATCATTATTCAAATTAGTGAATACCGCATAAGCCTTATTAGTGGACTGGCAATAGGACGTTTATCGACTATTATTTGCTTTTTACGAGCGCATTCACTTAGCTGCAAGTGCTAACTGAACTACCGTTATTAGTTAGTGCTTATATACTGACCACTGAAAGCTTAATTTAGGATATGTTGAATGTTTTATAAGAATTTAGTTTGGTAGAAAGAAGAGCTCGAACAAGGGAGGTAAGCGTTAATACGTATTTCACACTTGAGTCGTCCTATAATAAAAAAATCTTCCTTAATCTTCTACAGAGATGCTAGCAACATAATTAAGTTGTAATAAGCGTATAAAAATTTCGAAGCAGGTGGTAATAGAACGCATTGCTTAGCGGTCAGAGCGCTTGGACGGTTTCAAAGAGGTGCGGGTTCGAACCCCGCTGCAGTCAAATGTTTATATACGTTTTTAAAACCAAAAAAGTCTGCTTTAAAGTGTTTTCATACAGTTATATTAGTATAAACATATTTTTAAAAAATGTAACTGCAAGTCATGTATTCCAAAAATTAAATATAAGTAGTAACAGGATTATAAGAATTTAAACGTAACCGGAAGTAGAACGATATAGTATATTTATAAAGTACCTCTGAGATGATTTATTGATTCTGTTGTAACAGAGCAAAGTCAAGCAATTTACAACTGTAATACGTAGGCACTTCTCGACTTCCCGCTCAATTTCGAGATATTGCGTGTACTGCGATATTCAATGCCGCGTTTTGTATTTTCCGCAAAAAATTGAAAACAGTATCACTACCCAGAGTGTATGGAACTCAGAACCACCGCGTGAATAGTGGAAAGAATACCACTGGACCAATATGGCCTCAGCAATATCAATTAAAAGACTTAACAAACAGTGATGTAAACATATACATTAGCTATATTTTCACGCTTTCCGCCGCAAACCAAGATACACTCCTTTCTACACTATCAATCGTAATCGAGACATTGTATGTAGTGTCGAAATTTAATGCCATGTTTTGTCTTTGGTACTAGAAATTAGAAATGAAAAATGAAAATAATTTCAAATATAATCTAAGCCCCCGAGTGGGACCCGAACCGACAACCATCGCTTTTACAATCAGACGTTATCCCACTACGCCACGTTAGCTTCATCCAGCTAAGCTATTTAATTTGTATAATAATCAAATTTCAATAAATTCAAACACATACATACAATTTTTCTTCTTATACGAAACACAATTGAATATTTATTGCATTGTGCTAACGTAGATCTCGATTTTAAAGGGTGAAACGATAGCAAAGCAAATATTAAACGGCCGTTTCACAATATGCGGTCTTTACGTAACTGTGTATGACTCCATAGTGGCGCAGTGGGACAGCGTCTGACTATAAACCCGATGGTTGTGAGTTCGATTTCCACTCGGGGGAAAGATTAAATATTATTTTTATTAGTCCACTCTGATACCTAAGAGAAAGCGGTAAATGGAGGACTGAGTGTCTTGACTTGCTGTGCGGAAAAAGATTGAATTTGCTAAATGTAATCAGACAAAATGCAGCGTTGTCTTATTCCATTAACCCTCTTAGAATTTAGAAAGTATAAGTATAAATCTTATCATCAACGAGGCTAAAGCACTGTGTCAATACAATTGATTATAAATTCGATCTTCGCTCGAGAAATTCACTTTTTTTTGCTTCACGCTGTATCCCGCACACAGCAGTGTAGGCAGAGGGAACCTAGTGTTAAGACACTCCGTTCCACACTTTCCGCCGAATTAGGAGGCATTGTTGGTTGTTAAGTGTTAATTAGATTGTTAAGTGGCGGAACTTAACGCCGCGCTTTGAAGAGAATAGTCATAATTAAATTAATATTATTCATGCAATGTCTCAAATCAGAGCAGCAAAAAAGGCATTCAGCAGTAAGCTGTAAAAAGTCACTATGTGATCTCTTTCATACCTCTTTATACTCGAAAGATTCGATAGCATAGGATCCATGCTATCTAAACCTTATTACTAAAGTCCCTCTGTAAACTTTTATAGCTAATGTAGAGGCCCCATTTAGATGAAATTCGGAATGAAAACAGTTAAAGATTCAGGGTCAAATATATTTATTCTTTTTTTTTAAATCAATCCGTAAAAGGTAGAAGTAGGAGATGAAAGTTTGTATAAAATGTTACTTACGGCTTCACCTGAAGCCGTGAGCAGTAGCTAGTGTAAATATATAACATTGAAGCAGGAAGTAAGGTTTATTTGATCGAGACTCGCTACAGCAGTTATTGATTTGGCTATAATTATACGCAAAGGCTTTATTATATCGTTATTAATTGATTGAAGTTAAGTGAACCGTTTCTCGTAGATTTAATCATTATATTATTTTAGCTGTGAATGTTTTGACATCTTTATAACGTAGTATTAAATAAATACAGAATAGAAATGTATGGATGAATAAATAATGTGTGGGTGAATTATGTTATGCTTACTAAGATTTTTTCTTTTTATATTTCACGCTTTTACTTATATGACCAGTCGTGGCGTAGTGGCACAAACGTGTGACTGTAAACGACTGGTTGTGGATTCGATGCCACTCGAGGAGTGGAAATATTTAATATTTCCATTTCCTTCGCTTTAGTATCGAGGCAAAGCGCGGCGTTAAGTTCCGCCAAGTAACACGCAATGCCTCCAAAGAATCGGCGGAAAATGGGGAACGGAGTGTCATAACACTAGGTTCCCTCTACCTTCTCTGCGGTGTGCGAGATACAGCGTGAAGCTAAAAACTACCAGGGTAGGTAGAGACTACCTAGGTAGTATTTTACATCTTTTCATTTCGCACGAATTTGTGTGAACATTGTGTGTTGAGTGACAGAGCTTAACGCCGCGCTTTGTCTTATTCAGCTGAGCGGAGAAATTAAAATAATGATATTATATTCAGTTCACCGACCGGAAATCGAACCCACATTGACCTTTAATCATACTATAGGCTCATTGTATACGACGACGAGACTATATGTGTATAATTCAATCTAGAGAAAGAGAATTAAATGTAACCAGCATGCATAATAATGAAAAGTAAGGAACATAGTGACGTATTACTATTTTATACTGTAAGTACCTTGGAAATTGGGGCACAAAAAAAAAACAAATATGTCCGTATTTATTTCTAGGTATTTGTTAAAAATAAAACAACAATAATCCTCGACATATTTTTTTAGAACTGTACGTAATTAACAAAATGTCAATGAAAACGGATTGAATGGTTTGAAGAGTTCTATTGTATTATTTTCCTAATATTTTATAAAGCTTCGCTTTAAAACTCTGTACTAAATATTTCATAGTAAATTTAAAAAATACGTACAACTAATTTTATTGTGGGTGAAGTAAAACGAAATTGGAAAACAAATATTAAATTAGGGGCCAGTCGTGGCGTAGTGGCACAAACGTGTAACTATATATGACTGGTTGTGGGTTCGAATCCCACTCGAGCGCGGCGTTAAGTTCCGCCACTTACCACGCAATACCTTGAAAAATAGGCGATTATTCGGAAAGCGATTGTTTGTAAACGTAATCCCCATTCGCAGGAAATATTAAATACGTATATTCTTTGCCCACCACTGAACCACTTAACACACAATTTCTCAATTTCAATTAGAAAATAGATATACTCTTTTAAATAAAAGAGTGGGTTGATGCTAGGTTCCATCTAATTATCTTGCCTACATGTTACCTATTGTATTTTTCATTATTTTAGCCAAAAGATAAATAGTAATTATTAACTCATAGTTAAAAAAACACAATATAAAAATTTCAAATAAAAACTATTAAAAAAATAAAATGAAACTGCTGTTAAGCTTATTAAATTCTATTAAAATTTTCACAATTTCATGCATTCTGTGAAGTAGTGCATTAGATGGGGCGCATGTGTCGAGGCAGAGGAAGCGATATAAGTGGCGGTTATGCGTCTTTATTGGTTAATTACAACCACGCGAATGCCTTTATATAGTACGCTAGCGTCTGTCTCGCGGCTTTGCCTGCGTTAACTATTATTTTCATCCCCTATCACCGTCTTAGAATTGAACACATAAACAATGTTGCAAACATGGGTGTGCTTTTTTCGGCGGTAGTGGTTAAAAGTTTGCAGAAGATTCTATATTAAAAATTACTTACTTTAAATAAATATATCATGAGATCAGTATCTTAATTGTTAAACTAATTATCAATCTGTACATATATGTACCTTTATTTTTATAGATACCTTTGTAAACTCCTCCACATTGAGCGGTACAACGCACTTTCAAAAACGACTTTAAGCAGGAATCTAAAGTTTGACATATATATTACTTTGAAAATGGGAACCAATAAGAGAAGAATTTTCAAAATTATTTTAAAATCGAGAAAATTATATCTTGTAAAGTGTAATCAACGAGGTAATGTTAAAAAAAATATTAGAAAGAATATCAACGAATCGAGATTTGAACTCACGGCACTTGGAAACCAGCAAGCGCTCTGACCGCTAAACCATGCGTTCTACGTTACGTTCTGAGAAACTAAGTTATTTATTATAAATCTAACTCTAACAAGAATATCATATCCAAAATTTTATGTAAACATATTATATAACATATGTTAAACAAAAAGCAACTACCTATTATATATTGTTCCGAACCCTACAGTCATTGTCTAAACTATCTCAGGCGTGCATGCGAAACCTTTCAACACTCTATACAGAAATTCCGCTTATCCACGCTATAATAGAGCAGATATCTTCAATATAATGTTTACTAACAATTGTTTGATCAACTAATGCTATTATTTGTGTGAAATAGATTTATTTTATAACGGAATATAATGGAAGCCGTATTGACGCAGTTGGATAGCGTTTGATTGTTAAAGCGATGGTTGTAGGTTTAATTCTCATTCGGGGGAATGTGTATATATATAAATTATCAATTCTTCGAAAAAAGAAATTAATTCTTCGGTCTAGTACATAGTATAAAGCGCTGTGTGAGGTTCCGCCACGTAACACGCAAATGTTGTCGATTTCTGTTTTGTTTTTTTTTATAGCTTCACGCTGTATTCCGCACACTCACTTTCCGCCGAATTCGGAGGCATTGCGTGTTAAGTGGTGGAACTTAACGCTGCGTTTAGCTTCGACATCAGAGCGAAGAAAATGTAAATATTAAATATTTCCACTCCTCAAGAATCCACAATCAGTCGCTTTACAGTGACACTTTGTGCCTCTGCGCCACGACTGGCCCCAAATTGGTCGATCTCTACTACGCCGGGGAAAGCGTGATACAGTTTTTTAAATAGCTGAACTAGCTGTGCTCACGTCTTCGTTTGCCTGGAAATTAACAAAATTAGAAAATAATAGTAGTACGCTAAGTTACACCTAATTACACCAGCTTTCTGCCCATGAAAGTCCCGGTAAAATCTATCTAGCTATTCTAGGGATGAGCTGGAACAAACAGACATACAGACAGATGAACATAGAGACAAACATAAAAAAAATATATATTTTAATAAAAAAGTAAAAATCTATTATTTTAAAATTAAAAACACACACTCTAATTGTATTTATTCGTACACATGTATAGAAAATATGTTATAACCGATGGTTAGCCAAATATTTGATTGCCTATCTGTGTTTCGACGCGTTAAATTAATGTTAACGTTAGTTTTTCGTTGTGCTAGTAAATAAATGAAATTGTAGTAGGTATTGATCAATTAACAGAGTGTGTCCAGTCGTGGCCCAGTGGCACGGGCGTGTGACTGTAAACGACTGGTTGTGGGTTCGATTCCCACTCGAGGAGTGGAAACATTTAATATTTCCATTTTCTTCGCTCTGGTGCAGAGGTAAAGCGCGGCGTTAAGTTCCGCCACTTAACACGCAATGCCTCCGAATTCGGCGGAAAGTGGGGAACGGAGTGTCTTAACACTAGGTTCCCTGTGCCTACCCTGCTGTGTGCGGGATACAGCGTGAAGCTATAAAAAAAACAGAGTGTGTTAGCTGGGTTGGATCTAATAATATAATTGCAGATTCGAACCACTCTTGAGGTATGAGGTATATTTTTTTTTTAGCTTCACGCTGTATCCCGCATAGAGTTAAGACACTCCATTCCCCCACTCGCCGCCAAATTCGGAGGCATTGCGTGTTAAGTAAATTTTCGCCATTTTAATTCCGCGCTTTGCCTCGACACCGGAGCGAAGAAAATGGTAATAATAAATATTACTCCTCGAGTGGGAATCGAACCTACAACCAGTAGCTTTAAAGTCACACTTTGTGTCTCTGCGCCACAACTGGCCCCTGATTGGCCGGAGAAAAATCGTAAGCATCTCGGTAGAGAGATTTTTACACTGCTACCTGAATTTGTAAAAATCTCTCCACAGAGATGCTAACAACACAAATCAGTTATAATAAGCATATAAGGATTTCGAAACAGCTGGTAGTAGTGATCAGAGCGTTTGGACAGTTTACAAGAAGCCCGGGTTCGAATCCCGCTGCGTTCAAATTGTTATGTTTTCTAATTTTGTTCAATTGCCTAACTGTGTGAATATCAGCAAGAAACAGCGTTAAGCTGTTTTTGTATTAAAAAAAATGATAGATATGATGTTCAGAATTATTTTCTACCTATTTTTACCAAATACATTTTATTGACAACTTAATTTTCTTTTTGGTTTATAATAAAAGTGTTTATAGTATCGAAAAAGTGTAGAAGAAAAGCTTAAGTTTACCTGAGAAAGTGTAAGTGAGAAATATTGTTCTTTGTCGAACCTGTTGAATGTTGCGTACAACGAATTTTTTTTTGTTTTTTTTTGTCGCTGGGAAATGCATAAACGCAGATCATCCGTACGCAAAGCAGGCAGACCTACCTTACGTACGAATGATACTGTGGGACTCACCGGAGAATCCGATACTACCCACTAAAACCCAGCGGATACCCTCTCCACCGTCTTGAGACGTCGCAGGTTCGCTCGCGCATTCTACTACGACGCCTCGGTGGATGGCCCACCTTCTGTGGGCCACCGTCGCCTTCAGGGTGCTCTGGGGTTTCTTCCAGAGCACCCGCAGCCTTGATGACTTTTGCAGGAGGATCTAAACCAGAACCCTCCCGCGGTAGCTCCTCTAGGGTAGGGGGAGTTGAGATGCGCGTACCGCCTTCTCCTACTCCCTGACCTCCGACGGCAGAGCGGATTTGCATTGACGCTAGTCTCGCGCATCCGCTCCGCGGCCTCCTTTAATGCAATGACTGATTCGCAAAAGGAGATCATCGCAGACCAGTTCCTCTCACTCTCCAGCATAGCCGCGTACAACGAATGAACGAACCATCACACTTTGTGCCTTTGCGCCACGACTGGCCCCAGGTATATTTGTATTTATAAATATTTTCTTTTACTTAGTCTTGTTATCCAAGTATCAGATAAGACACTTTTAACATTTTCAAAGTATTATTCACACACTTAGGAAATTGAAAACATATTGAGAAAATGTATTAAAAAATTATAAAAGATATAAAAAATATATGTAAATATTTTAAATTTCTGTTACCTAAGATGAAACGCGTCAATTCCGGCACTTAACACACAAAGTCTCGATTTTGAGAAATTCGAGGACAGAGTGTTTTGACACTTCGTTCTCTTTGCCTACTTTCCTAGAAAAAACCGTGAAAAATTTATAAGTATATCAGAATAAACAATTAATACTATTTTCAATAAATTACCTACAAATACTCGTATATGAAATATAGTAAGTATTTAAACAACAATAGAATACAATATCCGAAATACAAGAAACAAAGGGCGTTTTAGTGCACGGATGTTATTAATGTGTTTCATTAAAACGCACCGTGATGTTGATAAATCTAGATGTGGCATGTGATTTTTTTTTGGGTCTTCCGCGTATTTTCTCTTCTTTTTGGATACACAGAGACAGACAGACATTTCTACATGATAATTTAAAAAAGTTGTGAAGAGACGTTTGTGTGTTAAAGTCGTTAATAACCTAATTAAATATTTTCATAAATAAATTATAAATGGGAATGTCTGTGTGTTTATCTGTCATGCTTTCACAGCTAATCTACCAGTCCGATTTGGATGAAATTTATAATGAAAGTAGTAACAATAACTGGGTCTAACATAGGCTACTTATTTTTTCAAAAATCAACCTCTAAAGGGTTGAAATAGGGGATGAAAGTTTGTATGAAAACTCTACGCCGCTTGACCAATACAACAAGTACAACCACTACAACAGTTATGTATGTAGTTAGCGGGCCGCTAGTATTTTATAAATGGTAACACGCCTTGGAATGAAATGTTCTCTCTAGGCTATTTAAAAAGTATCACTGTCAGCATTAAAACTGTATATCACAATTGCTTAAAAAAAAAAAGTCCCGCTGTGTTTCTTGCGCCGGTTCTTCTCAGGACTCATTTTTTTTCGTATAGCATAATCGTCAAACAGACAGAGACAGTCTTTAGAATAACACTCCGTTCTCCACTTTCCGCCAGAAATATTGCATAGTGAATGACCGACATAATCCTGCACTCTATATAAGGTACCAGAAGAGAGGAATGAAGTTAATTTAAATATTTCCTCGAGTGAGAATCGAATCCACAACTTATCGTGCTTACAATGTGCGTTATGATGTAAACTAAATATACAACATATGCTGGGCTTATCTAAAAAAAAAATATACAAAATCTGGTAAAATATGTTTTAATAGTATATAAATATATATATATATATATATATATATATATATATATATATATATATATATATATATATATATATATATATATATATATATATATCTAATTTATTAAATATGAATTTATATCACTTAAAAATACTCAAATCTAATAACTTTGTTTAAAAAATGTTTAGTAAGACCTCAAAGTATTTGTGAGAAAACTTAGAAAGCCACGCTGAAGTTTGAATTGGCGGTAGTTGAAAAATAATAGGCGCTGTTAGATGCACTCTTTGTTCGTAGCCTTGGATGATTGAGAAATATTCAGAATTTGAACACAACCTGTCTAATGCAAAATCGGTTTTTGTAGTGATAGAAATTAAGACCGTCGTGACGCAGTGGGACAGTGTCTGTCTCTGGGTTCGATTCTCACTTGTTTTTCATTTTTTTTTTATGAATATTTAAAAGATAAAGCACTGCGTTTGAGTATAATACACGCTTAAACTATAATATCTCGATATTAGGCGGAAAGTGAAGAACTGGAGTGTCTTGGCACTATGTTCTCTTTGACCACTCCCCTATGCTGGAAAAAGCTTTAAGCTGTCAAAAGTCTAAGTTAGACACTTCCGTTTATCTAAGATTCTGTGATGCAATACTGAAAAAGGAGTAAAGGCGACAATGGCACAGCTAATTTTAGAAATTGCCTCGAACTTTAATTATCTCATATTGCTTGCCGTTTACCATTTGTTTTTTAATTTTTACAATAACAAAATAACAAATCTTTTAAACAAAATAACTAAATTGTTAAGGAAATAGGAATCTGGTAAGATAGAAGGTTGATGCCTTTTCCCGCAGGGTAGTCGGAGAGAACTTAGTATGAAGACACTCCGTTCTCTACTTCCCGCCAGAAAGTGAGAGAAAATAATGTAAATATAATAATTTCCCTAAGTGAGGAACGAATATATGTATGTATATACAATCGTGTCAAAAGTCAACCGCTTTCCCTTTACGCCACAATGGCTAATTTAATAAAAGCTGGTTAAGAAATACTTAAACTTCTAGTAAAAACACTATATTACAGATTCATGCTTATTGTCGCATAGCAGGATAGTCAGAGAGAACCTTGTGTTAAGGATACTGTTTTCACAATTTTCTGACTAAGATTGCGAAATTACGTGTTAAATGGCGGAAATTAACACCATAGTTTGGCTAAAATACCATAGCAGATAAATAAAAATAACATAATCTTTCACCGAGTGGGAATCGAATCCACGGTCATGGTGTTTACCGTCAAATGGGACAGCAGCAACACTACGTTACGGCCTCTAACTACACTAACTAAATATCATATTCCATTAGCCTTAAAGCGCTTTTAAATTCAACCGCTACTATGCAAATCTGAATAACAAAGTTTGAGGCAGCTGGTCTATCGTCTGACAAACTAACAATGACTAGTTTCACAGTTAAACTTAACGGTAACTGTTAAATTATTTAACTGTTGCAGTTAATTTATGCCTAAATTGTTACACTGGGCCTCTGGAGTAATTTACTGTCCTTTTGGATTTCAGGTTAGTTTTGGGAAATGTGTGTATAAAACGGGAGAACGATTATATATATATTATTTTCATATCGCTGCTCTACTAGAGGTAACGTGCGGCGTTAAGTTCCGTTAGTTAACCTGCAATGTCTCGATTTCGGAAGAGTGTCTTAATACTGGGTTTCTTCTGACTACCCTGCCATGCGGTCTTAGTGGGAATATTTAAAAATATATTACATATATAGACCATATTCATGGTGGTATAGTGGGAATAGTATAGTATGAGGGACTGTACTTGGTGGTTGTAGATTCTATTCTTACCTCATCATCATCATCATCATCTTTTTACATCATAATATATGTTTTTTATTTATTTTGATTTGTGCTATTCAGACTAAGCACAGTGCTTACCAGAAAAAAAATACGAAATTACGCAAATTCAATAAGCAATGACTTTCGAAATTGAAAGGAAAATTGAGAACGGAGTGACTTTACACTGAGTTCTTTACACGAAATTATATAGTAGATATCCGAAGCAAAAAATAATAATATTTATGTAAATGTGTATAGCTATAGCTATAGTATAGTTTAGTTCAACATATTTATCTCGGTCCGATAATCTTAATTAGAGGCGAAATTGATGCTGTACAGCCGCTCATAACGTAATGTGAGATAATTATCATTTTATACTGTAAAATTATTAAATGCATAGCAATTGTTAAGCTCAGACCTGATAAACTCAATTTAGTCACATATATTTCGTGTAAGGGGCCAGTCGTGGCGCAGAGGCACAAAGTGTGACTGTAAGAGGACTGGTGGTGGGTTTAATTCCCACTAGAAGAGTAGACTGGAAATATTTTAATATATCTATTTTCTTCGTTCTGGTGTCGAGGCAAAACGCGGCGTCAAGTTCCGCCAATTAACACGCAATGCACGCACGCACGCTTCAGAATTCGGCGGAAAGCGGGGAACGGAGTATCATAACACTAGGTTCCCTCTGCCTTGCTTTGTGCAGGATACAGAGCGAAGCTAAAAGAATATATTCGCATAAAAGTATACATACATAGGCCACAAGCTGTGGTCAATTTAGGATTTACTCTATCGCCTGCGTAACCAAGTCGTAGTCCAAGCCAAGTGAACTTCCTGAGAAGTTTGGATACCTCCGACCATCATATATTGTGACTTTTGTGTGCCCATAAATTATTTGGGATACAGTGTGAAGATAAAAAAAAACAAAAAAAACAATAAATAAACATTCAACTAATTAGGAATCGAACCCACAACCACTCACGTTTGCAGACTGCCCCACTGCGCCACGATGGCCACACATTTATATACTTACATGACACACATATAATCTTAGTCAAGTAATATTTCCAGATCATATCTAGGTTACATTTCTATTTTTAATCGTGCACATTGAAATGTGACACTGAATTGAAAGTTCATTAAATATCATATTGATTTTAGAGTTCATCTAAGCTGTGGAAAGTCGATCTGTGATTTAATATTACGCTATTATTAACCTTTTCTATAAAAAACTCTGAATATAACTCCTTGGACGTACAATCGTAGAAATAAGTTTTTATTACCTATTTGCGATATATACTTTCTCGTAATCCAATAGAATCTAGTGACACATTAGTCTGTTCTCTGTTTCTGCTTTTAAAATTCATAACACACGTTTTGATGTACGATTTGTAATGGGTTCGAATCCCGTTCGGTGGACTGATCATATTTCAATTATTTTCGTTTTTCCGCTTTGATGAACATTGCCTTGTCCATTGTTTATCAGCGCGGCGTTGAGCGCCGGTAATTGGAGAACGGAATGTCTTGACACTAGGTTCCCTCTTGATTTCGGTTCTGCTAAGAAAAAAAAGCGTAATGTTAAAAAGTATATACATACTTAACTAGATTCAATTTAAATAATTTCAATTTTAGCAACTTTTCAATTTAAACGTTTTCCCAAAGTGAAAATTAAACCTGCAACCAAGTCTTGCCAAGATGCCTTTTCAGTAAAATAATTTAGAAGAAAAAGATTTTTTCTTGTGTTAAATGATTTAGCTGGATATTGCATGAATGACTCAAAATTAAATTTTAAGGCACTTCTTTCTTCGTATTTTTTTACTTTCAATATAGTGCATATCGAGTACTAGTATTCATCGATCGCATTTTTTTAATGTTCTATATATAACAATAAATATTAAAAAATTCGCACTCAGGGATTTTTTTGGCTTTATCATCTAAGATACAGCGCGACGTTGAGTTCCACCTAACTAACACTAACACTAAACATCTCAATTACGGCCGAAAATGGGAAAACGGAATGTTTTGACATTGGGTTCCCATTGACTATCCCGCTATATGGGAAAACGCGTGCAACTCTATATACTTTATTATATCTTTGAACGAACAATTGCAATTATTCAAACATCAGTTGCAATAATTTTTATGAAATTTAATATTTTTTTAGCTTCACGCTATATTTATTCCACACACAAATTCTGAAGGTATTGCAAGTAAAGTGGCAGAACTTAACTTTGTCTCGCAAACGGAGCGAAGAAAATGGAAAAAATAAATATTTCCACCCTTCGATTGGAAATCGAACCCACACCAAGTCGCATTTACAGTCACATTTCGTGCTACTGCGCCACGGCCTCGGCAATACCATTCATTGTTAGAAAATGTCATTTTACCGTTTTTTTTCTGAATATTATTTATAACCTCGCCTGAAACCACTCGCACACCATACATTCTACGCATAGTTACCAAAACTTGATAATATAAAGGAAAATAAATTAACGTCGACATCAATAGATAGGTTCAGCCCATCCCGAAGTTAACAAACTACTTCATAGAGTTTGAGAGCCTTCTTAAGAAGATTAATTATTTCACGAGTGCTAGTATCGATTAAAAAGTTTCTTTTATTATGTACAACGGGCACAGCTTGCTATTTTAAGATTTTATCTTGTGTATTTTAGGAACTTTGGTGATTATAAAATATTATGGTGGCCGATGTGTATAAGAGGCTTATAGTATACGGGATTGTTGTGGGTTTGATTTCCACTTGGAGAAATGATTATTTTTAAATTATTTTTCTGATCTGGAGGCAAAAAAAAAACGTGGCATTGAATCTGTCACTAAACAAACATTAATGTGACATGCGAAAATGGGTAACGACGTTTAACGATACTAGGTTTCTCGTAGGTATAAAAGAAACACACAATATTAATAAAAGAAACCTTAATATAAATTAAATGAATCTTATTTTTGTGATTCCATATCTAAACATTCACTTAATACAGAAGATATAGAAGTATATTATGTCAAACACATAGAAGTATGTTATGTAATGATAGTATTCTTCACGCATTTTTTCATTCATTCGTCAGGTCTTTTCTTCAAGCATTAATATTCGTTTTTTTCATTTCCTTCTCCGTTCACTATCGAATTTATACAACACTATCACAATAATGTCAAAAGTCTAATTTTTTTTTTTTTAGCTTCACGCTGTAACGCTCTCTGCACACAGCAGGGTAGGCAGAGGGAACCTAGTGTTAAGACACTCCGTTCCCCACTTTCCGCCGAATTCGGAGGCATTGCGTGTTAACTGGCGGAACTTAACGCCGCGCTTTACCTCGACACCAGAGCAAAGAAAATGGAAATGTTAAATATTTCCACTCCTCGAGTGGCAATCGAACCCACAACCAGTCGTTTGCAGTCACACGCTTGCGCCACTGGGCCACGACTGGCCACAATTATAGATTTCAAATTCTCTAAAGCAGTATAACATAACATTTCTTCCTCTCCGTGTTTTTTTACCGTATAGCTTAATTATCATATAGATAAGCAGAGAGATTTGAGACACTGTTCTTCACACGAATTGCCTGATTATATCATTGCGTGTAAAAAGACGGAATTCAACACCGCGCTTTGTCTTACCAAAGCTTTACTTATTCCTCTAAATAGAGATTGAACCCACAACCAATCGCGTTTATAGTCTATTCCACTGCGCCACGATAACCTATAACAAAATAACATAAACAAATTCAAATATTTAACCGGAAATGTAAATTTGTTTATATTATTACTTAAATTTACATAGTTTCTCTTTACCACAAATACTATAAATGGGCGAAATATAGCTCAAATAGTTGCAATAGATGAAATTTGTACGTACACGCGTGGTTTGCGATATAAAATTCATTCGTACCTCGTGATTTTCCAAGTTATTTCCGGTTTTGTGTTAAATATTTGTTAGAGTTTAATAGCGATTTATGCTGCTATGGAAGTTATTAATTTACTTTTGACTTCATATGTACTAAGAGATTTTGATGTTTTTTTTAAGGAGAAGTAAACTTTATTATATACTATGTATATGTATACGTCATACATGCTTTAGTTACATTATTCTTAATTTTAACATTTTGAATCGTGATTTTCTATTATAATTTTTAAATTTAGCTTTTATAATATTTCTAGTTATATTCAGTGTAAAATGTGAAGAACGGAGTGTCTTGATACTAGATTTTCTCTGACTTCTCCGTTATGCGAAAAAATGCGTGAGGTTGCTTTTTTTACAGAAAGAGTAAACTATAAGTCAAGGAAAATACATTATCATTATTACCACTACCGCAAAGCTTCATTTAAATGTACTAAATTTCATAAATTATGCCTACACTTAAACGATACTAATATTTACATATGAAATATATTTTGCTAAACATCTCTGTAATATTTTTATTATTATTTTTATTCTTTGGGTGGTAAAGAGTGCCAATTTATTTAAAAAAAAGTTATAAAACTATACACTACAGTTTTAAAAAAATGTTTTCACGAAGTAAACCCTATTAATATTATAAACGCGAAAATTTGTATGGATTTTTGTTACTCTTTCACGTAAAAACTACTGAACGGATCTAAATGAAACTTTACAATATTGTATAATTTCTGATGTGTAATAAATATTATATAATATTATATAACAATATATTAACATATTATGTGAATAGTCCCAAATAGTAAGTAAATACTGAACAAATCTACCATCTGTATAGACCAGTTATAATTGCTTTCATAAATTCTGCGCAGACGAAGTCGCAGGCACAGTTCGTATTATATATTTTTGTATTATCCGTTTTCCATTTTAAAGAAAATAAACTACTAGCGCTAATAAAATATTGATTTCAATTTTCATAATTTCAAAGTTCTGCCATCCAAAAAACAATGCCTCGGTATCGGAACGGAGAATGGAGTGTCAATACACTAAGTTCTCTCTGACTACCCTGCTATGTGGAAAATGGCGGGAAGCTGTTTATAATATCAGTATAATATATACACAAAACGTCGTTCCGCCATTATGATTTTTCTCATTTCTGACATTCGTACGTCACGCAATTCTTTCTTACCGATAAATGATTTCAAACATACTTATCATCTGCCAATTATTATGAAATATAATATTGAGTATTTGAATCGGAAATGAAAAATATTACAATATGATAAAATACAATCATTTTGGAACCAAAAAGATATATGACGGAACAGTTTGTACTTGGGGGAATGGTAATATTTAAAATATTTTTATTTCCGCTCTGAAGACAATAACAGACAAAGCGCGGTGTTGAGCTATGCCATTCTACATGCAATGTGCCAGATTTGGGTGAAAAGTAGAGAAAGAACTAAGTATCTTAACACTAGGTTTTCTCCGCTTACCTTGCTATGCTGGATAAAGAAGAAAGCTGAAAAAAAGGAAAATAGTATCGTAAATTTTAATACATATCACATTCACAAATTTCATTCAAATTTCAACTACCCATAATCATCATAAAATGGCTTGCCAAATAAAATGAGCAAATATAGTGAAATAAATAGCTGTAATATTAAAAAAATTAATGCTTCCCCGATGAATGCCTTATAGTGTTCTGCAACAAGACCTAACTATAGGCGAAACAGTAAAAGTTCAAGTAACAATGGGTGACCTAACATTAACCTACAATAGCTAGATTTTTATGAACGGTAATAGGTTACTTAAGCATGAATTATGTAACATTTTAAGTTAGCTATCCACTAGACATAGCTGGCGATAACTCTAATATAGCTTGATATGTTTTATCTAATATTTTTTGGCACAACGGTACTTTATTCATAAAATTTAGGTAGGTTAAATCATTTTACAAGGTTTTTAATTAGCATGCAATATATATTTTTTGATGGAATCTTGATTCCATAGAGTATCCTACAGAGTATCAAGTATTTTAAAGCATATTTCCTTAACCGATTGAGTTAAAAATTTTGTACTTACGATAAATTTGGATACCAGGTGACGTCATTACAAATTTAACATGGCGGATCTCTCAAAATGATAGATTAGTTATTTTTAATACATTCTTACAATATAGATATCAAATGAAAGACGTCTCTGGGAAAAATTAAAAACAAAAATGTTTTTTTTTTTTAATTTTTTTGTTCAGTTCAACATTCCACATTTACTGTAGATAAAATATTCTCATACTAAGAGTGCAACGTGTTAGTAAGATCAGTAAAAAAAGTATAATACTTGCTATTAAATAGGACTATACTATATGTATTTGTGTGTATATTTCTTTTTCAGCCCGCCCCGCTTTCACACATAGCAAGTTATTCAGTGAGAACATAGTGTCAACACACTCCATTTTCTACCTTCTACTCGAAATTGAGACGTTGTGTTTTCCAGCCGCTTGATCTTAGGCAACAGAGTAGAGAAATTAAATGAATACTAGATCATTTCCCCAGGTGGAAATTGAACTCCCGACCAATCGCGTTTACAGTTAGACGCTGTCTAAAAAAATCTTTAAATATCATCGCTTTAAATGGCAAACAAGATTAAGATATCGAATATGCAAAGTTCTTTAGACATTTACTCCAAAGTGGACGTTCCCAAACATTAAGTATTTTACGATCAATCGTCTTGCGGTCGCTGTAGTCCCCATTCTAGTTTTACTGCCTATCGGGCTGGTACTGTTTAATACAATAGTAACTTTATGAATATTTTAAGAGAATATCTAGAATCTTGTCATTATAATAGAAATTATTATTTGATATAATATAACTGCAATAAGAAAATGAAGGCCTTCTTGGCGCAGTGGGACAACATCTGATATGATGGTTATGGGTTGAATTTCCACTTGAGGGAATGATTATATATTAATTTCATTTCTTCATTCCGGTAGGTATGACAAAGTGGTATTGAGTTCTATCACAGGATTTTGGGCGGAAAGTGGAGAACAGAATGTCTCGATACTGAGTTTCCTCTGGTTACCCTGATATGCGAAAAAAGGGTTGAAGTTCCTAAAAGAAAATAAAAGAAAAATACTTATCGTGGGATGAAAAATGAAAAACTACTTGCTAGGCCTTATCACGTATGCCTCTCAATAGAAATAGTGCTATAGCTACAGTAGGCTTTACGCATCATACGATATAATTGATGATGTTTTTATGAATTTATCATCCTTTATACGAGTATCCTCGTATTTAAAATCAAATAGAACATTATACGTGCTTGCTTTTCGTAGTTCATGTTTATCTACAAATTTATTATTGGTAATTTTGGTCTTCCCAAACGCCTCCTTATCTATCGAAATTACAGAAATATTCAAGTCATATCATCTAAGTATGAATATTTTGAGTGAGTTTGATATCCGGTTCGGGATATCATCGCGTAGAGTAACTTAAGTCTCCTTTATATCATGACTGTGTACTTCTATGAATAAATATTGCTATATAAATAAATAGGGGCCAGTCGTAGCGCAGTGGCACAAAGTGTGACTGTAAAGTGACTGGTTGTGGTTCGATTCCCACTCGACGAGTGGAAAAGCAGCTTCACGTTTTTGTCCTCATAGCTGGCTAGTCACAAAAAATGAAGTGTCGAGACACTCCGTTCCATTTTCACTCGTTTCCACTTTTTAGTTGAATTTGATTTCAATATTGAGTTTTGGATGACCAATTTTAAGGCTACACTTTTTCTTGGATGCCAGAGTAATTTAAATATAATAATTCCTCCAAGTAACCTAAATCAAACCTACTGAAGCTGTCTCGCTGTGCCGCATTGGCTTCTAATTATTACGTTTAAAAATAACTCCTTAGCGTGGACGTGATTATTATATAATATCTATTTTTGCAGCCTGTAGGCTGTAATACGTAGAAACCAGTTTGCCCCTCTTTCCTATTCCCCAAGATACCTTGAACATTTCAAGCACTTCGGCTAATCAAACACTCGGTTACTAACGGGGGAGGTATATAGTACTAAAATTTTTATTGTATAAATTTTTAGAGGCCACGGCGCATCGTTAGGCAGCAGTGTGCGACTGCAACTCGATCATTGTGGGTTCGATTCCCACCTGGGGGAATGATTACATTAAAATTTTTATTTCTTCCCTCTAGTACCAAAGACAAAACGCTGCGTTGAGTTCCGCCACTTAACATAAAATGTCTCGATTTCTAGCGGAAAGTGGAGGATGGAGCAGCCTGACACAAGCCAGTCAGACACTCCTCTATGACTAGCTTAAGCCGGCAGTTTTTTGTTTATAATACGGTTCAAAAGTTGTTGCAAAAGTATTTTTGAATAAAGATATTTTGCATTTATATTTAAATTTAAGTCTTTAGTCCCCGCTATGCTATGGGACAAAACGTACAGTCGCTATTTTTATAAAATTTTACACCTCTAAAGGAAAATTATAAGTAAGGGTAAAAAATGGTTATATATTGCAGTGAGCTCTGTAATATTTGTAAGCCATTAACTAAATAGTTTTCTAGCTCCTGATATTCAATTGTACTAATAGACAAAAATAAATCATAAGTAACTTCTTTAGCTTAGCATTTGTTACATATTATATTAGTTGTTTGCGGAGATATTTCGAGGTAAAAAATGTGTTTGCTTTCCACGAATGAGCCTTTCTAATAAACAAAGTTATAAATATTCTTAATAATACTCTCTCTAAGATTGGTACGATATTAATATGAATGTGAGTTAATATTAGGTGAGTCAGTGGATTTCATACATATTTTTGTTTTCAATGTCACGCTTTTTGTGTAAGCAGACATAACCGATAAGATACTCCATTCTACACTTTTCGCCCGAGTCCAAGATGTGGTGTATTTATTGACTAAACTTAACTTTGTCTTGTCATATGAGCGGAGAAATCAAAATAATTTAAATATTATCATTTCCGAGCGGTAATCGAACCCATGACCATCAGTCAGATACCATCTTACTTACGCTATGACGACATATGTATACGCTCATACTCATCTATATACTCAATTACATAATTGCGATTCATCGAAATTATTCAAACCGTTTAAAATTTCTATAGAAACTATCACCCTGTTTGAATTTATTAGTTTATACCACTTAATCGGTAATGTCTTAGTCGAGCAGAAAGTGGTAAGAAATGCTTAAAAAACGGTTTTTTTTTATTTTTAACGCCGCAGACTCGAATTTCGTGTACTTTTCTGCATTTTTTCTTTTTTTTTGTTTGTGATTTTTTTTATTTATTTTAACGAGTGAGTACACTCGGTCACACATGGTTTGTATTTTGTACAGTTCATTTCATTTGATTATGTCTTAGAGAGACTGTACCAGTCCCTCAGAATCAGGTCCGGTTATTGGTGGGTCACTATCCTCCTCTCAAGCAGTGCACACAGCGCCAGCGTATAGTTCCTTGTTTAATTGAATGGCTTTTGTGTCTCTATAAGAGATTGGCATTGACATTTAAAAAACGTTTTTAGTCAGTTTTAGTAACTAATTTCAGCATCCAAAATCCGTAATTCAAACTTTAGGTATATTTAAAACGAATAATTAACACTGTAACCATGTTAAAGTATAACATTATCCAAGAAAGAATGTCCAATGCTTATTAAATTTTGTGTTTTCTTAGGAAAATATTAAAAATTTTCATCTTTCGCATATTATACAATATATTTTATGCGCCAGCTTACCGAAAAGCTCATTTTAACGTGTGTTACGGAGAAAGAGAAATATTTTCACGAACAATCCCACTAAGATGTATATCACACCGTGTGCTTTTGTAACTATATTTAATTAAATTATTGTTAATGTTTTTTTATTAAAAATTAAAAATTTTATGCAGTTAATTTAAATCTATGACAGTGAAATCTGGTTCAACATTTCTAATGTGTCTTAATTTGGTTATTTATTAATAGTTAATAGTTGAATTACTTAAGGCCAGGCGCGGCGTAGGGGCATGAAGTCTGACGCGACTGGTTGTGGGTTCGTTTCCCACTCGAGAATTTAGCGAGAGACAAAGCACGGCGTTGAGTTCCGCCACTTAATATGTAATGCCAAGTACATACTGCTAAGTGTTAAATGTATATATCTATAGTCACACCCAGTCGCTTTACAGGCAGACTTTGCGCCTCTGTCTCACGACTGGTCCCGTGTTATTATTTCTTATATTTCAAATTCCTCCATTTTCCTTTTTTTAGTTAAATTGAGATTTGGGTATGTATGAGTGAAAGTGGAGAACGAAACATATTATCAGATTTGTTGGGAAATTGCAATTTCAATTTCACTGCTTATTTTTTCTAATTACATATGAATTTATTAATAGAGAATACGCTTTCGGAGAAATTATCTTAATTATATTAATTTCATTTCTCCTTTCTAATTGATAAAATAGATAGACATATAAGCAGGGAGTTGATATGGGAACACTCGGAATACAGGTAGAAAATCATGAAAAGTGTAGTTTGACAGTAGGTTCCTCTTACTAAATTCTGTACATAGGGGAAAAGCGGGAAGCTGAAGTAAAAAAGAAAAAGCATATAAGCAGTTTCTAAGCATTAGAAAACAAAACGTCTTATTCTTAAAATAAAAATAAGAATAAAAATACATTTCCTTTGTAACACCAATAAAGTGAAATGCATTCGGTGTAAGATATGGCACGTTTCCACGCTTAACTTCACGTACAGCGCATAACATTCATAGAGCTGGCTCTTCCACTTGACCGGTTAATCGCTGTATATCCACTTCGGAACAGTTTGCTAGAAGTTTTATAATGGGGCTCGATACGTATTGATTTTTCTGGTAATTAGTCCAGTTTTTTTTTGGATATCTTGAAGAAGATATTCGATTGTTTTGTCAGTTTTTTTGCAGCTGTTTGCAGCGTAGACTCGAAACGTAGTGACTTAAAGTGAACATTTAGTGACTTTATGTGTTATATAAGTCTTCCAGTCCACAAGTAAGTTCCGGCACTTAACACGCAAGCCTCCAAATTCGGCGGAAAGTGGGGAACGGAGTGTCTGAACACTAGGTACCCTCTGCCTACCCTGCTGTGTGCGGGATACAGCGTGAAGCTAAAAAAAAAAGAAAAAAAAGATCTTCCTGTGTTGTGCTTTGTCTAAATTAAGAAAATTTAAACAAGAAAAAACTTGTTAAATTAAATACTAAAAGTACAATTTGCTCCTAAAAGATCTTGGCACATCTAATCTAATGTAAAATAAAAATCGACCAACTAAACTATCAGATATAAGGAAAAGCTGTCTTAGCAAAGTTTATTCAGTATAATACGCATTTCTTTTTCTATCGACATAAAAAATAAAAGATCCAGAACAATTGATATAAGACATAATGGTCTAGCTAAACTTTTAAAAGATAAGAACATATTTCTTTTTGTTTTTAGTTTCACACTGTACTTCCGCACACAGCAGGGTAGGCAGAGGAAACCTAGTGTTCAGGCACTCCGTTTCCAACTATCCACCGAATTTTGGAAGCATTGCATGTTAAGTAGCGGAACTTAACGCAGCGCTTTGCCTCTACATATTTTCTATTTACTTAATAAATAAAATTCTCAAAAATCAGATGAATAAGTATAAATGGACCAGCTAGATTATAATATAAGCAAATATATTATTAATAGTTATTCAGTTTGGTGGTTAGTTTTCATGGCCCAACAAAAATATCGAACATTGCGGCCATTGTGACGTAGTGGGACAGCCTCTGACTGTCAATACAGTTAGGGGGTCTACTCCCAATCAAGGACTCCCTAAAAATAAAACCAGTCGGTTATATATAAATTGTTTTGGTTTTTCTCTCGCGTAAGACTAAGCGGTCCCTTTAGTTCCGTCTTACATTACGTTATATCTTAAATTCAGAATCAAAGAAAACCGGAAACTAAAATGTGAAACGGAAAAAAACGCAATCATCTAGCAGTCAGTCAATCAGTAAAAGATTAAATTACATAAATTTACTAAAAATTAAAAAAATAATAATAATTTAATATGTTATATAAAACAAAACAATTTCAAATATCATTTTCAACAGAGTATTCTCAAACGTTATTCACAGTCACGACCTTTATATGAAAGCATGACATCCCTTTCCGACACTTGCTGTCAACGCGTGAACGATACGCTAAGGATAATGCAGTACCGACAGAAAGATGTATGGTGCAAGCATACTGGGATATTCTTTATTTACTGTAGTTTATTTGAAATAAAAGAAAAGTTTATTTATTGTGACTTTTAATTAATGTTATTGTTAATAGAACTATTATTAAGTCGAGATTATTTATTTCACTTCTTCACTCCGGTTGGGGGAGAAGCATTTTTTTATAATTTTGCAAGATGAATTAAAAAAAAAAATCTTTTCGTTAATAATGGTCACTAAGCCCTCTGTGACTGCGAGCGACAACCTAATGTCAAGACACTTCGTTCTCGTTTTTCTACCAGAATATGAGATGTTGAGTACTGAAAGCAAAATTTAACGCCGTGTCTTGTTCACTAAAACGGAAAATTAAAAATAAATAAATACGAGTACAATCATTTACCCCAGTAAAAATAGAACCCACAACCTATTGTAACGTACAGCAAGCAACTATTGTAGCGTTTTGTATATATTCTTTGAAAAATGTAATAATATTGAAATTTCCTGAACATATTTCCACACATTTTAAATATTAGGTACAATAAAATCGACGGAATAGAAGTTTTACGAATAAAATTTAACTTATGCTTAGATCGTGGCATATATGTCGATTCGAAAATATCTGGATTAACGTCGTGGTTTCTATAAGTTCTTAATATTAGAAAATAGTATTAGGGGTTGTAGATGTGATTTTTTTTAGTTTTACACTTTATAGTAGGATAGGCAATAATGTGATACTGTGTACATACATTTATGTCTATGTATATATATTGTACGTATAACACACAAATTATTATATATAAATCTCTACAACAATATTTAAACAAGATAAAGTTTCCCCTAATACCTACAATCTACATACATCTTACATACATCACGTCAGATCGGTTTGTCCGACTTAATACGCCATCAATCATCCAAACATTGGAATGTCACCAAAAACCAGAATATTTTTCATGTAAAAGCCTTGATGTGTAGAGATTAGATTCGTCGGTTGTCACACGCAATGCTGAATGGAAAAGGCTTATTTCGGACGAAAGAGGGTTGCAAATTTAATCTATTCACAAATTTCCCTTTTTACCTAAATATGATGCATTAGTAGAAGGGAGCTGTATTTTTAAATATTAATGATGTCAAAGCAAAACGCAATATGTTAGGTATTTTCATACTCGTATGTTATTTACGTACGTAGAGGTGGAATACCTTAGACTTTTTTTTGAATGTGTGTATTTTTTTAATATTTAGGACGTGGCTTATTGGTCAGAGTGGTCAATATTCAAGAGGTGCAGTTCGAATCTCGTTGCGTTTACAATTTTTTACTGTTTTTTATAGCACGTTGTATCCCGCATATAGGCAGAGGGAACCTAGAGTTAAGACACTCCATTTCCCACTTTCCACCGAATTTTGGAGGCATTGCATGTTAAGTGGCGGAACTCGATGCCACGCATTCATTTACACTTTTGTTACTTTCAATATGTTTTTCATATCCTATGATTACGAATAATACTTTAAAAATGTTGTTTAGTACTTAAATACATTCTTAAATCATAGTAAAATTGACCGTCTCCTATGACGTGCAAGGAGAACATTTCGAGGTAGTGTTTGCGACCTAAAGGCTTAAGGGACCCCTTTATAATTGACCCTACTAATGCCTCCTTCGAAATACGTTCCAGAAATGATCTACCGATTAAATTTATTCGTATATATTAGAATGTCGTAGCAATATTTGAAAGTTTACTATTGCTGTATTATCGATATAAACCATCTCGGCTTTAGACGTTTTGTGAATAATTGTACATGTATTTATCAAACTATAATATAATAATAACAAATAATAAAAAATCAGCATAATATAGAGAAATACTGAACATTTTGAACCATGAAGCATGGTAGAATAAAAGTATACTTTTTTCTCAATCTTTACCACTTAGCATGAGTAAGTGAGAACCCAGTCTGAAGCCACTCCTTTCTCCACTTTCCGTCTGAAATAGAGACGTTGAGTGTTGAGTGATCGCCACGCTTGTCTTAGGAGCAAGAGTGTAGGAATGAAAACAATTTAAATATAATTATTTTTTCGAGTGGGAATCGACCCCATAAGCATTGCAATTACAGTCAAACGCTCCACTGCACCATGATGGCCTCATAAATTAAATTATATTTGTTCCTATATAATTATTTCTAAAATTCAGCTTGTATGCTGTTTTAAATGAACAGTATTATTAACACGTTATTTATTAGCTTTTCAGAATCGCTGAAAAAGTATAATTATGATTATATTTAGGTCACCTAATTTCCACAGCAAAGTAGTTTTCTGGTACACAATAAAGGCCGTAGTGGCGTTATTAGTAAATTTAAAACTGTACTAAATGTATGCAAGTTCGATTTTTACTTTAAGGAAATATATTAAAAAATATTTTAATTATTTTTTTTACATAGTTCAGACGAAGTATTGTTTTGGCTTTACCAACACTATTACTATTACTATTACCAGCGTTTTTAAATATACGTAAAACCAGATTTACGCTTATTAATGGGGAACGGAGTGTCTTAACACTAGGTTCTCTCTGCCTACCCTGCTGTGCGAGGTATACAGTGTGATGCTAAAAAAAAAAATCTGCACAGTGAAACAGGCAGAGAGACCTAGTGACTCACTCTCTTTTTCAGTTTTCGATATTCAGCTAGAATTTAAAATATTGCATATTAAACGTAACCGAACTCCGTAATTTGTCATAGTAGTAGAACTGAGAAGCGAAAATATTTAGCTTCACGCTGTATCCCACACACCGCAGGGTAGGCAGAGGAAACCTAGCGCTAAGACACTCTGTTCCCTATTTTCTGCCGAATCTCAGGAGACATTGCGCGTTAA
The DNA here is from genome assembly GCA_019049465.1 of Dryas iulia moderata. Lineage (NCBI taxonomy): Eukaryota > Metazoa > Arthropoda > Insecta > Lepidoptera > Nymphalidae > Dryas > Dryas iulia. The sequence continues at coordinate 6,839,867 of CM032436.1, read as the reverse complement.
GTGACGGAACTTAACGTCACGCTTTGCCTCGACACCGTAGAAAAAAAGGGAAATAAATATTTGTACTCGTCGAGTGGGAATAGTACCCACTGGGCTGCAGAAACGAAAATAATTCAAATATCCCTCCGAGTGAAAAACGGACTCCACAATCAATCGTTTTAGCAATCAGATGCTTATGCCTTAAGTAATTAGTAACAAATGTATATTAAGGAAAAATTGTCCATCCCTACATTGATTAACATGTAACTTATTATACAGTAGCAGCTATGGACCATGGTCCAGTTTTCAAATTTATGGAACAAAGTATTCAAACTGGATCCGCAGTGTGACAGCCGCCCTAATTTAGAACTATTTCAATGAAGGCAGTCCATTTTCACTTGTCTATTACTAGTATATGTTGAAATGAAATATTGACATTATAATTTTTGTGTGAATATTTAAAAAATGATATTTTTTAAAATCTAGTTTATGATGTTTCAATGATAATTTGATTCTTTCGTTTTTTATTATATTATTAAATTGCCTTATTGTAAATGGAGGACAGCCTGCCTTCGCATTGAATAGTTCACTCCGAATAGAAGCATCTGCGACTGTAAAGAGAAGAACGTTCAGCGGTACGGGTTACAACAGTGGGCTCTTGAAGTATTTTCCAAAAAAAAATACTGCAAAGAGCTCACAGCGTTCAAACGTCGGCGACGCGAGCGTTCGACCCCGAACGCTCAGCCAACCACGTTGTGGGCGCTCGACAGCGTTTGTCGAGACCGGACGACGAGTCACGAGAACCGCCGAGATTTTTCCGACGATTCACGAAGCTGACCGAACATCAACGGCGACTCCTAAGAGTTTCGCCGAGGATTGACGACCAACTACGGGGATCGCCGAACATCTCCGACGGTTCACGAGGGATCGACGAGGATCGACGAGTGTTGTCGAAACACCATTGAAGCTTCGGCTAGTATGGCCGAATAATCACCGTGCAAGGCATCTCATAGCACTCTCGCCGACCGTCAACCATGACGGGCCGCGCTGAGGCTCCGCGTGAGCAACCTCGCTCGCGCAATCGACCTCCATCGAGGGGCGGTGAAGGGAGCGGTACGGGAGTAATCCCTCCTCTCCAACAACCCAACCCCAACGCAGCCGGAACCTCCATCAACCCCGGGCCCCTGCACCACTGGCGGGACATCCTCCCGCTGGGTCAGCGACCACCACCAACTTCATCGGGCCGTCCTTTTCAGGACGTAACCCTCGTCAACCAGAGCGTCGCCTACGCCTCTGGTACAGAAGACAGCCGCGCGTCACTACGCGCACACTTCACCCAACGCGAGGACTCCTACGCCGCCCGTGACGTCACAATGCGCGTGGAGGACTCAACCTCGCCGAGCAAGATGCCAGCCCTTGCAACTTCGACACCGAAGAGCAAGCCCCCAACCAACAGGCCCTCCAGGCCTGCCACTCAGACTCCTGCGACTGAGCGCTCACCTTCGGCGCCATCCCGCATGGCCGAGACCAAGTCCCCGCGCGTCCAGCTGCAGTCGGACTTGCTTGTCGTGGCCGAACTGCAGAAGCGGGGTACTTTGTCGAAATCCCTGATGGAACACATTGAGCTGTTCCTCAGGGATAGACGGCAATGCCTCGAGCGCGAATACAGCGCCTCGGCCGCGGTCGCTCCGAGTGAGCAACCCGCGCCCCCCGCACCAACCAGACGACCTCGGACGGATGACGAGCCGCAAGACGCTGCCTCCAAGCGCCACTGCGCCCCTCCGCCCCTGTCAACCCCTCCCGGGGTCAACCCAAGAGATCCGCGCCTTCGCTCCAGGGAGCAAGGCACGCCACCCACTGTGCCTCCGGTACCAGCACCAAGGCCAGTACCAGCCGCACCACCCCAGGTGCCGTCGACGTCCGCCGTGCGCCCGCCCGCAGGGACAACAGCTCCACCACAGACCGCCCCGCAGCCACCGAGCGCCCCGCAGATGGCTACAGCGGTCCCACCCGCCCGCCAAGACGCCGCTAGGCCCCCTGTTGCAGCCTCACAACAGGGACCCTCCTTCGCCGACGCTCTCCGCGCAGGGCAACCCAGCCCCGCACAAACCACACCAACCACCGCTGTCACAAGCTAGACGACAGGACCGACCGCAGCTACAACAAAGAAGCGCCTCCCACCACTTGTCGTTGAGAACTTTCCCAACTGGGCGTCCCATTTCAGGGCGCTCAGGGACAAATTGGGTCATGTTCCGAACGCAAGGCCGTTTGGGAAAGGCATACGGTTCTCTCCACTCACCGAGGATGAGTACCGTGTGTACCAACGATACCTCTCCGAGCTAGAAGCGTCCGAAGGCCTGTCCTGGTTTTCGTACGCACTGCCCTCGGAGAAAAGTTTCAAGATTGCCATTCCGGTGACCACTAGCCCGGAAGAAATTTTTGACGCCCTCTCCGAACTGGGATACCAGCCGGAGTACGTACGACCCATCCAGGCGCGGCAAGGAAGACCCGGGTGCATCTTCCTTGCCATCCTGAAGAACCCCAAGGACCTGACCCCCCCGGCTATACAGCATCACCGAACTGCTGTGTATGCCGGGAATCAAAGTGGAATCATGGCGGGGGAAGCGGGGGCTTGCCCAGTGCCACCGCTGCCAAGCCTTCCGCCACTCTAGCCACGGGTGCCACAGGAGGCAAGCCTGCGTCCGCTGCGGCGAGCCTCATTATGCACAGGATTGCCCACGCCCACTAGAGGAGCCAGCCACGTGTGTGAACTGCGGAGGGGCGCACCCCGCGAATCACGCGTTGTGTCCCCAATATAGAAGAGAGCTGAGAAACAGGAAGGCAGGCACTGTGCCTCTCACCAGAGCTCCAAAACACAAACCTACGGCCACTGGAATTGTGCTGGCCAATGAGGTCCCGGTTGAGGCAACCGCGCAGACCCTCATGGCGCCAGCAAATCCACCCACCGAGCGAGGGACGGCCGTTAGAAACAAACGGGCAAAAAAGAAAAAGAGGACGAAGCAGCCCAAAACAGACGCCGACAGAGAGGCCCCTATCCCGACGGAGCCAATCAACCCCGGACAGCCCACCACCCAGCCGCAACCTGGAGCAGGCAGGAACGACAACGTGCCCCTTGACGTCGCCATCGAAGCCTTCACGGGCATCCTCACGGCTCTGAGGGAGGGCCAGGACGCCGTGAAGGCCGTCATGGAGGGCATGAACAAAATAATTGCCCGTATTCGCTGAAATACGGGCAAATTGTTTTCCGACAGAAGGCCGACTACCCCAGACAACCCTTTTCAACCCCCTAATCCGATCCCTGAGCGCTGTCGCGGCTGCTGAACGCCTCAGCTGGGCCTCCCTCGAGTAATCGGGGGTCTCACCTGGCTGGGCGATCGCCCGGACAGCACTAGCTCATCCCTTTTTCCCCTATACCTCAACCCCCTTTGCTGTTTTCACAGCAAAGGGGCATCCTATTAGTCGGCCGCCAGGCCGCCCCCCAGGACTCGTCTATGTCTATAGGCGACGGGGACCATCACGGCAAGAGGGCACAGCCCTGAGACCGTTTCCCCGCTCGTAATAAAACGAGCGAGAAGACATCATGATTATTGTAAATGTATATTACAAAAGTCATAGTACTTTTTAAACTTATTTTAAAGTGCTATTCCACACTTAGGAAAATTGAAAAAGACATTTTATAAAACGTATAAAAATTTGAACACAGCGCAACGCATTGCTCAGTGGTGAGAGCGCCTAGACGATATACAGGAGGCGCGGGTTCGAATCCCGGTGCGTTCAAATTTTTATAAGTTTTCTAAAATATCTTTTTCAAATTCATAGTAGTTATGCGCGATAACGAAAGTAATACGTTTTTTTGTTGTTTCAAGCTAGTGTCAAGATAATATGTTCTACACTTTCTGCCCGAAATCGATTTTGTGTTAAGTGGTGGAACTAAGCGTTATGGTTTGTCTTCGATACCCAACCGGATGTGTCCCACTCTTTTGGGAAAATAAAAATAATTTGAATAGTCAACATTCCCTCGAGTGAAAATCGAACTCACAACCAATAACGCCTACAGTTAGGATGTCCGACTACGCCCTGATGCGTTTTTTACTTAGTGCTATTTTATCTTTATATTTGTCTTTATGGGGTCAATCGTGGCGTTGTGGGTTCGATTCCCACTCGAGAAGTGGAAATATTACATATTTCCATTTCCATCGTTCTGTTATCAGAGGTAAAGCGTGGCGTTAAGGTCCGCCACTTAACACGCAATGTCTCCGAATTAGACGGAAAGTGAGAAACGGAGTGTCTTAACACTAGGTTCCATCTGCCTACCCTGCTCTATGCGGGATACAGCGTGAAGCTAATAATAAAATGTTTTTATTAAGTAAAGGTAGACTAAAATTCAGAATATGATTAACATAATAAATTAGATAAATTTCCTTTTAACATTAAAATAAGCGAATAAAAGTAATTTAAAATGTTCAATTTTCTTTAAAAAATCTTATTTCATTTAACAAACATTGCACGAGCAAAAGTCTTCGGAGCAAGCGTTAATGTAAATAACTTACAACCACATCGTTTTAAGCGATAAACCGCTTAAATTATAAGCTCCTTTCCCTAAAGAAAATTCCAGGAAATCTGTCAAAACATTCATTGTATGTAAAATAACTAAACATTTAATTAATTTTGTTATATAATTTTTGATGTCACCTCCATATAAATATACTAGCGATTCACCCTACTTCGCCTGCGTGAATTAGACAACTAAAGTTTCGTTTTTTAAGTTAAGCGGGCTATTATTTTTTTTAATTCAATATATTTTACTGTATGAGCTCACAGTTTCCCGGAAGGGAAGTATGAAGAGGTTGATGACAGTGGACGAGGTGAAAGAATTATGCAGGTGCCATAGTAATTTTATACGCTTTATTACAATTTATGCTAACAACATAAATAAGTTGTAATAAAGCGTATAAGAATTTCGACGCAGCGGCTAGTAGAACGCATGGCTCAGTGGTGAGAGCGCCTGAACGGTATTCAGGAGGCGCGGGTTCGAATCCCGCTGCGTTCAAATTTTTATACGTTTTCTTTAAATGTCTTTTTCAATTTTGCTAAGTGTGGAATAACACTCTAAAAATGTTTAAAAATGATTATATTTATACTATTTTCATTACCTATGCTTATGGGCTATTACCATATGGAACCTAAGAAGAATCTTTAGTGTAAGACGTTGATTTCCAGTAATCAACACACACTATCTCAAATTCACGTGGGACGGTGGAGAACAGAGTATTTTGACACTAACTTTTTACTATCCTGCTATGGCTAAAAGGCGTGAAGCTGACAAAGACAGTCTTACTCATTGTAATATGACAACATTACATAAATAGAAAAAAAAAAGTTCACACAGAGAGACTAGTGTCCAAAAACTCCCTTCTGCATTACAATAATGACAATAATAAGAATAACACAACCGTCATAAATCAAAAACTATTTAAAAACAAATACCACGTGTTAAAAATATTACGAATTCATATAAAATCTTGGTACAGTGTGAGCGCAGTGCGTGAATAATGTAACTAGCCGGCTTAGAAGCCGCACCACTTGACCTGCTAAGCCGATTAGGTCTTGAAAGTTGGCCGATTTCAACGTTAGCTCTTTTAGTTCTTGGTTAATGGTAGCTTGTATTGTATAACTATTTTCTCTATGTTAGTACACGTTTTTTGCGATATATTTGAATGTATGTATTTTATTTAGCGAATATTTTAGTATAGTACTAAATTGATCTGTATTTTTTATTTTTATTTTTATTTTATTAGGATTGAAAAAAAGAATGTTGATTCACTTAGATCAATAATTTTCCTCCATTTTAATGACGTAAGCTGATGAAATCTATTTTTTTAGCTTTATCTGCAGCTGTATCCCGCACGCAGCAGGGTAGGCAGAGGGAACCTAGTGTTAAGACACTCCGTTTCCCACCTTCCGCCAAATTCGGAGGCATTGCGTGGCGAAACTTAACGCCGCGCTTTGCCTCGACACCAGAGCGAAGAAAATGGATATTTTAAAAATTTTCACTCCTCGAGTGGGAATCGAACCCACAACCAGTCGTTTACAGCCACACGTTCGAGCCACTGCGCCACGACTAGCCAAATCTAATGTTTTGTCATGCTAGACATAAATATTAAATATTATATTGACATGTAATTTATTGGTGCATTTGTCGAAATATCTGTAGTATTTAATATAAATAAGAAAAACTATTGAAAGATATATATTAGAATTGAACCTAGAATCGCTTTAGAATGAACGCCTTTGAGTTTCACATTCAACACATGAAGGGAAAAGAATAGTGTCAATATACGCGGCATTGGCTTCCGTCATTTAACATTCGAATTCAGATGTAAAGAGAACGGGATGTCTTTAAACTAGTTTCGCTCTGAGTGCCATCCAGGAAACCATTTTTTTTTGTTTTTTTTTATGGAATAAAGGAGGCAAACGAGCAGAAGGCCCACCTGGTGTTAAGCGGTTACCTTCACCCATATACATCCACAACATTAGAGTTGTGGATGCATTGCCAACCTTGGGGATGTAGGACAGAAGGAGAGAGGAAGGATAGGAATGGTGGGAATAGGGAGAGCTGGCTTACATGCCATCGAACCGGAACACATCATCAGATGTTTGGCGGTTCATCTTTGATACGATAGTGGTCGCGAGCCAGTCGAAGAATGAATCTCCTACCACCAAGCTACTGGGTTACCCGCCTTTTACGGAACGCTACCCAGTGGCGGAAGCGAATTGTATTCTTAACCCGCCCCCTCAAACCATAGTAAAGTTGAACCAACAATCCTTTACCAAATATCCAATGACAAGCAATAACCAAAAATATAGCCCATAAAAACTATCTTCTTTGAATATTCCCCGCAAAGAAATGGTAATTTGTAATGTTTTTTCAGACACGGTTCATTTGGCTTACATTTTGTTCCTTTTGTTACGGATCCACTCCTCATTTTAGTGTTCCGCTTTGTTAAAACGCTTTGTATAATCTTGAGAATACTTAGACGTGTTTTAGTAAAGTTATATATGTATGTATAGTTAGAAATTTGTATTCAGTTTCAATAATGGTTCTAAAATACTCACGTATGAAGAGAGAAAAATGGTTCTTTTGAGAGAAATGACTAAATTGAAACGCCGGTATGTTTTATTCATTTACTAGCGGCCCGCTCGCGGCTTTGCTGCGTGAACTACACGACCATTTAGCTATATTGCAACGCTAGGAGGTAGATTTTTGAAAAATAAAGTAGCCTATGTTTAACCTTGGATTACCAACTATATTTAATCCAAAATTCATTACAATCGGTTAAGCGGTTTATATTTTTCATACAAACTTTAATCACCTATTTTTCCCTTTAGGGGTTGATATTTTTAAAGAAAAGTAGCCAATGTTTGACCCCGTGTCATCAACTATTTTCATTCCAAATTTTATTCAAATTCGTCCAGTAGATTAGCCGTGAAAGCGTGACACACACACAGACAGATTTTCGCATTTATGATATAAGTATGAATTTATACTTTATTGTACACCACAAAAATGTTTACTATGAGACTACAAGAGAAATAAAAACAATAACAGCACAAAAAGTGGCCTTGTCGCTAAACAGCGATCTCTTCCAGACAACCTTTAGATTTGGAGATTTGGAAAATTATATAGATAATAGAAAAATGTCATTTTTATTTTTACTATATACTCATATTTATTGTAACTACTTATTTTTTAATACAAATAAATACCTTGTTTGTCGTCTTCAATAAAATAATTTGCAAAACATAAACCATTGTACTAAAATATAGTATTTTCACCTACTATATATTTCTTCAACAGCGAAGTCGTAAAATATAGTATAGCACTTTATCTGTGTACAGTTGACAACTCTACACATAGTAGCCACTTAACACTCCTTTGAATGATTACCACAAATTCGACTTAATACCAGAATCAGTACTTAATAGCACAAATTACGCCTTCCACAATACAAACGGGCAAAAGCATTGCCGTGTTACACAGTTATTATTAGAATAGATTAGCAACTGGAAGTAAAGCCCACGTAATCCAGCCGCATGGGAATTAGCTGGACTAGAATAAGGTTTAAATAGCTGAACTTGTTTAACTTTATATTATTATGTGGATAAGCCAAATTATGTTTCCGAGAGAAGTAAACTAGGGACAAGTCGTGGCGCAGTGGCACAAATTGTGAAGTGTGACTGTAAAGCGACTGGTTGTGTGTTCAATTCCCACACGTGGAGTGGAAATATTTAATATTTACATTTTCTTCACTCTGGTCTCGAGGCAAAGCGCGGCGTTAAGTTCCGCCAATTAACACGCAATGCTTCCGAATTCGGCAGAAAGTGGGGAACGGAGTGTCTTAACACTAGGTTCCCTCTGCCTACCCTGCTGTGTGCGAGATACAGCGTGAAGCTACAAAAAAAAAGAAAACTAAATTTTTTAGGAAATTGTAGTACAGTGGGGGACAGCGTCTGTTAACGCGATTGGTTGTGAGTTCGATTTTCATTGGGAAAATGGTTTTATATTAATTATTTTAATTTCCCAGCTCTGGTAGTTAAGGCAAAGTGCAACAATGAGCTAAATTTTATTGCTTGGCTATGATAAGTCTTATCAGGTAGAAATTTACTGTAATAAAGAGTACAGTTCCCTACATGGATAACCACTTTCTACTTGAAATCGAGACATTGCAGGTTCAGTTGCGAAGCTCAAATCCACGCTTTGTCTTAGGTACCTTACCAGAACTTACGTCTGTTCTCAATTATTATATTTGTTATAATGAAAATAATTTAAATATAATGATTCAAACCCACAATCATCTTGTCAGACGTTGATACATGCCACGATTGCCTCATACTTTGAAATTTATGAAATAAAGTAAATTTATTCGATAGTCGACGGTATAAAAAAAATACCGTTTCATGGTGTAGTATGACAGGATCTGAATTTAAGCCCGATGGTTCCAGATTTAATTCTCGGGGAAATGATTGTATTTAAATAATTTTCATTGGTCAACCCTGGTAAGAAAATAATGCGTAGGCGTTGAATTCCGCCATATAACACACAATGTCTCCATACTAGGCAGAAAATGGAGAACGGAGTGTCTTGACACTAGGTTCTCTCTGATTAAGCTACTAAAACTGTATACATTGCATAAAGCGTCTAATACTTTTTAAATTTATGCACAGATATTTCAAACTCGAGCAAAAATACTAAGCGTGTGTGAATAAAGTAGCAAATTAATTAAGGTAGCACGTTAATTAATTTCTGGTAGAAGAAGTAAGTTCTTTCGCGGTTTTACTCCGCGTTGTTTATTTTAAACGCTAAGAATTTTCTTGTAAGCATTTTTATAGCAGCTTTAATAATGAAATACTATTTCCAGTACTTTTCCTGTTGTGTAGGCGATTATGTTTCATGCCTTTTTTATTTTGTGTGCTAGTTTACTATTACTCGATAGCTTACTTGAAATTTTAAATCTTTAATATAATTTCTTTTTTTAGCTTCACGCTGTATCTCGCACATAAGGGTAAGCAGAGTGAACCTAGTGTTAAGTCACTCCGTTCCACACTTCCCACCGAATTTTGGAGGCATTGCGTGTTAAGTAGCCGCTTTGCCTCGTTACCAGAGCGAAGAAAATGAAAATATTAAATATTTCTACTCCTCGAGTGGGAATCGAACCCACGACTAGTCGTTTGAAGTCACACATATGTGTCATTTTGTATATGACATTAAAATATATTAAGCAGAATAAGTCTTTTATTCTTTTTGAAATATCTTCATATTTAAAGAAATATTATTTATTGATACTTGCTGTTTACTTTATTGCATGATGCTATTTTTTAGGGTTAGTATATAACCACTAAAGAATAGCCTTTGAAAGAAAATTTACGATAATTTAAATACAAAGATGGTCATATCTAGACATGTATACTTACAGAAACGAAAAGTTTGTGTGAAATCTCAACATCATCATATCATTAATGTCAATTTGTCCCGTGGGGGTTAAGAATACAATTCCCCTCCGCCACTGGGTAGCGTCCCGTAAAAGGCGGGTAACCCAGTAGTTTGGTGGTAGGAGATTCGTTCTCCGACTGGCTCGCGACCACTATCATGTCAAAGACGAATATCTTATGATGTGTTCCGGTTCGATGGCATGTAAGCCAGCTCTCCCTATTCCCACCATTCCCATCCTTCCTCCCTCCTGTCCTACATTCCCAAGGCTGGCAACGCATCCATAACTTGAATGTTGTGGATGTCTATGGGCGAAGGTAACCACTTAACACCTGGTGGGCCTTCAGCTCGTTTGTTCTTCAGTCCATAATAATAATCTTAATTTTATTTTAATTATAACATTGAAAAAATATATTCATCACGCATGCATGCACGCATGTATGTATGCACGCATCCAAAATATGCACATGCACGCACACATATACAACAAATACACACTGACACACACACATACACACGCACACACGCCCAAGCACACACATGCACACACACACACACGCACACACGCACAAGCACACACATGCACACACACACTCCTACCAGAAACACATCACACCCAAATAATTTTTATATCAAAATAAAAATCTCAATGCATATTACATTCAAGCAACAACGTAAAATATAACGCGGATGAAAACGAGCAAATCCCACAAAGTATACTTCACGAGACAATGGCTATTATTTTCGAGGTGCCCTTTTAAAACACCTCTGAAATCGTAAAAACCGGGTAAATGAGATGTGAACCGCGCGATTTCAGTCTGACAATTTGGCTAAATGACGGTGGCTTAAAGGCCGATGTTACATAGCCGTAGACAGACAAAGTTAGTTTATTCTGTTTGGTTACTGACATGACTTACAGCTACATATTTACGTACTACTGGACTACAATAAGGTTTAAATAGCTGAACTTGTTTAGCCACATAATATATATGTGGATAAGCTGAACTGTGTTTTGAGAGAAAATTAAAATTTTGTGGCCAGTCGTGGCCCAGTGGCACAAGCGTGTGACTGTAAACAACTGGTTGTGGGTTCGATTCCGACTCGAGGAGTGGAAACTATATTTCCATTTTCTTCGCCCTGGTGTCGAGGTAAAGCGCGGCGTTAAGTTCCGCCACTTAACACGCAAGCCTCCGGCGGAAAGTGGGGAACGGAGTGTCTTAACACTAGGTTCCCTCTGCATACTATGATTTCAGACAGTGCATGTTGAGTTACCCGCCCTCAACGCCTCGTTTTATCTTAGCTACCTGAGCGAAGAAATGCAAATAATTAAAATATAATCCATACTTGTATTATAAATGCGAAAGTCTATCTGTTTGTCTGTCACGTTTTCACGGCTAATCTCCGGTAGATTAGCCGTGAAAGCGTGATTTCGATAAAATTTAGAATTAATGTTGTAAATAATCCAGGATTAAACATAGGCTACTTATTTAATCAACCTCTAAAGGGTGGAAATAGGGAATAAAAGTTTAAATGAAAAATCTAAACTTTATATTTCAAAAATCCACCCCTGTGTGTTGCCAATTGACGAAACAGTCATATAGATCACGCGGCGGAACCGCGAGCGGGTCGCTAGTAATAGGGTAAAACTTGGTAATACGCCCCACTTTTTTTTAACCTTCAATAAAACCCAAATAATCATAGATTTAATTATTTCTTTTATTCCTGGACGTTAATTGGTTCGTTAACAATAATTTTACAAAACCTTAATGTAATAGGAACGATGGTTAAAGATCTATTTCAATTTTTTTGCAGACATGGAGTGGGGCGTTTTATCAGGTACATGTTACCTAATACGCCTCGTTTTGTATTATAAAATGCCCCATGCAATTTAAAATGTCCTCATATATGTCCATACCTAAATTTTATCCAAAACGTAAAAAAACACAATATATCAATAGTTTAATAACTTACAAACATAACACATATGTAAGGCAAGACTTAAAAGTTCTTAAAAACTCTAAATAAAAATATAATATTTTCATTTGTAAGTAATTAATTAAAAGAAAAGTTGTAACAATAAAAAATGCCAGTCTTCTAAATTAATGATTAACATAACAGTCTTTTCAATTAACTTTGACATAAACCAAATTAAAATCATCATAAAATAGTTGAATAGAATAAAATCAAATCTTGCTGTTTTTAACAGCTTCTCTCTCAGCTTTCTGCCCATAGTTGTTACACAAACGTGGTACCCTGAACGTGTCAAACTTGAATCCAGTCTTCAGGAGACTTTGTTATGTAGTAATTTTCTGTACATTCAACGCTTTTATTTATGTCCATATCCGAACAGTTTTAAGGTGCTTCTCAAAGATGGAACTTTGAAGTGCTTTGAAGCTTCATTCTCTCCCATTTTTTTACTTCATACAGATCGCATTGCCTCCAAGAAGCTAGAAGAGTCTTGCGTTTATATTTAAGAGACATACTCTGTAATTAAAATACAATATAAATTGGTATCTATGTAATTTCGGTACGGGGGCATTTTAAAAAACATGCGGTGGGGCGTATTGCAAATTTTGCTTTTTAAAACGCCCTATCAAGAAAAAAGCCTCAATTTCAAAGTTATCACGTTTAACGAACATTTATAATAAAGTGTATTTATGTGTATTTTCAACAGTTAATATCAATTTAACTTAAATTAAATGAGTATTAAAATATAAAAAAATGTTTGCAACTTACCACAAATTGTAACTTCACTGAAACACTAAATTTATTAATATTTTTTAAGGGAGCGTAATAAACCACACGTGCACATTAGCTATGTTGTTTATCAACTTATGGCTACTCTCCGTGCAATATGTGTATCATCTAGCTTTCTTAATGTGCCTGCTATGGCTGTGGGGCGTTTTGTCAATTGGGGCGTTTTACCTAGTTTTACCCTATAATAACTGAATTTATTTTCATAAATTCAGTTATTATATTACTGAAATTTATGAAAATAAATTGTGTGATGGTAAACTGACGAGAACAGACAGACAAAGTTAGTTTATTCTGTTTGGTTACTGACATGACTTACAGCTGTATACATATGTATGGGTCTGTCTAATTATGAGGTAGTCCTTTGTTCAAATGAAAAAAAAAGCCATATATGTAGATATTTCAATAAACTCACTGAATTATTATTTGACTAATTAGTAGTGTTTTACGTTTTTAATAGTAGCTGTATTATGATTTTAGAGATATTTAGAGAAGTGTAATTTTCTTGCGCTACAGTCCTTGGGGACATAGTGTTTTTATATCAAAATCTACAATGCTCCGCTGTGTTATTACAAAAAAAATATATTTAAAATGTGAAATGCTTATTTTTATTCCGTTACCTCTGAAATAAGATAGTTAACATTTTAAATACTACGAAATTATAAAAAAGTAATATGGTTATTAATTATGACACCGAAACGAAAAAACACTTTAAAAGTTAATTATCCCACATATATCTTATGTTTCTAGGGAGAATATTAAATTTACACTTAAAAGATGGTAAATTATAAAACAAATAAGAAATTTTATATAAACCTATATATAAAATTCAAAATCTTAGATTTTTTGGTGATTTGCGCAATATGCTTTAGTTAGATAGTATTTTTTATTTATATACATATACATAAACTTCTTAAAAATTATAAATTATTATTATTTGTATTTGCCTATTAGTATGAGAGTATTATTCATATTCGTTTTATAGAAGTAGGGTAACTAGTTGTCGTTTAAAAGCTGAGACATAATTAAATAATATTAAAAATGAATAAACAGCTTTACTTTTAACTTTATGAGGAAACAATCTGTTAAGAAGTGTCTTAACAGAATTGGAGAATGGAGTGCCATTCTCCACATTTTGCCCGAAACCGAGATAATGCGTGTAAAGTGTCGAAATGCGCTTTTGTCGTAATGTGCAAGAGCAGAGAAATCAAAATATTTAAAATATAATCATTCCTCCGAATGGAAACGAATCCACAACCATCGCGTTTACAGTCAGACTCTGAGACATTGTCTCTGCTACAAAAAAATATTTATTTTAGAATTTATTTTTTACCATTATCTGTCCATAATAAATAATTTAATAAAATTAGATATCTTAACAAAAATTCACGATAAATTTTTACAGATATTTACAACCGAAATCGAACCGGTTACCTCTTTCGTTCATTACAATCACTCTTCCACAATCGTGTTGTAAAATCGTAATACAAAATAGTTTTTCATAATACGTTTAATCGTCATTATGAGAAATTCTTTTAGTTCCACGCTCATCCCCACTTGACCTTCTTGACATTGCAGTCTAATTGCATACTTGCCACTTAAAATCTTCACTTCTATCTGTCTTGCTTTGAAAAGGCAGCGATTACGGGCTAGCGAATTCACTACGAATGAAATGAGAAAAAAAATATCAGAAAATTCATGTTTTCTTTCTTGTAGATGTGCTGTTCTTGATGTTGTATATTTTTTATTTTTTATATAGCAAGTTAATCATTGAAATCGTAGTGTCAAGACACTTTGTTCCCTACTGGGTCACCCGAAATCGATGTTCTTACCTCTAGTAATATAAACAAAATTGTTAAAGAAATTTGTGTAATCTAATATCTGTGTGTGTATGTAACTTGTCACTTTTGGTCAATAATTATGTTATATTATTGTTATTACCATTGCGTGTTGAGTAGCCTAACTCCTGGCCCCCTTTTGTTTATTCACACCACACATGTTTTTCGACACCAGAGCGGAAAATTGATAATAATTTAAATATGAATTTAGATACCGAATGGGAATTGAAATTGTACCTGCAGCCAAGCGCGTTTACTGTCAGACCCTGTACCCGTGATGACCATATAATTTATCGAAATTCTATCCAAGAACTGAACTGGATTTTTCCTATTACTGTAACAGAAAAGTTGCAAAATAACTGAGCATATGTTATTTTTATATCTAGTCATTGTTAAATCCAATACACGTTATAATAAGTGACATTTTATAGTAATGATAAGTTAAATACTTTATGGTAAATAAATAGTAAGAAAAAAAATGATATTTTTGTAAATATTCGTTAATGATTTTTTTAATTTTTTAAAATATCTTACACATTTTGAGTATTACGCAAAAAAAGTAAAAAATATTGAAATATATTTTAAAATTTTGTATAAAGCGTTTTTGGGTTATACATAATTTTTTATAACGCAGAAATTTATAACCCACGAATTTTATACAAACTTCATTACAAAATACTATAATAAAAATAATAAGCATTACAATAGTCAATTACACAAATTTCTTCAAATATCTTCATGCCCGCTATACACAGTACAGATCATCTTCAAGTGGAAAACTAGCAAGAATGTTAGCAGCGCGTTTCTCTTGAATTCCAATGCCGTTCGTCGAGTAAAAATCGAGGCAGCTTGTCACCTGTAGAAGCGATGAAGCAAATTCTTGAAAATTCTTTCATATTACATATTCTATTGAAAAATATTTACATATGTATGTATCTAAATATTTTATTGAAAAATATGTCTTTTAGTTAGTGCGAACCGAATAAATAACGTAAACAAAAAATATCGTGTGAATATTTGACAAAGTTAATATTAAACAAAAACATGTTTACACGTCAAAGTGGTTGCGAAACGTACCTACAGCTGTAACGTTAATTTGTTAATTTCATTTTTGCGCACAAAACTTTGGTTCAAAGTTAAAGTTAGAATGTACAAACTCAAATTTCGAGGGCAAAAAGTCAAAACAAAAATTGAGTCAACCCTCATTTGCCGTGTCCAAAGTTTCTGCCATCAATTCCATGTAAAAAGGGGTCTTGTAACCCCTAAATTTTAGGAGTATTCTACCAGCAACCCACATTAGAGCTCAGATGTTGTCGCAGGCCGAATAATTTCTTAATCAACTCACCTTTGTTTACGCTAATTGTGTCATTTGCCATTCTATTTGGGCTCTGCTACAAACGGAATTCCAAAAAACATTGCCTTGTAAATGGTTTGCAAACATGTATGGAAATTTATTTTCAGATTTACCCTCGCTGCAGCTTTGTCACATTATTTATGTATAACGCGAGAAGCGTCACCTTAATTGTTGTACAATGTACGCCGAGTTATTGGATATTTATATATGAATTTTCCAATTGCATTTTTAATCCGCTGGTAAATAACTGAATTCATTTAAAAATTGATGCTTTTAATTTTTATTGGATAGTTTCTGATACCTATAACAAGTGACATTACTGATTATGCTTACGTTATTTCTTTTCTAGATTATATTTAATTATTTATTTCCTCATTTTATTATATAAAAAACTCCTAACTGAGACAATGATTGTGAATGCATTTTAGCGAACAATGCCCGAGATACTTGTATAAAATGAAACGAAATGTACCCTTTTGTGAAAGCAGTTACTCAATGGCTATATTATGGCCTACAAGTATAACAATAAATGGGAAGAAAGCAGAAAACGTTAGCTTCAACGCAAAATTTAATAGACTATTTAGGAACAAAATATTTTATGAAACTCTACACATATTCTATGCTGAAATTTACTTCAAAATTTGATAGCAGCATTTTCGAAGCACAAGCAATGTGGACTAATGAGTCTATTAACATTATAACAACGTTACTCGTGTTGCAGGCTCGGCGCATTACGGCGAGGACAGTGTGGGCTCGTTTCCATACTTCGAGTACAACGTCCCGAGGAATGTGACGACCGTGGTCGGTCAGACCGCGTTCTTGCATTGTAGGGTTGAACAGCTTGGCGACAAAGCGGTAAGTGAACCTTTTGTATATTTTAACAAAATTTTGCTGTTATCATGTTTTTCTTTCTCTTGTTTCTTTTTCTTGTTTAAGCATATAGATTAAAGTTATTTACATATCTCCTGTGATTTTGAAAGAGAAAACTGACAACCAGGGTAGGCTTAACTGAAACAACACTCCTAGCACCACATTTCACCGATTATAGACAACAAGTCTTAAAGAACAATTTACTTTAGTTACTGTTTAAAGCAACAAATAGATATATGTATATAATTATATGACTGTTTATAGTCATATAGTTATTTGTTACTACCCCCTATTACCTCCCGATTACTTTATTATAAAAAAAAACAAAAAAAGAAACATGAATTATTTCCTAACCTCCTGAAAAATACAATATTAAGACACAATACAATATAATATGTTAAATAAAATATAACAAATTAATTCTAAGGTAATATTTACTTTCATAATGTATTCAGTTCTGCCTTTGAAAGCCAACAGCTATAGGTAGGTTTATTATTTTAGTAGACGGTGACGGTCGAAAATAGCTCATAATCAATACTCAAGTATTCATAGTTGGTAATTTATAAAGCAAGGGACTTTGGTATTGTGTACATTGCATTATATAATATGGTAGAACAAATATTGTTTAGGATATATGTTCATATATGTTTAAGAATTTACATATATGTACATGGCTATATAGCGAAAGATAACAAAAATAACAAACACTCAAGGAGTGATTATCTATTTGTATATTATTATTTACATTTCTTCGCTCTAGTACTTAGCGCGGCGTTGAGTTCCGCCACTTAACACACAATGTCTCGATTTCTACGCGGCAAAAATCATGAAGCTGCTTTTTTATAATTTTATAATAAAAACGCTAAAACGCCTCAATTTATTATTCAGCTAAGCTGAAAAAAGTTAAAAAGTTGGTAGTTATAATTATAAATTAAGTGTTGTTACCACATAAATTTATGCATATAATAAAAAGTTACGAGTCTTTCATACTATTTTACAGTGACATTTGCATAATAAGAGTCTAAAAACTTTTTTTTTTCAGCTTAAATGTTTTCTTCTATAGCAAGCAAGATAGGCAAAAGAATCTAGTGTTTAACACTATTTTCTTCACTTTTCCACATTGTGTATTGAATGGCAGAACCCAACGTTGGGCTTTGGCTAGCCAACATATCGATGATATTAAGATTATTTAAATACTAGCGGCCCGCTCGTCGCTTCGCCACGTGAACTATTTCATTACATGGCATCCCTCGGGGGCGCATTTTTAAAAATAAAGTAGCATATGTTTAAGCTTAGATTATCAACTATATTTATGCCAAAATTCATAACAATTGGTCAAGCGGTTTAAATTTTCCATATAAACTTTCATCCCCTATTTCAACTCTTTTACTATTTTCATTCTAAATTGCGTGAAAGCGTGACACACAAACATTACAGACTTTCGCATTTATAATATAAGTATGGATATTCATTTCGTAACTTAACGCAGCACTGTGATAGTTTTTTAAAACTTTCCTTGTATAAAGTGTAAGAAATGTACATTCTAGAAAATTCGAAACATTCCAACTAAAAGGGTGCCAGTCCTAAATAAACAAAGTGTATTACTTTTTCTCTTTAGTGATAGAAAAAAGGCAAAAATACAACATTTGAAATATAATATAATAGAGCGAAGCGAAGCACAATATAATAGCGAAGTGACCGTCTGACTGTAAATGCGGTGGTTGTAGGTTCGATTCTGTCGAAGGAATGATTATATTTAGTGAAAAAGACCTTTAGAAAACGTCCAAAAATTTGAACACAGCGGGATTCGAACCCGCGCCACCTCTATGCCGTTCAGGCGCTCCCACCACTGAGCCATGCGTTCTACTACAAGGTGCGTCGAAATTCTTATACGCTTTATTAAAACTTATTTTTGTTGTTAGCAGTTGTCAGGAGGCGCAGTTTCGAATCCCGCTGCTTTCAATTTTTTATACGTTTTCTAAATATCTTTTTTAATTTTCCTAAGTATGGAATAACACTTTAAAAATGTTTAAAAAGATTATATTTATTTTTTTTATTTGTGGGCTTGACTAGTTGTGGGTTCGATTGCTACTCGAGCTAGAAATATTAAATATTTCCGTTTTCTTCGCTTTGGTGTCAAGGCAAAGACACTTAACTCCGGAATTCAGCGGAAAAAACTGAATGGAGTGTCTTAACACTAGGTTCCCCTTTAGTAGTCTATTTATGTTTCTATTTCGTTTACTATGGATTTATGATCCTTACCATTTACTATTTAGGACTCGCCTTATATGTAACTAACTGAATTAACAGTTTTTATATAACTTCCTTAAAGAGTCCAGTATTTTATCATATAGGTACATTTAAGTTGTCACCTTTATAAACTTATATAAATTCAAAATATTTTAACAATTACTTATTCTTAATCTATTATTACTACTAATTAATTATGCAGCTTCACGCGTCACGCTTTTTCCGGCTTAGCGGGTTAGTCAAGGAAGAGGTCCTTCTTTCGATCCTTTCGGGTTCAATTCGAATCGGATATTACGTGTTGAGTGGCGGAACTTAACGCCGTGCTTTGTTATTAGTACCAGAATGAAAAAAATAAATGAACATTCTCTCAGGTAGATGCGACGATGTCCCACTGCGCCACGTTAATTACTCTAATTTACTATTATTTAATATGTAATTTACTATACATTGAACAATAAGTACTCGTATACTTTCACGTTTTATTTTCTTTATAAAACTTCTATTTTATATTCCTGTCTGTAATTTCGATATGCCACTGTAATGACAAAATTGCAAGAAAGTGGACGGACTAAGTGGTCCTTTTGCATACAAATTATAGTCTAAATTTATACGATGTTGAACACTCTGTAAATATTCTTAGTCAACATGCTTTATACCCCCACTTTACTTACTTAATTATATTTTAGTCGACACACAAGTTAACTATAGTTAATTGATGTCTCTGAGTACAGTTGTAAAAGTGGCATCATTTAACGTAAAGTATAGAACCTATACTCTATATATCTTGTGAGAATTGTGTGTTTCATTCATGCCTTCATATAGATGAAAGCATTAATAAAACAAAATCAAATCAAGAAAATAAGAATTTTTGTAGTACGGTATATAATGTTTTATATTAATTTGACCATTTTTATACAATATGCAAATAAAAAAAATAAACGAATGAACCATGTGGTCTTATATTAACTTAAATATTGATTTTGTTTCTAGCTTCCTGCGTTTACCACATATAGACAGAGCTTATTGCCAAGACACTCTGTTCTCCACTTTCTACCCAATTTGAAAACATATATCAGGTGGTAAAAATGAAAGCCAGGCCAGGGTCACGATTATAATTTAAAAATAATAATTGAATTTGAACCCACAAGCATCATGTTCACAGTCCACTATGCGGGGTAAAGCATGAAACTGCTACTTCTTACTATTTTATTTAATTATTAAGCAAGCAATATTTATTTCCATATGTTTTGTTTATATATGTGTATGAGCGACATTTTTTTAATATTATCTAAGAAATTCTTGTGCCAATAAAGTGGACCGAGTGCTTTGTTTTCAACCTCGTTCCAACAACGGATGGAAATACAAAGGCTTTCTATTTGAAGCTTTCGCTTTGTTTAGTAATTATGATATTAATAAATTAATCTAAGGTGCTGTTCCGAACAAGTATTCAGTAGTATTGCTGAGTGAGTTACTTTGAAATATATAATTTTAATGCTATACTAGTAATCTTTAAATTATCTAATAACAATATTATAAATATGAAAATATATTTGTCTGTCTGCATGTTGCGCTTTTACGGCTAATCTATCAGTCTAATTTGAATGGAATTCAGGACGACAATACTTAAAGGCTCAGAGTCAGGCTTAGGTTTTTTTTTTAAAAAAATACCCGCAATGGGCGTAAAGAGGACATGAAAGTTTTCGTCCACCTAGACGTAATAGTAGGATGCGCCAGCGAAACTGTGACGTCTCACGGCAGTGGAGAGAGTTTCTGCTGGGTTTTAGAGAGTAGTATCCGACTCACTGGTAACACCCACACAGTGTTGAGCAGAAGTTAATTTAATTTTAAGTATTAAAATTTGTATTGCAATTAGCATTAAAATTTTAAAAGATCATTATTTGTTGAATAAATCACATATAAGTCAAAGTTAGCTGATGCTTTTTTAGATGTTTTGTACACTACAATTTACAATTAATTAATTTTTAATTGAGAGTTACGCAATAAATCATATTCAATTGTTAATCTTTAACTACTAATTGCAAATTAATTTTGCCGAAGACTACTAGTAGTGATACAGCATCACTTTAGCATTATTTTTTATTTCATTAAATAGAAATAATAATATTTATTATTATTTCTAATAATAATATTTATTATTATTTCTAATAATAATATTTATTATTATTTCTATTTAATAAAATAATAACTCACTACGCAATAGATACAAAATCGAAGTAGTGACTTTAGATTCTCCGTATCACGCAGGAAAAAGCGTGAAGATTAGAATTTGTGGCTCTCAATTAAACTTACAAATAAAATGGCAGGATACATACTTTATAATTATTAAGATTTATTTATTCGCTATGTTATCATATGATTTGATTTAGTGTAGGTTAGCTACTTTAATACAGAATAATAAAATTGCAACTTTTATATTTGAAAAAGCAACTGTTGTATTTTTCACCGGCTCTCAGCAGACCTGCCTTTCGAGCCGATGGTAACTTTATGTTCATTCGACGACTGAAAAGTGCTCGCAAAAGTCTATTTGATTAAAGGATATTTTGAATTTGAACTTTTGCTTTCTCAGTTTTCGTAGAAAATGGAGAAAAACTAGTTGTATTATTACTAAATAATGTCAGACTAAAGTAATAATTTAACTTTTCAAAGAAGTGTTTTGTTCAAAGACTTTGGTTTTGCTTCGTTTTGTCTACGTATGAGTATTACGTGAAGAAGCCTAACACTTGATATGGAACTTACACAAAACGTTACTTATAATATTTCAAGTATAATAATTATAATAATAGCAGTAGTAAAATCTTTATCTCTACTTAGGAATGACTACAAAACTGACAACAGTTATAAGTAAAATTAGCGGACCCGGTTTGGACAATTCAAAAAAGTATTTTTATAAATTGTAACCCATATTTTATTCTAATTTATAAGCTAAATCATCGCAAAGTTTTATCTAAATCTATTCAGTAGTTATCACCTGAAAGAGTAACAAACTTTCGCATTTATAATATTAAGAGGATTTGTTTGACACTTTTGTATAAAGCGCTACACGTTGTACACGTTGCTAAGACAACGCTTATTAAACAACAAGAAAAAGAAGACAATTGTTTCTTAGCTTTACGCTGTATCCCGCACATAGCAGCGTAGGCAGGGGAACTTAGTGTTAAGACACTCCGTTCCCCACTTTCCGTCGAATTCAGAGGCATTACGTGTTAAGTGGCGGAACTTAACGCAGCGCTTTTCCACTAGAGCGAAGAAAATGGAAATATTAAATATTTCCAGTCCTCGAGTGGAAATCGAACCCACAACCAATAGCTTTACACTTACACTTTGTGCCACTGCGCCACGACTGGCCACTCTACTTTACTTTATTTAAATATAATCATTTCCCCGAGTGAATAAAATAGATCCAAACTACATATACAAATAAAAATCTATAAACCTTCTAAACGCTTCTCGTTAAAACATATAAAAAGTGCCTCTATTGTTATAAATTCGTGGAATTCAAAAATGTACTATATACGAACGGAAAAAAGCGTTTCTATATTTCTATAACTTTTTAAAACATCGAATTTGCTTGAAATATTTTTTACTAGGATTAGCCTTTGATACGATTTTTAAAAGTATGTTATATCTTTTTTCACTGAAGTTAAAAAGCAGCTTTAGCGTTAAAGGAGATTTAGCGCTTTTTTGCGTAAGAGGTTCACCTTTACCGAAATTCCAACAGATAATGTCTGACTATGCGTGTGGTTATAAGTTCGATTTCCAGTCGAAGGTATAATTCTCATATGTTTAACATTTTTATAGTATCATTCATTCAGTTAAGGAGATTGAGAAAACATTTTTAGAAGTTTTTTATACATCTTCTAAAAAAATAATTCAATTAACATTACGCTGAAAGGATAATTAATGTGGAAAGAAAGTATAACATAGAACACATTAAATATGAATTATATATATATAATTAAGTAATTCTGTTATTTATTAAGTAAATGCAAAAAACGCACAGACGAAGCAATTAATTATAGGAAGCTGAAATTTGGCATGTAGGTTTCTTTGAAGTAGTTAAAAATTAGGATAAAAATGCGTGGAATTAATCTGATAAAGTCCAATGCCGGTTAGCTACCATTGTATCAAATAATAAAATTGTAATTTATATATTTGAAAAGAGCAACTGTTGAGTTTCTGGCCGGCTCTTCTCAGCAGAACTGCCTTCCGAGTCGGTGGTAGGTGGTAGTTCCGAATCGTCAAATGTACATAAAGACATTTGACGATTCAAAAGTGCTTTCAAAAGTCTATTTGAATAAAGATATTTTGAATTTGAAAAAAAAAAAAGAAACGTTATTTAGTCCTTACTAAAACAGTTTTTGAAGTAAATTCAAAATTGAAAAATCACGAAAATTTAAAGCCTACGTAAACAAAGTTACGGGTAGTAACTAGTTTATAATAAACAAAGTCGTCTCAATAGTTCATCTGCAGTACGTAAGTAGGCAGGAGTTCACGCTCCACTTCCTTCCACTGAAAGAACGGTCATTACCCGAGGATTATACCACAAGAAAAATAGTATGCTATACTAAAATATATCAGAATATAAAAGATACAAACATTTAGTCTTAAAAAGTAAAAAAAGAATTATTTATATTTTCATTTCTTCGCCTGGTACCTACCTAAGACAAAGCGCCACTCAATACACAATGTGTTGACTTTCGGGCGCAAAGTGTAGAACGAAGTGTCTTGACTCTATGCCCTCTTTGACTACTCCGCTATGCGGGATAGAGCGTGAAGCTGTAAGAAAAGGACGAATTTTAAAATTAACTGCAGCTGCAACTTGACATCTATAAAATTAATCCACTTTCAAAGCTTAGTAAATTTAAAAGACTTGATTGGATATGTATGGCTTGTACGTTAAATATTACAATTTAAATGGGAAACAATCAGTAAAATTTTCTAGCAATGAAAGAGATTTGTGCATATTTACTATATTTTACAATATAAAGCTGCACTTATATTTCATTTAAATTAATTATCTTTTAATAATCCCATATTCATAATCAGTCAATATTTTTTTTTAAAATTCAACAAGCTATCATGGTGCAGTGTCGTACTTTAAACAAGATGGTTATCTGTTCTATTGAGATTTGACAGAATAATAATTATCATTTCTCCGCTCTAGTAGGACAAATTGCGTAGATTTTGGTCCCTCCATACGCAGTGTTTCGAGTTCCAGCAGAAAGCAGAAAGAGAAATGCCTTACATCCCCTTCTAAGAAAGTAACCCGTGTAACCGTGACCGTGTTTTTTTCTAAACATAAATAAAATTTTCTATTTGTTGCAGGTGTCATGGATAAGAAAACGAGATCTTCACATATTAACAGCTGGAATTCTAACTTACACATCAGATCAAAGATTTCAGGTAATTGACTGTTTTATAGATTTTTTCATTTCTACGTAATTCCTGTAAATTGTGAAACCTGAATAATCTTGTTCTCCACTTACTGACGTATTGAAACTCCAAGTTAAGTAATATCATTCAATATAAAATTACATGATTATTTTTTTTCAAATAACCAAAATCAAATCCAAATAGTTTGATTTAAAATAAGCAGTTACATGCTTTCCTGTTTTTTACAAAATTATTATTACTTGTTCACAAAAGTTAATGGTTGTAAAGTGTTTTTCATGTAGTTTCATTTCAAAAATATTCTCATTAGCGGGAATTGAACCTACGGCTGTTAAATATAGGTGCGTACTAGATATCCTAGTGAAATATATAAAAAAATAAATATTTAAGATTTAATATATATGTATATATAATGTACTTTGTTATATAGTGTAGCTTATGAAGTAATATGAAGAGCATAAATCGAGTCGAATGAAGTTGTTAACGTGGTAAAGAGTTTTAATTACAATAGTAGTCGAAATTCACTTTTAAAAAGTTCCTTTGTTCAATTTGCTATTCAAACTGTTGAAAATAAATGTATAAGGTAATAAAAACTGAGCTCACTATATACCCTAGCCATGGGTTCATTATAACTAGCTGTACAACTTCGTCCGCGTGGAGTTTAATAAGAAAGTTATAACATAAATTAAAGGTAGCTCAAGTCACTCCTTATTACATCAGCTAGTGAAAGTCCCGTCAAAATCCAGCCGTTCCAGAGATTAACAGACAGACAGACAGACAGATAGATATATAAACAGTTAAAAAATTAAAATAGTGTTATTTTGGTATAAGTGCCGTGTGTAAATATATAATACATGCATTTAGTAAAAAGCTATTATTTTAATATTACAAGCAGACACTCCAATTTTATTTATTTGAATATTAAATGTATATCTGAATGCTATTGTGGGCACTGGGGCAGTGTCTGCCTGTGAACTGCTAAATAATTGTTATGTTACTGCAAGCGCGCTAACTCGGCGGATGTTAAGAATTTCAAAATAGTCTTAAAATTTACTTAAAATAAAAATAATAAAAGTTCGAACTTGTATTTGATCATTATTCATTTCAAACTTATACGTCAGTAAAACTTTAGTTTTACTCTTAAGAGACACTGTAAATGATGCTTAGGTCAGGTTAGAAACAGTTCAAACTTTTACCATTAAAGTTGGTAAATATAACTTTTACTTGAAAAATCTTCGGAAATACCGTAATTCTGGATTTTACAGTAACACATATATACATATATATATATATAAATATTAAGATTGTGTAAGTTTAACTGGTTTTTTTAGATAAGCTAGGACATAACGTCAAACACTAATTTTTAAACTATTTTTTGTTGAGAATTAAGCTACTAATTACAGATTTTTTTTACAAACTCTAAAATTAATATACAGTTAAATATAAACCTTAAAGAAATTAAGTACAAACATTTTTATTTTAGGTCATAAGACCGGATAAATCAGAAAACTGGACATTACAAATTAAATTTCCGCAAGAGCGGGATGCTGGGATTTACGAGTGCCAAGTGAACACAGAGCCGAAGATGTCTTTGGCATTCCAACTGAACGTTGTCGGTAAGTGCCTTATATTGTTTTTAATAGTTCATATTTATATTATACTATCTTCACGCTTTTACCCGCAAAGCAGAATCCGAGACTGCGTGTTGAGCGGTGGAACTCAACGCCGCGCTTTTTCTTCTTGAGAGAGCGGAGGAATGAAAAAATTTTTTTTAGGTTTACGCTGTATCCCGCCTACAGCATGGTAGGCAGAGGGAACATAGTGTAATTTTTTTTTTTTATGGAATAAAGGAGGCAAACGAGCTGAAGGCCCACCTGGTGTTAAGTGGTTACCTTCGCCCATAGACATCCACAACAATAAAGTTATGGATGCGTTGCCAGCCTTGGGAATGTATGACAGAAGGAGGGAGGAAGGATGGGAATGGTGGGAATAGGGAGAGCTGGCTTACATGCCATCGAACCGGAACACATCATAAGATATTTGGCGGTTCGTCTTTGACATGATAGTGGTCGCGAGCCAGTCGGAGAATGAATCTCCTACCACCAAACTACTGGGTTACCCGCCTTTTACGGGACGCTACCCAGCGGCGGGGGGGAATTGTATTCTTAACCCGTCCCCCCACGGGCTAAAGACTCCGTTCCCCACTTTCACCCGAAATCGGAGGCAATGCGTGTTAAGTGGTGGAACTTAACGCCTCGCTTTGTCTCGACACCAGAGCGAAGAAAATGGAAATATTAAATATTCCCACTCCTCGAGTGGAAATCGAACCCACAACCAGTCGTTTACAGGCACATGTTTGTGCCACTGCGCCACGACTGGCCCCATTAATATATAATCATTCCCCCATGTAGGAATCAAACCGCCAACCATCGCGTTTCAAGTTACATATTTTTTTTTATCTTATAGTAAATTATTTATAGCTTTATTCAAGCAATATACGTTATATGATGAATGAATTTTATATATTAATAAAAATTATCATTAATTAATTCAGGTCAATTTAGTCTTAATTTTTGAAGTTAATCAAAATTAAGAAAGTTAGACATACCTTTCTATACTCAGTACATTATCACGATATTCTCAACATTAGTGTACCCGACGTTTTAAAAAAACCGCCGTTTTGAACACTTTACAGTAGTCCGTCGCAAGGAGATAGAGGTGGCATTTATCTGTCAGGTGATTCAATTATAATATACATATTTTCTGGTTTCCTAAAAAAGGTTTTTTTCGAATACCAATAAATATATGCAATTTATCCGGTTAAAATAGGTGCATTAAAAAATATCACTTTTTTATAATGTCTTTTATCTAGTAGTAAATTAATTATTACATTAATCAAACAATATATTTGTAACGAATGATTTGTGATAAAATTATTATTAATCAAATCATTACAAGTCAGTCTTAAGTTTCCTAAACTTCATATAATAGTCAGAGAGAATCTAGTGTCAAGACACTATCCTCCACTCTCCACTTATCGATACATTGCGTGTTGACTGTCTTTTCTCTCATATCTCTATCTCGGAACATAACTTTCTATATAGCTTTTCATATAAGGTTAATGACCTTATACTTTATCACGATGTTCTTTACATTAGACTACTATGTATTTGCATGTTAAGCGTAAAAGTAATTAAAAACTCAAAGGCCGCAGATAGCTTGAATAATTTAGATCGCCTGTATTTTAATAAACATCCCTTTTTGGGAATATGAATAGATAGTATGTTAGGTCATTACGCTTCAGGTTATGTCTTCAAATGAATAATTAAGTGCTACTAAAAAGTCGTCACATATTCGTACAACTTAAGGTCATAGTATTAAGAGTAAAATTTACGTTGTCATAGTAACGCTTATGTATATCATACACGTGGTAGGGTATGGAGTATTTGCTTGATAAGGTATTTGTATTTTAATTTTTCACACATTTTGAAATAAAACTGGGGCCAGTCGTGGCAAGAGGCACAAATTGTATCTAAAAAACGACTGGTTGTGGGTTCGATTCCCACTCGACGATTAGAATATTTATTATTTCCATTTTCTTTGCTTTGGTGCCGAGGCAAAGTGCGGCGTTAAATTCCACCACTTAACACGCAATGCCTCCGAATTCGGGGGAAAGTGGGAAACGGAGTGTCTTAACATTATGTTCCCTTTGCCTACCCTGCTGTATGCGGCGTGAAGCTAAAAAAAAGGAATAGAAATAAAAAAACTATTTAAACCGGATTATCGTGTACGATATTTTTGGTATTGTAAAGGAAATTTTAGAAAACTCAACGTTTCGAACCCCTTACTGTAATGCGTCATAGGTAATCAGGTAGTATTTATTTATAAATTTAATGTGTTTTTAATTTGCATTTAGCACTTCTTCATTATTAACTTGACCTATAATATATCGTACTTAAAATTTCATACTTTTTCGTCCTATAATTTTGGAAAAAACTGACAAGATGGTAAATATTTTTTTCTTAAATGTGGAAATTA
The DNA here is from genome assembly GCA_019049465.1 of Dryas iulia moderata. Taxonomy (NCBI): domain Eukaryota; kingdom Metazoa; phylum Arthropoda; class Insecta; order Lepidoptera; family Nymphalidae; genus Dryas; species Dryas iulia. The sequence goes on along the minus strand of CM032436.1, from coordinate 6,811,363 downwards.
AGTGAATATTATAATATTGTAACTATTCTAATTAACTCTTACTTCGTACAAATACTATTAAAAAATTAAGTTAGTTAATTTTTAAAACCGCGCTCAGCCGCGTGATCTGCACCTTTTACCCCCTATTTGAGCCTCTTTATGATTCTCTGAATACACTGCTCAATCATAATAAAATATAGCTTATAGCACTCCTGAATAGTGTAACTTTTTAATTGTGAAAGAATTTTCATGATCAGTTCAATATTAGTCTTTACATCAAAGTTACAAACTTCACCTTTTTATTTAATTAGTATAAATAAAACTATTTTAGCCATTTAATTGCGTATATTTTAGATATTTGAAAATATATATATAAAAAAACTCAACATTTCAAACTGACTACTGCAACGTGTTCGAAACGTTGAGTTTTCTGGAACGTATAAATATCCGTAAAATAAGAAAAATCCGTAGAAAATACAATATGTTTTTATACAAAATTATATTTATTTTCTTGTCAGATTTGTAAAAGCGTGACATTGTAGATTGTAGTAGATACTCTAGCAAGATTTTTATACTAATTAATGCCGACCGGCGTCTCACCTTACATAAGACTTAGATTAGCCTAATCTAGGCGAAGGTTAAAGTCGTTTGTGATAAAAGAACATTATACGGTAGATAGATTTCGATTGCGTAGGATTAGAAACTAATACAGTTTAATTTAAATGTGGAAAACGGAGTGTCGTTAGCATCTCTGCAAAGAGATCTTCACAAAATTCTGCTACCCAAGTGCAAGAAACAGCGTGAAGCTGTTTATGTAATATAAATAAAATCATAGATATGATGTTTAGAATTATGTTGTATCTATTTTTACAAAATAAATCTTAATTTTCTTTTTTTTTTATAAAAAAATGTGCTTAAAGTATCGAAAAAAGTGTAGAAGAAAAGCTTAAGTTTTCTTGAGAAAGTGTAAGTGAGAAATATTGCTATTTATCGAACCTGTTGAATGTTTTTAGTATATATATTGATATATGTATATAGTGATTAGTTGTGGGTTTGATTTCTGCTTCTGTGGGAATGATTATATTTAAATTATAGTCATTGTCCGCTCAGGTGAAAACACAAAAGCTTGACGTTGAGTTTCGTCACTCAAAATACAACGTCTCAGATGTGAACTGAAAGTGGAGAACAAAGTGTCTTGACACTAGATTCTCTTTGTCAATCTTCATATAAAAATTATAAATATTAATTCTTTCATTAACCATATAGAGGAGGACGGAGTATCTTGACACTAATTTCTCTATGACTACTCCGCTGTGCAAGGAAATGCTGTTATTAAAGCATATGTGATCTTAAGAACAATCTTCTTAGTTTTCAGAAGCAAAGTGCAAGTGTAAAACTTAGTTTTAATAATGCCCTATACAATTGTTAGTTCAGAAGTCATTATGCGGAATGTAATGCAGCGTCGCTTGTTTCAGTTACCTCATTTACTTTGTAATGCTGAAATCTTATACCATAATTGTTAAGAGGAACTTAATCTCCGTTTTTCTAATTATATGGTATAAATGAAGTGAGAATAGAAAAGTGGGGAACGGAGTGTCTTAACACTAGGCTCCCTCTGCCTACCCTGCTATAGGCGGGATACAGCGTGAAGCTAAAAGAAAAAGAAATGATATTTTTTAAGTAATATAAACATTCCTCCCAAAATATTACAACTGTATTATACTATACTGCTCTAAAAATATGAACATTGCAAATATATACATGTATGTATGTATATGTATCTATCACCATTTTCATTCTTTTGTGCACCAACACTATTAATTATATCTTACATGATGAGGTTGGCTGGAAGAGAATGCTATAATACATGTAATAGTTACAAATAGCATATAATAGTTAAAAAGTAGAGAGAGCTTATTAACACTACCGATTAATCAAAGTATGTCATGCGTTGCTATTTTGATCCATCCTCTGTCATACGACAGAGGATTTGCTTGAGAAAGTGTCCGAAATCCGAATCCGACAATACAATATTTTCTTTTAGTTTCCTTTCCAAACTATTTTGACAATCAACTCATAATATTTTTTTAAAAAATTGTAATTATTTAAAGTATTTATACAGATATATTTAAATCCACGAGTTCGTGTACCCCTAGTTACACGTTGGTTACACGTTATACGTTGCTTCTAACATTTTATAAGTCTGTACTAAAATTCCTAGCGTACATCGAATACTAAAACATTCTTTTGTGAACATACCATCTTTACATAATAATATGAATAATGCCTCTCTGGTACAGTATACATACTTTTTCCCGCATAACAGAGTAGGCAGAGAGAACCTAGTGTTAAGACACTCCGTTCTCCACTTTTACCCCCGGATTCAAAACATTATATAGTTTAAGATCGGTGTTTAGTTCGCTACCCTTCGTACACAAAGTTTCAGTATCAGATTCATAATCCAAGAATACACAATTAGACGAAATGTAAAAACATCTGTTTAAAATAAAAAAAATCGCTCTTACCAAATCTTAACGGTTTAATTCTATGATCTGGAAACTTAACAAGAATACTAAAATGAATTACAACGAAAATTTTCTAACCATTAAAACTTTAAGACTAAATCTTAAGCCTCATTGTTCAAAGACGCAAACTCCATAATTGCAGTCTACCGTCTTTACTTGCAATTTACCAGCTTCCTACTTGGCGTCTAGCCTTTTGTATGGAATGAATAATGTTTTCAAAACTATAACATGCATTGTATTTGCTATTTCTAGCTTCACGCTATATCCCAAAGCAGAACAGGCGGAGGGAACCTAGTGTTAAGACACTCCGCTCCCTATTTTCCGCTAATTCTGAAGGCATTGCGTGTTTGGTGGCGGAACTTAACGCCGCGCTTTACCTTTGCGCTTTCTTTTTGTATTTGCTTAAATTTGGTAAATTTATCGTCGTCGTTGTCAGTCGTTATTGTAATCGCGACAGTTATGTAAAAATACTAAGAAAATACTTTAATAAATGTATATATCTAATGGTTAATCAACTATTAAAAGAGTTTACTTTACTTTCCCATGTTTAATTTTCTAACAATATTTGTTGATAAATAAAAATGAAAGTGAAGAACGGAGTGTCTTAAAGTGTTAAGGCACTCCGTTCTTCACTGTCTACTCTCTGCCCTAAGTTCCCTCTGCCAACCCTGCAATGTGCTGAAACAGCGTAAAACTAAAAAAATATTAATATTTATAATTATTCATTTTCCCAATTAGAGATTGAACCCACTACACCTACCCACGACAATGATTATGACACTTATTTTCTAACCACAATGGCACCAATCTAATAGAACATTGAGAAATTTTACGTTAAAATTTTTATATACATTTCATATGACCTCTGAAAAACGAAAAGCATTTTATAAGAATCTAAAGTATGCTTACTAGCTACTTGAGAATAAAATGGTTCGTGGAGTAATATTATATTGTAATAAAAACTAAACGAGTAGCTTTTGCTAGTGTTATTGTTGTATCTGTGCAATCTTTGCTAGATCTGTTAAAGAAATGCTTTTAGTAGTAGGTACAAGAAAGATTCTTAGTTTTATTTTTTTAAGTGAAGGTTTATCTCTCATGGCAGGCAGAGATAGAAAACTTAGTGTCCCAGACACTCCGTTCTCTGCTTTCTACTCGAAATTGAGACATTTCGTGTAGAGTGGCGGAAAAAACACGCGATGAAATAGGTACTGCCGGAACATCGACGCGATCAAATGCTGTCGTAAATTGAAATGGTAGTTTATATTTAAAAATATATTTCTACTAGTATATATTATGTATATGTTAATACGTAAAGGAAATAATTAGAACCTTTTTTTATGAAAAAAATGCCATTTTTACTAGTATTTGGAAACGGCAGGAATAATGTACTTTTTTACTCTTTGTCCACTTTAGCCCTGTAAAACATAGAAATAAACTTGCCCCTCCTCACGCCTATTAAGAAATTCCAACGTGACGTATTGTCTAACAAAAATGTATATAAACCCCAAGAATTTGAACCCAAAACCATTACAAGTTATCAGTCACGTCACATCACATCTGAGCCACATCGACATCTAGATATGACGATTAAGCTAGCTGATACACGAAAAAACCAATTTCGTTTTTTTTTGTAAGTCAGATTGTTCAATGACACTCACTGGCTGGCTATCAACTCGAAGGTATTACAAAAGTCGCACGAAAACATTCTTGGAGGCACTGAGAAGATTAGATCTCCGAATAAAAATGTTGAAGGCCGTTGTATACTTTCATTTAATCAGAAATTTGTTTTAGCGTATTATTCACCTTTTCTTAGGTACTTTACGAGATTAAAGAGCGTATTTTAATAACATTGTTCTTTATTAAATACGTTATGATAAAAAAACAGCTTGGTAGACTTTAAGTGGCGGGATTCAGAGCCGCGTTTTATCTTAGGTATCAGAAGGGAGAAATTATATTATTCTTCCCAAGTTAAATCTAGGACGGAGTGTCTTAATACTAGGTTATCTCTGATTCAGGGTAGTCGAAATACGGGAATAAAAGTAAAGTTAATTACTCTGAGTGGGAATCGAACCCACAATCGTTGCTTTTACAGACAGACGCTCTTCTATTGTACCATAAAGGACTAAAAGCCAGCACGTTAAAGAGATTCCAAAATTATATTAAACAAGCTTCAGTGTAATAAAGTTATTTCCTTAAGGTTATTGTACAGCGAGGACATTAATTCTGGACGAAAGATTAATTAGAAATATTTATAGCGGGCAATAAATCTTTTAGGTTATAGCTAGGATTTAGGAATCGATTAATCCTTATGATATATAACATGGGGACACTAGATTTACGTAATATACCTAATAGTGTTTAGTCAAAGAGGACCTAATGTCGAAACATTTAGTTCTACCCTTTCGACCAAAATTCTGACATTGTGTGATGAGTAAAGAAACTTAACACCGCACTTTGTCTGTTTCTTAGATGGCGAAGAATCAAATTATTAATTAAATATAAATACTCCCCCCAAGTAGGAAGCGAATCCACGACCATCGAGTATGCAATCAGACGCTATCCCACTGCGCCACAATGGCCTGGATGCTACTTATATAATTGTAATAATCTGTTTATGATTTAAGGTAGTATTTATTCGAATTTTGTAGTATTTTAAAAAACTAACTACACAAACAACTACATGTTTAAAATTGGTTATTGTTATCCTAGTCGTTTTGGTAAGGAAATGAAGATTATGTTTCGAAAATATTATACACAAAATTTGGACATTCACATGTATTAAGCCAAAAGGCTAAAAATTACAAGATTCTCTTTTGTTGATAGTATTTCATTTAATTGCCAGACAGATAGTAAATAGCAGGTGACGCTTACAAAACGTATTCAAAATCATTACTTATAGAACATAGTCGAAGTCAGAAAAACAAGTCGTAGGACTTAAGTAGTCATTGCGTGTTAAGTGGCGGAACTTAATGCCGCACTTTGCCTGGAGACCAGAGCGAAGGAAATGGAAATATTAAATATTTTCACCCCTCGAGTGGGAATCAAACCCACAATCAGTCACTTTACAGTCACATTTTGTGCCTCTGCGCCACGACTGGCCTCTAGACTTATAACAATTAAATAGGCTTTAAGCCTAGGCTTTCTTTAAAAATATATAACATTTGTACTATTTTATCCAAAAATAATATATACCTTTCCTTTATTATTTTCTTATTGAGAAGTGGTTGACTACATTTTATATAATACATTATTTTTGTTCTCAGAAGCGAAAGCCAAAGTTCTCGGTCCAGCGGATTTGTATGTGAAAACTGGCAGCTTGCTTTCGCTAACATGCATCCTGAGTCAAGGTCCGCATGATTTGGGAACCATATTCTGGTACAAGGGTGAGTAACAGCAAAAATATTTAAAAAAAGAGGTCGCACTTCTTTCCGAATAGCGGGGGTCATAGAGAGCCTAGTGTCAAGACACTCTGTTCTCATTGCAAATGAAAATAATTTTAAACATAATAATTTAAAAAAAAACAATATAATAATTTTAAATAAATTTTAAATACATTTTAAATATAATAATTTTAAATAAATTTTAAATAAACCCCTAGAGTGAATCGAACCCACGACCACGCTTACAATCAGCTGTGTTCCCACTGTGCCACGTCGGCCTCAATTTGGATTTTATATATTTAATTTATTCAATTTTTTCTCATAAATTAAGCAATAAAAATCCGTCGTGAACTTTCCAATTACTCCAAAAATGATCAGACACTAAGTGCTCCTGCTGACCTAATTTCAATTTGAAATTCCTTATGATCTCTTTGCAATTGTATCTTGCGATTGCAGTTTAATCCATTTTACACTTTTATAACAGAAATGATTCTTCTAGACCGTTAAATGAACGGGAGCATGTATCTTCTGGCAAATTGCCTATTTGTTACCATCTATAAAATGTTCTCCTTTTTCTCGTAGATTCATTCTTTATTCTTGCTCTATTACGTTTTAACCAGACGGACAATTTTTCAATTGTCTGCAATATTTCCGGTTTCATTCTGCGATTCGGTTTTATTATGAATCATAACACTTACAATGTTGGAATGTTTCTATAACAAATATGTTCGTGCAATTGGAGGAAAAATAATTTTTGGTATAATGTTTTTCGATGTTAGAGTGTATTTGAGGCTAATAATTATATAAGAAATTATTAGAGGTAATGTGAAAATTATTAATAATTTAATATTGGAGATAGAAATGTTTCCTATATTTTATTCTTAAGTACATTGAAAATATATTATTAAATCATTTATGACAGAAAGTGTATATAATGTACATGTGTCGTATAAATTCTAGAAAACATCCAAAAATGTCTTAGATTAGCTAGTTGAACAATTTAAAGATACTATATTTTTAATAGCTTCACGCTATATCCCGCACACAGCAGGGTAGGCAGAGGGAACCTAGTGTTAAGACATTCCGTTCCCCACTTTCCGCCGAATTCGGAGGCTTGCGTGTTAAGTGGCGAAACTTAACGCCGCGCTTTACCTCGACACCAAAGCGAAGAAAATAGAAATATAATTTCCACTCCTCGAGTGGGAATCGAACCCATAACCAGTCGTTTACAGTCACACTCTTGTGCCACTGGGCCACGACTGGCCACGAAAGATACTATATTATAGTAGATATTGTAGTATTAATAATTATTTCCGAGAATAAATGTACCGACTATGTACTGATCGGAATCATACTGGTAAACTTATTTGCGGTACAATTATTTTTTAAAAACAGAACAAGCAATGCCGAATTTTTTATTTTATTTGATTTGATCAAGTTGTTTTGTATAGCCTATTTTAATAAAGAACATTTGCAATTAGATATTCGGGCAAAACTCGGCCCTTATTTCTGTAATATAAATAAATGTATAAGCAATATTTTGAATTATACTACAATATAATTTTGGTTTCAGGATCAAAACTAATAGAGTATAAGGAAGTAGACGCAAACGAAGTTGTTGAAGAGCCAAGACTGAGGCTTAAAACAGAATGGACTGAGCAACTAACGTCTCGTTTGATGATCGAGAAACTAACTCCGGCTGATAGTGGGAACTACAGCTGCGTGCCGACTATGGCCGAGGCTGCATCTGTTAACGTTCACGTTATAAATGGTAAGACGACTTAGATGGATATCTACAGGATATAGTATATTTTATCAAGCCATCGTGGCGAATTCAATTCCAATTTAGGAAATGATTATATTTATGGGGCCAGTCGTGGCGCTGTGGCACAAGCGTATGACTGTAAATGACTGGTTGTGGGTTCGACCCCACTTGAGGAGTGGAAATGTTTAATATTTCCATTGCCTTCGCTCTGGTATCGAGGCAAAGCGCGGCGTTAAGTTCTGCGACTTAACACGCAATGCCTCCGAATTCGGCGGAAAGTGGGGAACGGAGTGTCTTAACATTAAGTTCCCTTTGCCTACCCTGCTGCGTGCGGGATACAAGCGTGAAGCTAAAAAAAAATATTTTCGCTATTCGCTCTGCTACTTAAGACAAAGTACAGCGTTAAATTCCGCCACTTAACATGAAATATCTAGATTTCGGGTCGAATGTCTTGAACTTGACTAGGTTCTCTCTGACTATTCTACTATGCGTGAAAAAACGTGAAGCTATTTTTCCTTATATTTACGAGTAGGTATATATGTATACTACAGCCCCCCGTGTGTAAAATTAGCATTGCCTTAGTACTACGTATGTTACTTTATACGAAAGTGTATGTCAAACATGTGGTAGAGAGTGTAATATTTATTTTATAAACAAACTATTTTTCTTTTTGATTATGCAGAAAAGTGTAACTTATATACGAAGGGAATAATTAAAACATTATTATACGAGTATAAGCAGCTTCACGCTGTATCCCGCACACAGCAGGGTAGCTAGAGGGAACCAAGTGTTAAGGCACTCCGTTCCCCACTTTCCGCCGAATTCGGAGGCATTGCATGTTAAGTGGCGTAACTTAACGCCGCGCTTTGCTTCGACATCAGAGCGAAAAAAATGGAAATATTTAATACTTCTACTCCTCGAGTGGGAATCGAACCCACAACCAGTAGTTTACAGTCACACGCTTGTGCCACTGCGCCACGATTGACCCCTCTAGTTATTGTGAGTCGTGAGAACTTTACTACTAGCGATCCTGTCCGTGGTTTAGCTCTGGTGTTATAATTTCCATTCCCTTTGGGGTTTGTTTTTGAAAAAAGTAGAAATTTCGTGAAAAATATCATCGAAATCGGTCAAGCGAATTAGATTTTTCATAAGAAATTTTCATTCTCTATATAAACACGTAGGGTTAATTTTTTTTGCAAAGGGAGCCCTGACCCCTGTGTCTTTAACTATTTTTATTTCGAAAATTTCAATCGAAATAGGACCAGTAGATTAGCCCTAAAAGCTTAACAGACAGACCGACTTTCACATTTTTAAATATTATATTGAATCTTCTACCATCCCATAAAAATACTATATCATCAGCACTGCTCATGCTAATTAACAAAAAAAAAAATAATATGAAAATTCCCTTATCCATTCACAACTGAGCGGTTTTAGCTTATCCCCTTTTGTTCGCGAAATACGTCTCTGATAAATAAACTACTTTTGGTATAATATCTTCGATGCCTTTTGTAAGGAATAAGTACATAAAAGTTACGTCGCAAAGTCAGTGGAGTGACGGAACTTGCGAAATAGACTTACGTTCTTGCGGGATTCCGTGAAACTTTTCATAGTAAATATATTATGGGGAAACATATTTTACTATTATATTGTATGGGGAAATATGACTGCTTGCTATGATTTCGTTGATAAGATTATATATTTATTATGAATTACGTAAATATGATTTTTTTTTTTTTTTATAGATATATGTAGGTGTGCTGTTTATAGTCCATACTTATATTATAAATGGGAAAGTCTGTGTGTTTGTCTGTCACGCTTTCACGGCTAATCTACCGGTCCGATTTGCATGAAATTTAGAATGAAAGTAGTAAAAGTGACTGGGTCTAACATAGGCTACGTATTTTTTCAAAAATCAACCTCTAAAGGGTTGCAATAGGGGATGAAAGTTTATATGAAAAATCTAAACCGCTTGACCAATTGTAATGAATTTTGGCATAAATATAGTTGATAATTTAAGCTTAAATATAGGCTATTTTAATTTTTAAAAATTAGGCCCCCCGAGTATTGCAATATAACGAAATAGTTCACGTGGCGAAGCCACAAGTGGGCCGCTAGTGGTTTATATATAACAGTTCCACGCTTTTTCCCGCACAGTAGCACAGCATGAAGTCGTAAGAGAGAATTAAATGAAAGAAAAGAGTGACTTTCTTCACATTCCGCCTGAAATCACTGCATTACGTGTTAATGCCACAATTTATTTAAGTTACTAGAGCGCAAAAATTAAAATATTATATAATTGCCCCATAATAGGAATCAAGCCCACAACCATCACGAACGTCAGGCGCTGTCATACTGCGCCACGACGGCCTTAGTTACATTTTCTTAATATTTACTTTCTTTTTCAATTTCATAATTTGTTTTTTTTTTTCAATTTAATAGATTAACTAGAGAGATTATTATTTGCTGCTTAAAGCTTAACTAAGATTATAGTATAACAGCGTTAATGTATTTTTAATAATTCAGTTATTAAGTATTCTTAATATAACTATTCTGAGGCTAATCGTGGGGCAGGGGCGCAAAGTGTAATAAAAAACGACTGGTTGTGGTTTCGATTCCCACTCGAGGAATAGAAATATTTAATATTTCCATTTTCTTCGCTCTCGTGTCAAGACAAAGCGCGGTGTTAAGTTCTGCCATTTAACATATAATGCCTCCGGAATTCGGCCAAAAATGGGGGGTAAGGAGTGTCTTAACACTAGGTTCCCTCTGCCTACCCTGCTGTATGCGGTATAACAGCGTGAAGCTAAGAAGAATTCTTTGTCTACGTTTTAAAATGAAATACGGCAAAATATTCTTTATTGCAAGTAATACATTATGTAGTATATGCACATTTTTTAAACATCCATATGCCATCAAACAAAAAATATACGATATTCATATTATTTTCTCAGTTCTTCGCACCTTCGCGTATTATCCCGTATAGCGGAATAGCTAGAATGAACCTAGTGTAATGTTTTATTCTCCGCTTTGCACACAAATCGAGACATTGGGTGGTGGGACTCAACCGCCTGTTCTTAGGTGCGCAGTAAAACAAAAATATAACTTAAAATTTCTAAAATTTTTGTGTTGCTAAAAAACGAAAAAGCCGAACCTAAGATTCTATTGTAATTTCCAAAATGCATTTTTATAGTTAGGTTACTTTAATTTTATTATTATTTTTTTAAAAAAACATCAGCAGTGTGTAGTTTTTTCGACTAATACAATAATTCAATCGAACTAATAGATTAACCATGAAAGCGTAACAGACAGACAGACAATCATTCGCAGTTATAAATTATATTATAAGTGCGAATGCTTATGTATGGATTTATTTCAATGCAGGTCATAGTGCAGCTGTGCGCTGTTAGCGTTTGGCTGTAAACGTGATTGGTTATAGGTTCGATTCCCGCTAGGTGGAATGACTAAATTTAAATTATTTTGGCTTCTGATATGAAAAATAAAAGATTTTGAACAGTTTGTATGCTAAAAACCACGTCATAAAAATCTTACACACAACCATCTCCAATAACAAAATTAAATTAAAATTTAAAAACACTGTCAAAATTAATTGTGGATATCAACTCCTTTATGTTCATTAAACCAAACAGTATTAGCGAGGTTTATTTTGCTACTTTTAAGATAACGAATGAAGATGAGCCCATTACGAATGAGTCGGGTTCCATTTTATATAACGATGCTACATAATTGCAAGCGATTAAACATTCTAAGAGCTTATAATGAAAATGCCGTATATTTTATTGCTAAGCCTTTAGGGTACACGGAACTAATATGTTCTGTCCATCCGTTCACATGTTGTTTTTGCTAATTTTATAATTTGATATAATATATCTTCTACGTTGTGCAAAATAGATTTACCTGAATTAAAACGATGGATCGGTGTTCAAATTCAAGATTTTTTTATAATATAGTACTGCTCTGCACGCTTTATCTCACATAGCGAGATAGTCAGAGAGGATCTAGTGTCAAAACACTCCGCCCTCCACTTTCTCTCCGAAATCGATATCAAGCAATCGAGCAATCATTGCTGCGCTTTAGTAGATCATAATGAATCAGTAGAAAATTCATAATCAATATTGTAGATCTTGCATCTGGGTCTGGCTGAGGTGTACATCACTGAGATACATGAGAGTGATCTATTTAAAGAAGCGTGCTTTTGACTCCTTTTTAAAAAATTATGCGGGGAGATTATATGGGGAAAAAATACAGAAGTCTCATATTTTTGTATTATTACAATGAATTAGTTGTTATGTTTGATATACATTTCTATTAAAACATTCATGTTGCTAAGGTGTATATTTTACGCATCAACAGGGCCATTTTTTTATTTAAAAAATATAGTTACAAAGAGATATGTGTATTAAAGTTTATCTTTCTATTTTTTCATCTTTGTAATATCTCTTTAGTAATACGATTTTTCTACAAAATTAACAAGAAAGAAAAGAAAGACTGGGTTTTTTTTTTCAAAAAATATATAAACGTTATTTTTACAAATTTATATTTTTTACAGGTGAGCATCCAGCAGCCATGCAACACGGTAATGCCAACACAGCATCACCCTGTGCGTTATCAGTCAACCTCTTCATCTCCCTATACTGTACCCTCGCGACTGTCTACACTAGCACTATTGATGGGTTCAGATGAAAGTTACACAAAACTTAAGAATATGTAAATTATATAGATATATTGTAAAGATTTTTTCACTTTATATATAATATAATAGATCACATAGGAGCGTACGTTGACATTTAATTGATTTCTTTATCCATATCCTTGATGTTGAGCAATTTACGTGCTACGAAATTTGGGTACATGTAAAATTCCTTTTAGCATTCCCTGAAACAATTTAATTTATTGTGATAGGTTAGAAGGTAAATGTATATTATTTAAATTAAAGACTTAATTGCATTTTTACAAATAATGCACTAAATAAAAATTCAAAAAAATGATTTAAATTTCATTAAATTGAATTGAACTTAGCTTTATTTTGTTTATTATGTGCTGTACTCTAAAGCATCTTTCATGTGGTTTATTTGATAAAATTTATTATTTAAATACATGTACACAATTTACAGCCCTTAATGTATTGAATTAATCGTGCGTAATAAATGACATATCTTTTTTACGTCACGAAGAAAGATTTTCCAACATTTTTATTTTCTATATTGTTTAAATTGATATATTCGTATTAATGCACACTAAGGTAAAACTAAAACTGAGGAGATATGTAAAACAAAAATTATCGTAATTTTTCTTTTTGTAAATTTCATTGTAAGTAGATTTTTTAAGCATCACTCCCACTTAAATAGGCAATTGGAGAGTACCTAATGGCCTTCTTTGGGTTTACTTTTACTTCAAATTCTTTCAGGCTGAATATTTAAAAAACTTAAATATGATTTTTTGTTGATTTTTGTTGACGTTTTTAATAAGAGTTTAGTTTCGGAATCGAAATCTAATTTAGTTTCTAAAACTAAATATGAAAAGTAGAGAACGGAGTGTTTTGGCACTAGTGAAAAAGCATATAACTCGTTTTTTTTATTTTTCTTCGAGTAAGGAAAGGCCACTTGAGAAACTTGTTACTTTATTAATATTTAATTAAATATTATTTAACAGAAAACGATATTTACAAATATATTATGTTTCTTCATGCAGTGAAATCAATAATTGACAGAATAAAACCGAAACACATTTTTTTAAGAATAGAATTTTTTAAGAATAGAATAGAATAGCTTCACGCTATATCCCGCACACAGCAGGGTAGGCAGAGGGAACCTAGTGTTATGACACTCCGTTCCCCACTTTCCGCCGAATTCGGAGGCTTGCGTGTTAAGTGGCGGAACTTAACGCCGCGCTTTACCTCGACACCAGAGCGAAGAAAATGGAAATATAATTTCCACTCCTCGAGTGGGAATCGAACCCGCAACCAGCCGTTTACAGTCACACTCTTGTGCCACTGGGCCACGACTGGCCACATTTTTTTATCATTAATATAAATCACATTTTTATCACTTTCTTTAATTTGGATGAATTTTGATATTCTTGTGTTAAAGTAGACAAAATAATAGGTTATCTGATACGTTACCGAACATTGACAATCGTTTTCATTCTGATCTCATATTTTCCGTATAAAAATATTTTTTCTAAATGTTTTTCTACTAATATTGTTTTATATTAAAGATCTTATTCAACAGAAAATTGTATAAATAAAATAATAAAAAGTTTAATAAACAACACATACATATAACGAATGTAAAATCAAAATAAGATGACCTAACAACTTACAAGAAACGAAAGATTTTTTGATGGCTTTACCGCTGAGGTCAGTGGTGGATGGTTCCAAGAGCCGCGGGTTCAAATACCGCTGTGTTCAAATTTTTCTACGTTTTCTAATTTAATTTTCTCTTTCTCAAGCAACACTCACACTCAAGTGTGCGAACAACATTTTTAAAAAAGGCTAAAAAGTGGAACATTATTGTCCAAAATTTATTTTAAATATAACAAAAATTTTGATTGAAACATATGTACCATAGTAGCCGTAAATACCTTTCCTTATTTTTACAATATGTAAGCACTCCACTCTGTTATTTTGGGCTAAAATAAAACACACCGTCAAAGTGTAAAGCACATTTAATTACTCTAGAAACAGCCACGTGTGATTTTCATTACATTCTAACTTGCAATTTCCAACTTAACATGAAAAAATATTCATTTTTCATACATGTTAATTAAAAAGGGACTGGACGGAAATGCTTAAATAATATATATTATTATCATGACGCAATGGGACGTCTGACTGTAAACGATTGGTTGTGGGTTCGATTCCCATTTTGAGGATTATATTTAAATTATTTTTATTTCTCTAAAACGAGTAAAAAGATAAATCGTCGCGTCAAGTTTTGTCATTCAACACGTAATAGCTCGACTTCTGGCGGAAAATGGAAGACGGAGTGTCTCAACACTAATCTTTCCGTGACTGATAAGTTGGAAAAAGCGTAAAGCTGCTTTTTGGTTTAATTGTTAAAAAAATATGGAAAGAGAGACAAAAGTCTTACAATTTTTTATATATTTAAATTTCTGTACATACATGTCTGTCTGTTTGTTCTAATAACTATACACAGCAACACTGTTCCACATAGCACCATCGTATTAATTGTAGTTCATTTGCTAGGCGTTTAGATTTATTTAAAGATTATTTGATAAAGTTTAATATATAAGAAAAGAATTGTAAATATATTGTAAATATTAAATTTTAAATGTATAATTGTTTCCAAATGGCAATATTGTTTTTTTCACTTATGAAGAGATACTTTATAAAAAAGTTTTGTCGTACATGTCTAACTTATATATTAGATATATTAGTAAATGCCGTATATAAAGCCGCTCTTTCAAAATTTTGGTGTAATTCTATTTTGGGTATATATTTTTTCTTTACTTTTTAATTACGTATTTGTTCGCGGATCACAAAAACTAATGAAATTTAGGAAAATTGGTCTCCCCTGACCTAGGGGTAAGACTTGAAGAATCTGTTTTTATTGAATTTATATTTTAATTGATTAACTGAGATTTTCTATTTCAATCATCATAGATGGTAATTATTGTAATTTTCTTAAGTTTAAAAATATTTAAGGTTATTGGTACTAACAAAGAAGTAATGATACTTTTGTATACAATTCAACGGCAAAATTATTTTATAAGGTGTCAAAATTCTATGGAATGTTTCAAATAACGAAATTATTATTGTAGAGAAAAAGAAGGGTTCCGTAACAAAGTTAGTTTTAAGGTAACTTTGACAAATAAATATAGTAAATACTTTTCTGTGTGTTTTCATTTTAAATACTTCCACCTTTCCTAACTCCGTTTTCTTTTATCCATAATAAAATTAAATCATAGAATCATAGTCAGATGATACTTGTGTTATTTATTATTGCATTTTTTTAAACTTTATTTTTACTCTACAGACATTTGGTCAGGTCAAAAAAGGTATAACCTTTTTTAAAAAATATTCATTTATTTTAAAAATTTCAAATTTTTTTATGCATAAATTACATTTCTTTTCCCCAACATCTGTACTTAAAATGAAGGCTTTTATATAACATACTAGCGGCCCGCTCGCGACTTCGCTGCGTGAACTACGCAGCTGTTTCGGTATATTGCAACCCAAGGTGGTGGATTTTTGAAAACTAAAGCAACCTATGTTTAACCTTGGATTATCAACTATATGTATGACAAAATGCAATCAGTCAAGCGGTGTAGATTTTTCATATAAACTTCCATCCCCTATTTGAACCCTTTAGAGGTTGATTTTTGAAAAAACTAAGTAGCCTATGTTAGACCCAGTCATTTTTACTACTTTCATTCTAAATTTCATCCAAATCGGACCAGTAGATTAGCCGTGAAAGCGTGACAGACATTCGCATTTATAATATAAGTATGGATAGGCTAAGAGTATAGTTTTTTTACAAATTTAAATCGTTTCTTCATCTCTGTTTTCTCTGGTATTGGTATCACACAAAGTGTGGCGTTAACTTCCGCCACTCTACACGCAATATCATGACTTAGGGCGGAAAATTGAAAACCGTGTGTGATATAAAGTCATAAATAACCATTTAGTCAGAAATGTCTCACTTGTGCAGTAATTAAGTCCATACGTAAACATAAAGTAGGTATATTAAAAAAAACGCTTTATATAAGTGATCGTCAAACGGATAGAAGTGTCTTATATTTATTTAAGCTCCCTGTACTTATTCTCCGCCAAAAAAGAGAGAACCTAATGTCAGTACACTGTTTTACATTTTCCTTTTGAAACCGAGATATTGCGTGTTGAGTGGCGTAACTAAACGCCGCGTGGTCTCTTTGGTACCAGAGGGATAAGAAAATAGTATATAATCATTTCCCCGAGTGGAAATCGAACCCACATTCATCACGGTTATAGTTAGACGCCGTTACACTGCGCCACCACGGTCTCTACTACATATAAATTCTAAATATTACTTAGTTCTCTACCCGCATAATTTTCGTAATCAATAATAGTATCTTCAATCCCCAAACCACAAAGCTTAACAATGTTTCCCGTTTATGTTAAATGCATGCAAAGTCAATTCTACCTTGTTTATAGAGATTTACCGTACCATGATTATTATTAAGTTACGTCGCTATACTATATCTACTTTCGTGTAGCGTATATTGCTTGCAGTGTGTATAGTAACGTATAGTATGACGTAACGAAAGGTATTTTTATCTTTTTATATCTAGTTTTTAATTCAAATATAAATAGTAAGTCAGTCAGTGAGCTCTTACTGGAATGTTAATGATTATATAAAACATCTTGTTGATAATAATTACAATATTTTATGATTTTTAAAAAATAAAAAATATTGAATGTAAAGTTTGTAATGACGATTAAAAGTCAGAATTCAAATTTACGTATTTTTTAATTGGTTTTGTATAGATTTTATAGTATTCCTTGGCGCTTGAACACATAGGATAAAAATATAGTTTTTATTCAAATTATATATATAATATATGTTTTTTAATTAAATTATATACAAATTATATACAACTAATTATAATTACATAATATATTTTTAATTTTTTTCATAATAATTTTGTGAAGATTATTATCCAAATATTATCTTAAATCTAGCATGTATGTGATATGCACCTAAACGCAATAAATATATATTTTTGTTAAACGGTTAAGGTTAATATTTTTCCCCATCGTTCCGATATATGACAATACTTTTTCGGCACTATATCACGGTTTTTAATTTCTTTTACTAAATATTACTTGAATTCATTTGTCTTTAATAATAAACAAATAAACTTTAACAGTGTGCCTATACTACACACACGATAGTAATAGTAACCTACAAAATAGGAAACCGTAGTAATGGTCCTACTATTCGCATATGATTTGTGGGGCAAGTACCGAGTGACAAAGCTGTATTGAATTATATGAGATAGTATAATACGTGGTGTGACATAGAAATTGAATATGGGTTAGTAATATACTTGGTTTCGTGTAGCAGTAGAATTTACATGAATAGAATTTTCAAATAACTTATGTAAGGATATAAGCGCTAGGTGATTGTGGTTTTCTTTGTATAATTTAAATAAACAGAATTTTGATTTAAAAATGATGTTTTAAAAGAAATAGTAATAGTTAGTATTAAAGTGATATATAGACCATTGTGGCACAGTAAAAGAAATTGACTATAAACTGACTATAACGCGGCATTTTCATGCTGAAATATTATATTTATACTATTTTATTTTTTTTTACTTGTGAGACAGAGAGTTCTGATGGTTAGCACTGTATAGGCTTAGTCAAAATTCAGGTGAAAAGCGGAGAAGGGAGTGGCATGATACTGGGTTGTCTTTTCCCTACTACATGGTTTAAAGACTGACGCCAAAAATATAGCCATGACTTCGTCTGTTTGTTATATAAAAAAATAATTCTAATTCTAAAATCATCTACCAGTGAAAGTCCCATCAATATTGGTCCAGCAATTCTACAGTTTAAACGGAATTAACAGACAGATAATACAATTTCATAAATTTTGATTCAATTATATATTTATACAAAATAACATAGTTATAAATCAAGTTATAAAAATTTTTAAAACACGTTTATACCTTGTGAAAGTATCGAATATGAACAATATTTATTAAGTTTATTTTTCTACCAATTCCATACATTTATTACCATTCGACATTATAGTAGCATATGTACATACATATGTATGAATGTAACTGCATATGTTGTAACAACAAAGCTTCTACTAAATATGCAACAACCAAACAAACTTAGATAGATAGTATATTATGTTAGGAAATATGAAAATATTTATATTGTAAATTAAATAAAGATTTATGAGCCATCATGATGTAGTTGGAGCATCTGTAAAGATTGTGGTTGTGGGTTCGATTCCTACCCAGAAAAATTAATTTCACCTTTAAACTTTATTAAAGTGTTATTCCACACTTGGGATAACTGAAAAAGACATTTAATGAAAACGTATAAAAATTTAATAACCAAAATAAGTTGTAATAAAGCGTATAAGAATTTCGACGGAGCTGGTAGTAGAACGCATGGCTTTGTGGTGAGATGAGGCGGAGGAGGATTCGAATGCTGCTGCGTTCAAATTTTTATACGTTTTTTTCTGTAAAGGTATTTTTTTTCACCTATTATTTTCATTTCTCTGCAATGGTACCTAATACAAAGCGCGGTGTCAACTCCTCTCTGATAAGAGACAAGTGACAGACCTTGACGACATGTTTTAGTAGGGTCGCCCTTGTATATGGAGAAATACATAGATATCAATTAAACAAAATTTGTGCATCCAAGGATGGTTTTCAAGGGCGCAGGTTCGAATTCCCATACGTTCTAATTTTTATTTGCTATACAAACAATGTTAGTTATATCCTAAGTATGTGGATAATACTTAAAAAATAAGGGTAAACAATATTTTTGTAATAACGCCATATATAAATATACGTCATATATATGATGTTATTCTCTTTTTTTAGCTTCACTCTGTATCCCGCACACCGCAGGGTAGGCAGAGGGAACCTAGTGTTAAGACACTCCGTTCCCCACTTTCCGCGAACTCGGAGGCATTGTGTGTTAATATTGGTGGAACTTAACGCCGCGTTTTTACCTCTGATACCAGAGCGAAGGAAATGAAAATGTTAAATATTTCCACTCCTCGAGTGGGAATCAAACCCACAACCAGTCACACGTTGGTGCCACTGTGCCACGACTGGCCCCTATGACGGTATTACAATTAAAAGAGCTTATAAATACATTTTTTTCAAAAATCCTGTCTTAAAGTATGTCTCTTTACGTCTACATCTCCCGACGTCGTAAATGCTGGCAGCATACCAAAATTTCAGCTTCATCGGTTCAGTAGTTTTGTCTATGCGTTGATTGATCAGTCAGTCATTCACCTCACAGTTATATATTTGTAAATTTAAATTTTATTTAATTTTAATTTTTAAGAATATTATTGATTATATTAATTTGGATAATTAGCGTGTAAAGCAGAAACACCTAATTTCGTTGTTAGTTCAGCTAGATCAAGAATACTTTAAAATGTAAGTCTGATTACAAGAGAAATGATAATGAGCTCGATTTCCATTCGCAGAATGATATATTTAAATTTCACTTTCTTTACAAAGCGCGGTGTTGAGTTCCATCGCTCACACTCAAAATATCTCGATTTCTAACTTTTGACGTTAGATTCGCTCCGACTTTCCCGCTATGTGCGTAAAAGCATGAAGCTGTGCGTGTGTATGATATATACGAATATTAAAATATTTACAAACGGAATTTTGATCCAACGACTATCGAGTTTTATCACCCAAGGATCAACAGCGAAATGATGATGTTAAAGTTAATATTTGCATATTATGTACAAGCTCGTGTGTAAAAGAGTATTTTTCTTAATAGTAAAAGATTTATAATTTGGGCAAAAAGTGGAGAACAGAGTGTCTTAACACTAGGTTTAACGCTGCGTTTTACCTCGACACCAGAGTACACTATTTCCATTTCTCGAGTGGGAATCGAACCAACAACCAGTCGCCCTTACAGTCACTTTCACTTTCCCCTGCACCACGACTGGCCTCACACATATATAATCTTCCCAAAAAAAGAACAACACAAAACAATATGAAAATCCAAATAGCTGTGACAGTATTCATTTTTATGGAAATGGTTTTATAATTGGATTTTGAAGCGACGTAACATGCACGAGACGCTTGCAATAACTGAGATTGTCAATGCGGTATGCCAACATGTAATTTATTTAAATTTATTCCCGTCTTTTGAAACCAAGAAGGGTGGCTAATATTGAAAAAATATCACACTCGTAGCTCAGTTGCAACGTATTAATATGATAACTGTGGGATCAAATCCTATGTGGGGAAATTTTTTAAGTTTTAATTTATTTTTTTGGTCTCATTAATTTAAGTTGTCCTTCCAATACATCCTTTCGCAATGTTACTAATATTTTGAAGAGTAAAATGTAGTGACTTATTACTACGTCGTTTACTCTACAATAATCCATACTTATATTATAAATGCGAATGTCTGTGTGTTTGCCTGTCAAGCTTGCACGGCTAATCTACTAGTGCGATTTGGATGAAATATAAAATGGATGTAGTAAAAATGACTGGGGCTAACATAGGCTACTTAGTTTTTGAAAAATCAACCTCTAAAGGGTTGAAATAGGGGATGAAAGTTTATATGAAAAATCTACACCGCTTGACCGATTGTAGTGAATTTTGGCATATATATAGCTGATAATCAAAGGTTAAACATAAGCTACTTTATTTTTCAAAAATCCACCACTGAGGGTTGCAATATAGATAAACAGCCACGTAGATCACGCTGCGAAGCCGCGAGCGGGCCGCTACTATATCCTATAAGTAGGTACTAATAGGATTAAAAAGAAATAAAATATTCATTGAATTGTATTAAATATTATCATGTAAAATATTCATTGAATAATTTGAATTAAATATTATTTGAAAATCGGCTGAAACTAGTAAATGAATTTACTAAAAATTACAGTTTATCCTCCTATATTCTGTCAGCTCACTAGAGCCGCCGGGCACCCACGCGGCACCGACTCGCCTCGCGCGGTTTGTAATCCTTATATGAGTTTGTATGGGCATGAACCCACTATATCAACTCCGTGGCGTCTCCGGATCGCCTCTGTTGCGAGCCGTCTACAGTGAGTGGACCACTCGGGGACAAATCGCTGCTCGCACGCCTGTGTGAGCTGTGTATAAAAGTAATGGATATTACATTTAAATTTTCTAGTAACATATGTTTTTAGTTTCACTCTTTATTCCTAGCAGTAGTCAGAAAGGACAGCGAGAACGTTAACCTGCATACTTCTTTCGCCTCGTCCACTGTCATCAACCTCTTCATACACTCCCTCCGGGGATCCTCGTGCTCTTTACGTGACCTTCCTCCAGTTATCATCGTTTCCTAAGGTCAACTGAAGTTTCTCGTGCCTCTCTTACCTTGCTTGCCACCTGCCTCTCTTATCACCTTTGCTTCTTATATTTTTTTTACCATGCTCTCATCACTCATCCTTTTGACGTGCACAAACCCTTTGAGCACGTTTGTCTTCATTCTTACTATAGTATCCTCATCGTTACGGATTTGACCAGTTAGGTTATCTAGAGTAAGAATTGTGGCCAGTCGTGGCCCAGTGGCACAAGCGTGTGACTGTAAACGACTGGTTGTGGGTTCGATTCCCACTAGAAGAGTTTAAATTATATTTCCATTTTCTTCGCTCCGGTGTCGAGGTAAAGCGCGGCGTTAAGTTCCGCCACTTAACACGCAAGCCTCCGAATTCGGCGGAAAGTGGGGAACGGAGTGTCTTAACACTAGGTTAACTCTGCCTACTCTGCTGTGTGCGGGATACAGCGTGAAGCTAAAAAAAAAAAATGTTATCCGCATATCCTATGATGAAATCGCAATTTCAAAACATTCCACTTTCTTTTATTCTTTTTTATATATTGAAATAAGAAGAAAGGAGGTCACGTTCAGATTATCTAATAACCTATCTATAACAGTAGCAAGTCAAGAATTAAAAGTAAAATAATAAGGTATCTATATATAATATTCAAATATACTTCAATAAGTATAGCACAGGGATTAAATACAAGTGGCGATCAAACTCTGTTATTGTGTTTCATACTACTTTATTTAATTATTTAAAAATATGTAAATAAATACATAGTAATACTTTATTTCGCAAAAAGATTAAAATTTACAAGAGTAGTATACCTACTTAAAATAAATATGAAATTACGGCCTTATAAGTAAAAGCTTTATTCCAGGCAACCAATTATAAAGGATCTATACTACTTAAGAATGCAGCGGGATGAAAATACTTATATTATTTTAATTGTTTAAATGTTAGTTCCACAACTAGTCTTAAATATTAAGAACGATAAACGCGGAAAAAGGAGAACAGAGAAATTTGGTGTAGAGGTAAACCGCGGCGTTAAGTACCGCCATTTAACACGCAATGCTTTCAGAATTCGGCAGAAAGTGGAGATCGGATTATCTTAACACTATGTTCCCTCTACTGTCTGTAGGATAGTGAGACGATAAAAAATTTTCGCTGTGTATTACTCTTCAATTATTTGTCGGTTCACGTTTCTTTAGAGTCAGATACACCTAGTGTTGAGATTTTGACGTTTTCCACTTTTCATATAAA
Organism: Dryas iulia moderata; assembly: GCA_019049465.1. NCBI lineage: Eukaryota > Metazoa > Arthropoda > Insecta > Lepidoptera > Nymphalidae > Dryas > Dryas iulia. Next base: position 6,788,415 of record CM032436.1, on the reverse strand, counting down.
TTAGAGACATTGCTCGTTGAATGCCACATGAATAATAATAATTAAACTATGATCATTTTGACTAGTGGAGATCAAACCCACAACTCTGTTTCACTGCGCCACAATGACCTCTAATATTTATCTAAATACATACAATTTGTTAAAAGTTTATTTCCATAAACCCATCGATTATAAAATCAATGTATTATTTGGTTATTCAGTCAACCACAGCTATTTGTCATGAATGGTATAAATATAATGAGAATATAAGAAGCCATTCGAATGCCGCTTATTGGAACGGTGAAAATAATTCTGGCCCTTACTCTCAAACAGGTACAAAAGGCCCCTTTAAAAGGCAAAATTACTCCCACAAATTGACGAGATGTTTTGTCAATATTAAAAAAATTTTTTCGCTCGGAATTTTAGAATTAAAATATCTCATTTTGTTTTCATATTGCTTCACGTTTCTTTGATTCGTTTCTTAGTGGCTTTCGCTTGTTGCTCTCGCAACGTTTAATAAGCGACCACTCATGTAAATTGTTTGGAACGATCTTATGTGAAATTTAATGAAAGACAATGAAATTGTGATGATATTAAATGTTGTGATTTGTGAAGTAATATATAGGTTAAATTTGTATTAGAAGAAAATTATTTAAGTACTTATTTTAAGTATATACGGAAGTTGGAGGTTCAAGTCCTACGTTTTAATTTCAATATTTATTGTTTTCAAGTTATTGACTAGACTACATTCACGGATGATAACAGTTAAGATAATACAAAGATAATAGTTAAGACAGATCTTACCAGCAATATGGAACTGTACGTTAGGGACATCACTAAAACTGTCAATACAATATAATGTCACTTAAAACATAAAAGTTATTTATAAAAAAATATATTTTTTACGAATAACAAGAATATCAATTACCTAAATTATACTAGTAAAAGTCCGAATTTAACTAAGAACTCGTTACCTCCGACCAAACCTCTGAGCCTAACAACAGGAGTTGTCAAGAGAAGTCAGGAGACAGAAAATAAATTACTTTTTGAACATTACCGAATATTTTTTGCTAAAGCGGACCTTGAAACAAATGAAACAAATGTCTACCCTTAAAATTAATGATTTGGTATAATTTAAGAGCTATCTTGTAATTTTAAAGGCTGCTCATTTTTATGGAAAAAATTCCGGTTTCTGTAATTGACATTTATCCTTGAGGATCGTTCGTTTCACGAATACAGTAATACAGTGGTTGTTGAGACAAGTTCTTTGGTTTGGGACATGTTTTGGTTAGATGTAATAGCTTTAGGGTTTCTTCTGATAATTAATATAAATATAGCAATGGGCCGACAAGCTCGACAAGCAAACTCTGATATTAATTAAGACCAATGTGAGTCTCTTTACATGAAAACGTTGCGTGAGATGAATGGGAATATATATCTTAATGTTATTTCTAATAATACACTTTAGTAGTCAGTGATAAATTAGTGTTATGAAACTTTGTTATCTATTTTTCGTTAGAAATCGAACCGTGATAAACTTAACTGCATGCAGTGGTAAGGTTTATTTGTCTCGATTTAAGGCATGCCTTAACAATGTATGCGGTGGTAAAGTAAAGAGAAGAGGCATAAAGTATATTGAATTCCGACGAGTGGGCTTTCAAACTTTCAACCAATTGCCTTCCACTGTGACACGATGCTGCTTCTAATATTATAAAGCTTTGTTTGTATTATGTATCTGAGTAGGTACTATAAAATACTATATATTTTTTGACTTCTATTCAAAGCTACATAAATATGATCAATTTATCTTTGTATTTGTCACTAAGCATTATTTTTTTTTATTAAATAATGTCTAACTAAAGCTACGTTTTCGCATTAGAACAGTAATCACTTGCATTCTAAATTTGAAATTAGTCCTATCTGTATCCATAAATCTATAAACAAAAACCCGTACATTTAAGGCAAATTATAATTTGTATGGAAAGTAAAGAGTTTTAAAAAGTTCTCAAATTAATGCAGATAGCTTTGCAACTTCTATTTTCCCTTTCTTCCTATCCTTTGTCAGGTTTACAGATAAGCTTATCATAATTATTGTTCTTTCTTTGAATGGTCCGGAGTAAAGTTCAAAAGGTTATATATTTTTTATTATAATTTCTTATTAATCTACTTTGTGCCTATAGGATTTAATATCTGTTAATATTTTTTTTCAGCTTTACGTTTCATCCCCTGTAACAAGAGAATTAGTTAGAAAGAATCTGGTGTTAAGACAATCCGTTCTCTCTTTGCGACGAATTCGGAGACACTGCGTGTTAAGTGGCGGAACTGAACTTTCCTCTGTCTACTCTGCTGTGTGCGGGGATACAGTGTGAAGCTATGAAAACGAAACAATATTGAATTGAATAAATAATATACTTTTGTGTAGTTTTACATTTTGTTCTCCGTTTTCTATCCGAAATGGCGTTATTCCATATAGAGTAGTGGAAGTCAACTTTATCTTGTCAGAGCAGAGAAAGGAAAAACAATATACCTTATTACATTCCGAGGGGAAATGAACCAATAAATAACCATAGCCCTTATATTTACACCCTGTTCTACTGAACTACGATAGCCTATAAAAATCATAACAATATAATAGGTTTAAAAAAACGTTAATCTGTTAAACTTTAGGGCAGAAATGCATTGCAGTTGAAACTTTAGAGGGTCGTTCAGGCTTATTGTTCTTTTAATGCAAATGCTTGAAAATTCCTTTACACCAAAAAGTCTGTTTGTCACAAACAGTTCGAAATCGTTATTTTATTTGCTTGGTATATATATTTTTTTTCACATAGAGCAGGGTAGGCAGAGGGAACCTAGTGTTAAGACACTCTGTTCCCCACTTTCCGCCGAATTCGGAGGCTTGCGTGTTAAGTGGTGGAACTTAACGCCGCGCTTCACCTCGACACCAGAGCGAAGAAAATGGAAATATAATTTCCACTTCTCTAGTGGGAATCGAACCCACAACCAGTCGTTTACAGTCACACGCTTGTGCCACTGGGCTACGACTGGCCACAAATTTTGGTATATTTATTTTTTGTTGTTTATTATGTACACCTATAAATTCAAAAAACCAATGATTTAAAAAGGAAAACATTAGGTAATTTTATAGTATTTATAACGTATTTAAATAAAAAAGTTAATAAGAAGCTCTCGTGCGTTATAAGGGGAGTGTCTGACGATAAACGAGTTTGAGGTCGATTTTCTGTCTGCAGAATGGGTATACTTTTTTCTTTTTTCCGTTCTTGTGAGACAAGTTTTTTTCGTTCCTTAACACCCTATGTTTCGAATACAGATCGAAAGCAAAGTGTGGGGGATATGTGAATAGAAGACTTTTATTTCATTTTTATTAACAACTAGCTGTTAAATTATATAACCTTTAAAAAAGGCACTGATACTTTTTACTACAGCTGGATAGGCTTACTTATTTAGGTCAGAGAGAGAACCTGGTGTTAAGACACTCCACTCTTCGTTTTCAGCCTCAATTAGAGATGTTATGTGAAAAACGAATAAATCTGCGGTTGAATCCGTTTTGGGTTATTATAGACGATATTAAATGTAAATACAAGAAAGAAAGTAATATAACAGTAAAACAATTATATAGAAACAAAGAAGGTAATTTTACCTTATACATACATAAAGTGAGGTCATCTTAGTGCAGAATGATAATGTCTAACTGTAAACATCATTGATTGCAGGTTTGACTCCCACTCAGGGTAACTAGGCAGGCTATTATATACTCTGGTATCAAATACCAGTTCAGGTGACAGAAATCTAGATGGTAAATGCAGAACAGAACAGAACAGAACACAATTTATTGCACACAAAATTAGCAAAAATATACAAGAAATATTTTTACAAATTTAAAACGTATGCAAAGGCGATCATATTGCTTCAAGCAATCTCTCACAGACAACCTTTGGGTGAGGAAAGGACTAATTACATATATAATTTAGTTACCATTTAACACGCAACACTATGATTTCAGGATAAGAATGTCGTGTCTCAATACTACGTTTACTCTAAAAATCAGACACTCACAAAAAGCATAAGACGAATCTTATTTACAACGAATTCTGATCATTTAGTTTAACACTTAAGCAAGTTATTTGTACCTACATATATCTGACCATATCACCGATACATTAACATGATTTACTTGTAACGACTAAGTTAATTACGTCATCAGCCACAATCACCGCCTTTGAGACAGGTGTCCGCTGACTGAACGTCAATTAATCATCACGCAAATAGGTTATAATCTCTTAATATCATTCTATGTAATGTGCTTATAGTATTGAATGTGTAAATGACTTAAGGATTCTAGAAGTGATGTGTTTAAAAATAAATAAGATGGAAACAAAAATACAAATAAAGTTTTAAAATTAAAAACATGGGCTTCTCTCAAAAAGAGATTTCTTCCAGCAAATGGATGTGGGTAAAAGGAAAGTATATAGCGGTAAGACTAGTTTCAAATTTGTGTCATATTTTAAAGAAAAACATGCTGAATATTAATCAAAGTGAATAGCTTCACGCTATATCCCGCACACAGCAGGGTAGGCCGAGGGAACCTAGTGTTAAGACACTCCGTTCCCCACTTTCCGCCGAATTCGGAGGCTTGCGTGTTAAGTGGCGGAACTTAACGCCGCGCTTTACCTCGACACCAGAGCGAAGAAAATGGAAATATAATTTCCACTCCTCGAGTGGGAATCGAACCCACAACCAGTCGTTTACAGTCACACTCTTGTGCCACTGGGCCACGACTGGCCACAAATTCAATTCACACACATTAATCAAAGTATTAACGAAATATTGACCATTAATATGTTGAATACTATTTGTAAGTTTTTATTATCATTATTTTTTTTATATTATTGTGCTTATGTAACTGCTGAACTTATCTAAGAAATATTCAATTGTATTCAATTGCTTCTACATATTTACATAATAGCAAAAAAAAATAATATAAGAATATTAAAAAAATACTAATTTTATTACTTCATTATTTTTATATTAGGCTTCTTGGTCACGGTGCGTAATGAGCTAGGGAACTATATTGTAATTGCTTTTTGGCTATGATAAGTTAAAAATGTTTACCATCACTTAATACACAGTGTCGAATCCAGGGAAAAAACGAGAGACAGAGTGTGTATTGACACTAGATTCTCACTGCTTACTTGAGACTTACTAATACCTATTATAAGAAAAAAAGCGTGAAGCCAAATAAAAGAAACATGTATTTAAACACACAAGCTTAATTATTTTTTAGCTTTACGCTGTATCCCGCACACAGCAGGGTAGGCAGAGGGAACCTAGTGTTAAGACACTCCGGTCCTCACTTTAACAACACAACACAAGCTTAAATATTCGATATACTACATTATTTTAATATCATAAGTATTTAAACTCAATTCATCTAGTATTAACGTATCGCTTTCAGTCCACAACTCAAATTCTAACGTCGCTAATGAGATGGTTAACCGTACGTTAATGGATGTAGCTCCGGTCCGGATTGTCATGATAAATGACGCTGAATAACTAACAATTTTATAGATCAGTGCCCAAGCGGCCAGTAACAATTAGGCTTGGGGTACAATTGTTTGTGCTGTAAAGTGCATGTTTTTCGTATGTATGTAGATCTTTTTACTAATAAAAAAAAACTTTTTAAAAAAAAAACCCATGACGTTTAAATTGTAAATGAAAAAGAATAAAATAACTGGAAGACCCCCGCTTAAAAAAAATATATGTTATGAGACGACGGGGACGACTTTGTCGAGGGCTGAAATCACTTTAAGTTTGAACAGGTTCGAGAATATTTACTGCAGCGGGCATACATACTTAAGAACATGCACCAATTAAATTTGAACCTACCATTGGCTAATCTATGGTACCTCGGACGGTTTCCAAGAAGCGCGGGTTCGAATCCCTCTGCGTTAAAAAAAATATTCGTTTTCTAAATAAATATTCTCTAAATTTTAATTTCCTAAGTAAGTGAACAACACTTTAAAATGTTTAAAAAAATATCGAAGACTTTAAAATGTTAAAAAAATATCGTCTTTGACTTTGGTTCCGCCATTCAGTACCCAACTTGACACTATAGTCTCTTGTTACCCTGTAAGCGGAAAAAGCATGAAGCTGGTGTTAGTTTAAACACATAAATAAATTAAAATTAAATATATTGATTTTCATTTGTTGTGATATGAAATATAATAAAAGGTGGCAAAGCATTTTGTGTCATTATCTTACACACAATTACTTCAAAATAGACGAAAATGGATATAACAGTTTTAATCACAAACTAGCTATCCTGCTTATCGTAAAAATCGTGATGCTACGAAATAAATAATACTGGATTATTTTTACCTATCTAGCTACGTACAGGTTGACATAGCGTTGTCAGGATAAAGCTGGACAGAGGTCGGCTTTTTGATTGCATTTCCGGTCAAAATAAACGGTGTCCGGTTAGTATTTTTTCAAGTCTAATTAATAAAGGAGTACTTAGATTAGTTTTGGACATTTAGTTTTATTTGTTATTGCGCTTATCAGAAATAAAAAAAAATAATGTAAATAACCAAAAAATATTGATAATTTACTCAGAACTTCGTGGTCTAGCGTTTGTTAAGTTTGGCTCCCTACGTATCACTATATTGGCTTATAGAATATAGTAAAAGTATAGAAAAATAATATTTTTTATATACTCTCCCTTTGCATTATCTGCAGGAAGTATAGCAGGGTAGACAAGGAGAACCTAATTTCAAGGGACTTTATAAGTTGATTCGTGGAACTCAATATCGCGCACTCTTATAAGTATCTGAGCTAGCTACCTGAGAAGAAATGAAAATAATTTATAAACAATCCTTCCCCCGAGTGATAATCGAACCCACGGCCAATACTGTTTACAGTCAGGCGCAGTCCCAATGCCCCACTATAGCCCATTTAAATAATTATCTTATTAAAAATATATTTAAAATTAAACACTATTAATTCATCTCATCTGATATAGACATGACCTATAAAGCCACACATCGTAATATCCGCTTCGTCGTAATGACTAATAAACAATAATTTCGTGTGGACATAAACGTTAATTTAAATATATCAGGTGTTAAATAAAATTAAAGGTATCATTGTGGCTTTGTGAGAGGATCCATAGGTAGTGTATTAAATATAATTAAACTTACAATATGAAAAAGAAATTTAAAAAATGTATAAAAAATTGAACGCAGCGGGATTCGAACCCGCGCCTCCTGAAAACTGTCTAGGCGCTCTGACCGCTAAGACTTGTGTTCTACTATCAATTGCGTCGAAATTCTTATACGTCTTATTACAACTTTTTTTTGTTGTTAGCATCTCTGTAGAAACTTACAATGAGTTGAGTTCCGCTACTTAATACATGAGCTGATATTGACCTGACTACTATTAAGTCAGGATTTGAACTTTGACGGTTTCGCGGGTTCGAATTCTAATGTATTCATTTTATTACATCTTTTCTAAAGTATAAATTTATATTTCATGTCAGTATGTGAATAGCACTTTAAAAAAATATATAAAAAGTTATCATTCTTTTAAACATTTTTAAAGTAGAAAACGTAGTTTTTTTCCAAAATCGTAAATGAATTTCGATGCAGCTGCTTGTAGAACGTATGGCTCAGTGGCGAGAGCACCTGGACGGCATTCAGGAAGCAGGAGTTCGAATCCCGCTGCGTTCAAACTTTTATACATTTTCTAAACGTCTTTTTTAAGTTATCATTTTATTTACCGTATTATTACTACAAATATTTTCTACTAGATATATATAAAATACATTTTTTTTACATTTATGAACACCAATATACGTTTTGTAGATTTAGTAAACTCGTAAATATTTTTCGAACGTGAATCAACTCGTCGATACGTGATGTTAATTCCAAAGGTTTTCTTGTATTGCTCTTGTGGTTTTCTCACATTCGGAACGATGTTAACAAAATAACAATATTGTGAATCTAGAAGTAACAATTTTTCGTATTTTTATTCTAGATATTTATTTGGGACAGAATGTGCTACATACGTACTACAGTAGTCGTGTCCACACGTGGAATTTAACATAAAATGTTATAAATTTAAAATATATTAGGTTATTTTTTGTATATAGATATAAAAGTAGCCTAATTTAGTTCTTATTAGCTATCTGCAAACAAAAGTCCCATCAAAATGGTCGTTTCGGTCGCGATTAATCGGAACAAACGCACAGACAGACAGACGACAAAAATACTACTTTGATATATGTATGTACCGTGTACTCTGTACCGTTACTATTGTCAACAGACAGATTAATTTTATTTATTTGTAAAGATGTTTCGACCTATCTAAAAACTAGAATTATCATCGGTTTATTTATTTTTCTTTTCAAATGGAGTTCGAACAGTAAAGGCGTAATGCGTATTTTAAAGGGATCCCTTAAGCCTATACTTGGGCCCCAGGCAATGCTCCGGGGTTCCTCTCTCCACTATGAATTCATGAAATGCTAAGGATAGGGAAATAATTATGCATCTGATTGTGTTAAATTTTGAGAACACAATTGCATCTGATTGTGTTAAATTTTGGGAACACTCTAAGCTTAAAAATTAAGAAAAAAAATGATTTAAGCTAATTGTTACGCAACGCACAATGATATGTAAAGTTTCTTTAAATTTATAGATGCAAAGTAGTTCCCACTGAGTCGTCCATTAATAAAAACAATAACACAATCAATAACACAACATTTATGCTTATATTAAAATAGCTTTGAATATTATAATTTAAAGTGTAGTAAAAATAAAAAATGACACTCGCTAGTATGTGTTTTAAATACTTTGTAGAAAGAGGCACTAGCACTTCTATACTTTGGTAGAAAGTGGCATATGCGTTGGTGTGGCAACGTGACAAACGAACCAGTTAATTACACATTTATATTTTTTCTTTTATATACATAAAGTATAAATAAATATTTCTTTCGCTCTGGTATCAGGCAAAGCGCGGCGTTAAGTTCCGCCACTCAACACGCAATGCCTCCGAATTCGGCGGAAAGTGGGAACGGAGTATCTTAACACTAGGTTCCCTTTGCCTACCCTGCTATGTGCAGGATACAGCGTGAAGCTAAAAAAAATAAATATATACATAAATTAGTGATAATAATATAATCAATAATATACCACATATATTTATATGTAAAATATCTTTAAATTTAATGACGAAAAGAAGTTCCTAGTGAGACGTCCATGAATAAAACAGCTTCAATTTATCATTCCGGGAACGCGTTACCGCCTTATTATGTAGATTGAGTGCAAGTGGCTATTTCCATACTTTCCACTCTTCCCGAGCGAAATAAAACTTATGCTAACACCTTGCCTAAGGTCTGTGGTCTACTGAATTGTGGTTATAGGAAGAAATAGTGTATATTTTCTCTATAATTTTGATAAGTAGGAATATGAAAATCCTTTTTAGAAAATATATTAAAAAAATAATAAAATTTAATGAAATTCCAATGAAGTGAACATATGGCTTAGTGGATAGAGCACTTGGAGAGTTTCCAAAAAGTGCGGGTTCGAATGCCGCTCAGTTAAATATTTTTTGAGTTATATTATATTCTAAGTATTCTATTCTAAGTGTGTGAATACATCTTTAAAATTTGTTTAAATTTTAAATCTATCGCAATTTAGCCGGTATGCAGGCTAAGAGCAACTTGTTAAGACTCAGTTGTTTACTTTCTGCTCATTGTTTAGCCATTGCTTACTGGACAACGACGCACTACTAATTATATAAATAATATTCTTTCCTAGTTTTTTTATCTTCACGATGTATCTCGCACACAGTAGGATAGGCAGAGGGAACCTAGTGTTTTGACACTCCGTTCCCCACTTTCCACCGAATTCAGCCTAGTTTTTTTACCTGTGTGAATCAGGTAAATATAAAGTGTAATTGTATTATCATTCATTCGTTATGGGGGATTTAGATCCAAAGCGAGGATTTTCTATTAAATATTTTATAGCTTTCCATATTTTCTCTTATCTACCAGTGGAAACGAGTCCAGTGCTTCTCAAGAAACGCGCCCTAAGTGTACAAATGAGGGAATTTTGGTGCAAAATAGTCTCTATATTATATATGATGATTTTTATTTTCTTCTTGCATTGTTGCTTTATTCTAGGAACATTTTATTATATACAGGATTTCTTATACAATATAAGTTTTATTCTTATAGCTGCATCCATTCCTGCATGTATTTATTTTATTATAATGAAAAGAAATGCGAAGAATATCGATAGGAAATTCTATTTACTAATTTTAAATTTCTGTAGACACAATTTAAAAATATGTAATTTTGAACTTTATATGAAAAATTTTAATATAACAATGTGCATTCGATTTTCATTACTGTAATATTTTTATTTAGGCAAACAGATTCTATTTTTAATATGATCTTTTGTTTTCGCGATTACTACACATTTTGAAATGAAACTATTTTTAACCGGATTAATCGCGTATATTATTGGTATTCGAAAATACATTTTTAGAAACCCGACGTTTCGAACACTTTACAGTAGTCCGTGGTCACCGGTAGACTGAGGTGGCATTCGTCTGTCAGTTGATACATTATTATATCAAACTACCGCCAACGATTTCTTAGTTGCCTCGCGTACTGCCCTGGATTCTTGCAGAATGAGCTGACTGTATCATGCCCTCTGGTGTGGTGATTTTGAGACTTCAAAGTTTTTAGAATTGGGTCCCAGGTGGTAGAAAGTTTTCAACCGTCTTCTCTATTGAAATTTGGATGTTTTTGTATTTCAATAGCCTCGCGGATCATTCTAGGGATATATCTATTTTCCCTAGCGAGGATATGTGGTTTATCAAACCTTATGTAATGGTTGGGCTTATCCGTAGCATGCTCACACACAGCTGACTTTGATGCACGCCCATTCTTGATATCGGAGATGTGTTCCTTCACCCTAGTACCGATGCTCCTCTTTGTTTGGCCAATGTAAGATAAGCCACAGTCACAGTCTAGTTTGTATACACCTGCACACTGTAAAGGAATATTACATTTAACTGGTCTCAAGAACTGGCTCACTTTTTTGTTAGGCTTAAATATAGTTTTTATCGAAGCTCTTCTTAAGATGTTGCCAATCCTGTCTGTAACTCCCTTCACATAAGGTAGAAGTGCTGGTTGTCTCTCCACTGTGAGCGGCTTGTTGGTCTTCCCACGACGCTGGCGGGGAACTGGCAGCTTGTTCTGATGAAGGGCATTCTTCACCTGTCGAAGCTCGTCCCCTAGGTGTTCAGCGTCACATTAAATCTCTCGTGCCTAGTTGTGTAAAACCTCCAAAGTTGTATGGGTTACCAAAAATACACAAAAAAGATGTTCCGCTTCGTCCAATAGTAAGCCAAATCGATACGCCGACGTATAAACTGGCTCAACACGTTGCGAAAATACTTTCTCCGCTGCGTGGCCACACAACATCTTATGTCAGGGATTCCTACCATTTTGTTAGCGGACTGAAAGACCTTAAGTTAGCTAACAATGAGACCATGGTCAGTTTTGATGTCCAGTCGCTGTTCACCAGTATACCCATAAAGGACTGCATCAGGATTGTCAAGCGGAAGCTAGAGGAAAAACAAATGCCTATAGAATATCTTGAACTTTTAGAACACTGCTTAACATCTGGATATCTAGTGTTCAATCAAGTGTTCTATTTACAAATAGACGGCATTGCTATGGGTTCGCCTGTGTCCCCCGTAATAGCAGATATATATATGGAGGACTTTGAGGAGATGGCTCTCAGCACTGCACCCTGTCTACCAAGAATATGTAAGCGGTATGTAGATGATACTTTCACAATTTTACCTACAGATAACATTTATATATTCTTAAACCATCTTAATTCTATTAATAACAATATCCAATTTACAATAGAATTAGAGGCAAATAATTCTTTAGCTTTCCTTGATGTTTTAGTAATTAAAAATCCCAATGGCACAGTAGGCCACACAGTGTATAGGAAACCCATCCACACTAATAGATATCTCAATGGTGAATCTCACCACCACCCTACACAGTTATCTACCGTTGGCAAATCTTTGTTTCAGAGAGCCCACCACCTCTGCGACGCTGAACACCTAGGGGACGAGCTTCGACAGGTGAAGAATGCCCTTCATCAGAACAAGCTGCCAGTTCCCCGCCAGCGTCGTGGGAAGACCAACAAGCCGCTCACAGTGGAGAGACAACCAGCACTTCTACCTTATGTGAAGGGAGTTACAGACAGGATTGGCAACATCTTAAGAAGAGCTTCGATAAAAACTATATTTAAGCCTAACAAAAAAGTGAGCCAGTTCTTGAGACCAGTTAAATGTAATATTCCTTTACAGTGTGCAGGTGTATACAAACTAGACTGTGACTGTGGCTTATCTTACATTGGCCAAACAAAGAGGAGCATCGGTACTAGGGTGAAGGAACACATCTCCGATATCAAGAATGGGCGTGCATCAAAGGCAGCTGTGTGTGAGCATGCTACGGATAAGCCCAACCATTACATAAGGTTTAATAAACCACATATCCTTGCTAGGGAAAATAGATATATCCCTAGAATGATCCGCGAGGCTATTGAAATACAAAAACATCCAAATTTCAATAGAGAAGACGGTTGGAAACTTTCTACCACCTGGGACCCAATTCTAAAAACTTTGAAGTCTCAAAATCACCACACCAGAGGGCATGATACAGTCAGCTCATTCTGCAAGAATCCAGGGCAGTACGCGAGGCAACTAAGAAATCGTTGGCGGTAGTTTGATATAATAATGTATCAACTGACAGACGAATGCCACCTCAGTCTACCTGTGACCACGGACTACTGTAAAGTGTTCGAAACGTCGGGTTTCTAAAAATGTATTTTCGAATACCAATAATATACGCGATTAATCCGGTCAAAAATAGTTTCATTTCAAAAATTATATTTTAATTTATTTTAATTTTTGATATTTATAAAATACAGTGTTTTAATTTAAAAAGATATGAATAGGGTAGCTATAGACGTATAAATAAATATAAATCACGATTATTGCGTGATCGTTTCGTTCTTCACTTTTAGATCAAAGATATTACGTGTTGAGTATAGAAATCTACCTGAAATCTTTATCTAACTACAACTTATGCAAGAAATCTATAACAGCCACTAAAATCTATATTTTTAATTTTTAACATTGCAGTAGTCCTACAGGTATGGTCGCTCAGGTCACAGGTCACAAAATTTAAATTATAATAATTTAAAATATTTTGACCGGATTGTCGTGTGTCAATCCGGTTAAAATATTACTTTTATAAATACTTTCTTTTCACAAAATGCTTTCAATAAATGACGAAAGCAAAAGTTTTTTTTAATTCTTTTGTTTAAATATGTTTCTATAAGTTATCTCAACAGAACTAGCAATATAAAGCCAAATATCAGAATCGATCTTAACCCAAAAACAGCAACCGTAGATTGATCTATTCTTCGAGTGGTTGTTGGTTAGCAAAGACTGCTAGATTAATCTACGTTTGCAGTTCTTTATTATTAGGATCGTTTTTTTTAGCTCCACGTTGTATGCCGCACATAACAGGGTAGGCAGAGGGAACCTAGTGTTAGGACACTCCGTTCCCCAAGCCCCAGTTCCCCACTTTCCGTTTATTGATATTGGTCGATAAACAATCTAACATTGATATGTTAGCAGTAGATTGTATTTAAACAATTTCCAAGTCACCGCCGCACTGGTCAACCCTTAAATTTACATTCAAGATGTTAGAAGGAAAAGCTCTTTGAATTGGGACGGAAAATCCATTTTATAGCAATCGGGATAAAAATAAGGGATAATTTATTCCGGGCTATACGTGTCCCGTTAACGGACAAACGTTTTATGCGTATAGCACCAATCATACTTATGGAAAAATGTTGCATTTTATTAGTTTTGGTATCATAAAAATTGGTATAAATATATTTAAAATGATAAAGAGACATATGTATGTAATAGTATGTAAGTGTATGTAATAAAGAGGACATCGTAACACAGTGCGACAGCATTTCTAAACGCCATTGGTTGTTGGGTTTGATTCCCACTCAACGAAATTATTGTTTTTATTTCAATTATTTTCCCTTCCGCTTTCGTACCTAGGATGAAGCACGGAGTTGCATTCCGCAACTTGTTTTAATGGTTTCCTCGATGGCCTTCAACATTTTTCGCAGGTTTATGCTTTTTCCCACATAACCGGTAGATGGGACCTAGTGTCAAGACACTCTATCCTCCGCATGAAATCGAGACATTTTATGTTGAATGGCTGCGCTGAACGTCGCCTTTTGTTTCAGGTACCAGAGCAAAAAAATGAAAATTTAAATATGATCATTCCCCAAGCGAAATCGAACCCACAACCATTGCTTTACAGTCAGACACTGTTACCCTGGTTCACTTCGGCAAATAAACAATACTACTATTTTAATGTTTACTACGCTTGATTTCTCATGTCAATCTTCATTTTGTTGGATCCGGGAGTAATATCCCACAAGGAGAACCGGAAACGGTTAGAATTAACATTATTTTTACTAAAAGAATATTCAATCCTTCTGTGATCACAGAACTTTTTCTATCGAAAAAGGACATCAAAACCCCATTGATTTGTAATAAGAAAGCTTATAAATTATATAACATGACTATATACAATTTAGTCATTAAAATTATGAAGCGAATGAAATATATGAGATCTCTCATATCTGCTTATTTTTACGGAAAAAATTAACCTCTTTTACAAAAAAACATGCAGATAGAGTAATTATAATTAATATAAGTATATACAAAAAATCATATATTTTAGAATAGAATAATAAATTAAACAATATAAACAAAATATGCGTTCGGTAGGTATACTTTTATGTAAAGTGATGCACGTTGCCGGGATTCAAATTTAAATTATCTATATTAAAATAGACTTTTGTAAGCACTTTTGAGTCGTCGAATGTATATAAAGCTACCACCGATTCGGAAGGCCGTTCTGCTACGAAAAGCCGGCCAGAATCTCAACAGCTGCTCATTTCAAATATAAAAATTACAATTTTATTATTTGATACAATAGTTAGTTAAACCGGTATTGGATTCTAATCAGATTAATTCCACGTATTTTTATCCTTTAAATACTCTGTTACAGAGTAAGTCTTACTTATTAATTTATTTTTACAATGATTTTAAATTTCTCCAGTGCTAAATCTAACAAAGCTGTGGAATTTTATTTTATACTAGCGGCCCGCTCGCGGCTTCGCCGCGTGAACTATTTCGTTATGTTGCAACCCTCGGGGGTGCATTTTTAAAAAATAAAGTAGCCTATGTTTAAGCTTAGATTATCAACTATATTTATGCCTAAATTCATTACAATTGGTCAAGCGGTTTAGATTTTTCATATAAACTTTCATCCCCTATTTCAACCCTTTAGAGGTTGATTTTTGAAAAAATAAGTAGCCTATGTTAGACCCAGTCACTTTTACTACTTTCATTATAAATTTCATCCAAATCGGACCTGTAGATTAGCCGTGAAAGCGTGACAGACAAACACACAGACTTTCGCATTTATAATATAAGTATGGATACATATACTCAGACCTATAAAAGATTTATTTACTTTTGGAGGCTAGTGTATAAGCGTACATATAACATTTTATCTTAACTAACTACATTGGCTATTTGAAATTGCGGCAGTTCAAAATAGAAGCTCAAAACAACATTGAGCGAGTTCGATTTGGTTGTGGGTTCGATTCCTCCTCAATGAAATGATCATAATTGAAATACAATTATAATAACAATTAGATTTTAGCTAAGATAACATACTCTTGTAGGATAAAGGGAGCGTTGAGTTTCACCGCTCAATATTCGAATGGAGAACGGAGTGTCTTAACACTATGTTCCCTTTGACTACTACGGTTTTAAAATAAGTAAATGACTAAATAAATTGATATATTATCGAATTTGGGTCCATCTGCTAATGACTACGCAATTTCAGAACCATGAAAAGCATAATAATTAATAGACTGCCTTAATTAAGGCTAGCCGGGTGTTTATCTACGTTGATAACATGTTTAGCAATTTAAATCTGTCCTGCGAGACCTATTTATCAGATACGTAGGCTATAAGAGGTCCTAGTATAATACGTCTATAAATCACTATTAAGAAATACCACAAGATTTGTTTTACCTCTACTCTTACAGCTTCACGCTTTTTTTATCATAACAGGGTAGCCAAAGACAGAAAGAACCTAGTGTCAAGAGAATGGAGTGTCACTCTCTGCTTTCCACTCTAAATGGAGATATTGCTTGTCGAGTGGCGGAGCTCAACGCTGCGTCTCGTCTCGTCTTTATTACTTGAGCAGAAAATGGAAATAACTTAAATATAATTCCTATGGGCGCAAATCGAACCCACAATCAATGCTTACAGTCAGACGCTGTCCCACTGCACCAGGATACCAAGGATGAAATTAAAAGTGGGCAAATATTATCCTAATTCAAATTCTAACTTAAACAGTGTACCTATATACGCATTGTCGTTAAATATAATGGCTAGTCCGTTTGACCTCGAAGCAATTTTTCGCACTATTACACCTGTCCGCGCCACTGCTGCCCTGTTGTACCCACTTAAAACGAGTAACGCTTCACTGGATATGATAGCCAAAATAAATATATATTTGTTTTTAGTTTCACACAATTATTTCTATAGTAGGGTAGGCAGATAGAAGTTAGTGTAAGGCACTCCGTTCTTTTTACTTTCCGTCCGAATTGAAGGCGTTGTGTTTAGTGGCAGAATACAATGTGGTTCTTTGTCTTAACAGAGCCACGAAATTAAAATGTTTACTGATCTTTTTTTTTTTTTTATGGAATAAAGGAGGCAAACGAACTGAAGGCCCACCTGGTGTTAAGTGGTTACCTTCGCCCATAGACATACACAACATTAGAGTTATGGATGCGTTGCCAGCCTTCGGAATGTAGGATAGAAGGAGGGAGGAAGGATAGGAATGGTGGGAATAGGGAGAGCTCTCTGATTAGCAAAGGAACCCACGATTAAACGCATTTATAGTTATACGATCAAGTAAGTAAATATATGTTTAAGGTACATTTAATTATGTAATTTAGTTAGTAATCATTAAGTATTACAATTTCATACTATTTTTTGAAGTCACCGTGGCCCAGTGTAACAGCGACGGTAGGGAAGCTGTAAACGAACATTTTTAATTCGATTTCGACCTGGAGGAATGTAATCTACATTTAAATTATATTAATTTCCCCGCTAAGATACCTAAAATAAAACACGACTTTGAGTCACTCTCGAGTCCTCCCTTCAATATTGATATGTAATATTTCGATTTCAATGTAAAATAGAAGGCAAAGTGTCCCGACACCAGGTTTCATCTAACTACCCTCTTAAATGATAAAAAGTGAGAAAATGTATAATTATAAATCACTAGAAAAAAATGTTTATAGACAAAAATCCAGACTAACTCATCCATTTAACAAGTTTCGATGACAGCCCCAAGGGAACCCTGTAAGGGTATATACTATAAGTGGGTCACATTCTTTTTTTGCTGATTGAGTGAGTGCTGGCCTTTTGCAATTATAATAGGATAGAATTTGACACTATACGCCTTTGTTTGAAAAACTAGTACTAGATCGTATCTTAAAAGTTACTGAAAACTACAAAATACTTTACACAGGATTTATTCTGAGGCTACCTCATATTAGTTATACAGAGAGCGAATTAATACATTTTTGTTATACGTTATATGGTGTTAATCGCCGCACATTTCATTTTTTTAATAAACAGAAAATATTTTTAAAAGATTTTCTTTTCAAAGATTAACTTGTCTTTCAATCCAGTAACTTCTTCTCATCGGGCGATTGATGTAGAATATAGTAGAATATACACACCTTGAGCTCCGATAGCAAAGTGATATGTAGAATTATTTGGTAGCGTAGTAAAGATTGCCACACCACAAATTGTATAGTTAGTGTATAGCTTTTAAGTAGAGGATTGTAAATAATAGAAATATGGCGAAACTTAAAATATTACATTAATTAAATGATTGTGGCCAGTCGTGGCCCAGTGGCACGAGCGTGTGACTGTAAACGACTGGTTGTGGGTTCGATTCCCATTTATGAATTATATTCCCATTTTCTTCGCTCTGGTGTCGAGGTAAAGCGCGACGTTAAGTTCCGCCACTTAACACGCAAGCCTCCGAATTCGGCGGAAAGTAGAGAACTGAGTGTCTTAACATTAGGTTCCTTCTGCCCTGCTGTGTGCAGGATACAGCGGGAAGCTAAAAAAACAAAAAAAAAATAAATAAATGAATTTCTTCTTTTGACAAGTGGTATGATGACTAGCAGAAGTTTTTTTTAACTTTAGTAGTGTATAATTACTGTTCTTCAATGAAATATTTAGTTAGCTTCTCTATCTAACTCTTTCTATTGCATAACAGGTAAGTCACAGTAAAAATAGTGTCTAGACATTTTGTTGATCCTTTTCACCCAAAATCGAGACATTACGTGTTAAATTTAATTTTTTTTAATATAATCGTTGCCCTGAGTGGTAATAGAACTCACAGCCTATAACGTTTACCTTCAAAATTACCAAAACGCTTAACTTAATAGAAATCATATGTTTACTTTTTAAAATTAGAATATGTGAGATTTTATAACCTAAACCGCCGCGAAAGAACGTCCTTCATATAGGTGAAGAGTCTTGGGAAATTGAATAAATTGCATGCCCTGCCTGCTTACATAATATGATGTTTGCTTATTTGACAGCGTATGTCTGAGGCTGCCAGCTTCATGTTTTTATCCGCATAGCAAAATAAACAGAGAGAACCTAGTGTCAAGATTCTCCGTTTTCCACTTTTTACTCGTAATGGAGAGATTGTGTTTTAAATGGCGCAATACAACGTCATGCTCTCTGGCTCTCGTTAAGTAATAAAAGTTTTAAGTAAGATTTTTGATAATACTTAATACTAATAAGATTTAATACTTTGGTGTTCGTGGAGTGTGAACTACGCGTTGGAATCCCATGTCGATAAATTTATGTAATAAAAATATTATTTTTTCAATAAGACTATCTTTCTGTCTGCTTGTCTGTCACGCTTTCACGGCTTATCTACTGGTCCGATTTGGATGAAATTTAAGAAGAAAGTAGTAAAAAATCCAAGGTCAAACATATGCTACTTATTTTTTCTAAACCTCTAAAAGATTGAAATAGGGGATGAAAGTTTGTATAAAAAATCTAAGCCGCTTGACCGATTGTAATGAATTTTAGCATAAATATAGTTGATAATCCAAAGTTAAATATTGGCTACATTATTTTTTGAAAAATCCACCCCGACGGTTGCAATATAACGAAAAACGTTAGTCCACTCACGCCGCGAGCAGGCCGCTAGTAGATAATAAACGGAGAACGGAGTGATTGTACACTAAGATACCTCAGCAAGAAAACGCCTAAAAACGTTTATTTAATTTAAAATCGTTGTCAAAATAACATTAAATCTTTATCTTATCAACTTTAAACAACTTAAATGACTCGTAAATTACCAACAGTAAACTAAGTTTATACAAAGCTCAGAAGATATTTAGTTATTCTGATTGCCTTATTAAAAATGTTCGAAATAGTCTACTTATATTTTAAAAAGTTTGCAAAAAAAAGTACGAAGAAAAATATATTTTGTCGGACAAAAAATACTTTTGGCAGCTAATTTAAAACAACTTTACGGATTTTAATAAAAACAGAACAACCTCGAAGTAATTTAATCTTTGCTTAGAGCCTACTCTAAAGATATTAGGCTTTTTTCACACGACTTTGCGAAGAAGGTGGGATATAAAGCGTTTAATTCGTAATACTGCAGCTTTACGTTTTTGTCTCGTATAGCAGGTAGTGAGAGAGATCTTAGTGTTAAGACACTGTGTTCTTTATTTCCTATCCGCCTTCAGAATATTGTATGTTTAGAAGCGGAACTTAACGCCGCATTTTGTCTTTTGCACCAGAATGAAAAAATGAACATAGCTTATATTAAATCAAAGTCATGGAGTGAAAATTGAACACATTATTTTTACAGTCAGGCGCTAACTCACTGCCATATAAGGACATTTTCTTGTCGCCGCTGCGCTTATTTTAAAATCTACATATATACCTACCGATGTAAGGAATAATGTGGGTATTAAAAGTATTAAGATAAAATATAAGCATTTAAAATTGAAAAATTGGATTGCAATAGTAGTATAAATGCAGCGTAAACACGGTTGGGGGTTCCATTCCCACTTAGAGTTATAAGTATAAATTATTTCCATTTCTTTGTCCTTGAGGTCTGTCAATTAAAACGCAATGTAGAACGTATTTTAGCACTTAATTCTGTCTCTCTGCTATAAGGTAAAGCTTAAAAAAACGATGGGTCGCTTTAAGCATGTAGATGAGTTAAACGCGTTGATTGGACTAAAAGAGAAATGAATCATTTCTTTTGCCTTAAATATAGGAAACCCATAGACAATTTATCACCATTTTCCACATAATAAAAACTTCAAACATTTCTCAATCATAATAAATAAGTAAAAGTGTTGAACACGGAATTTCAATAGAACCATTATGCATATATTAGCTCAGTATCTACGGCGCCAGGTAGTACAGGCGCCGGCAACTGTCGCCTATATATCACTTGCGTTCGCTGAAGACGTAACAGTACCTTATTATTGCATGTAAAATTCATACTTTAAATCGTTGTGGGCTATTAAATAGAGTAAATGTATGAAGCTTTAAGGAAAAGAGATGGAAATATTGTTTTGTTTTGTATGGGCATTTCCTGGTTTAGTAATTATGTTATTTGTTAAATCAAATATAGCTAGTTCAAATATAGTTCTCTCTGATTATTTTGCTATGCGGATAAAAAATAGTCAAAGCAGGGATTTCGTCTAAATTTAAGATATTTCGTATTTAGTGACGTGACACAACTGCACGCTATATTTTACAAGAGATGGAAAATATAAATATTTTGGAAATAATCATATCTCCGAGACGGATCTACTATCGCGATTACAGTCAGGCAGTGTCTCACTGCAACATATTGTTCCTGAACGGTATTCAGGAAGCGCGGGTTCGAGTCCGGCTGAGTTTAAATTTTCTAAGTTTTCTAAATGTCTTTATCAATTTCCTAATCGAGTGAATAACACATTAAAAATTTTAAAAAAATGCAATTTAACAATTATTTTACTTTACACTCATGTCACGCTATTCTTCAAAGCGGATGGAATTTAAAAAAAAATTGCATACCATTAGATCTACTTTCAACTCTTCAATATTCCCCCCGCGTTTATATTGACAGCAATTATCGGCGGCGTCACGTGTGAACTTTGCAAGTTCATAACTTGTACTCGCAAAATCACCTTTCTGCTAAGTTGGCTTAGTTCACTTTACTTGCTAACCGGCAGAGCTTTTGATAGTTTGTCACGAATAGACAGGTTGACATATTTTTTACTATATTATTATATATTGAAGTTGGCATATTTTTGTTTATATTTTGAATAAATTTAGTACGTTGTGATTGTGGGTTCGATTCCCACTCAGGGGAATGATTAGTAAAGCTCATTGTAAATATAAAACCCGGCGCTGTGTTCCAGCGCACAGTATTTATGGCAAAGCCCAGCGTTGAGTCCCGCTACTTAACACGCGATGTCCAATTTTGTGCGAAAAATAGAGAATAAAGTGGACACTAAATTTTGTTTGACTACCCTATTGTGCTCTAAAAAGCGTGAAGCTAAAAAAAGTTTAGTAACATTATAATATAACAGTGAAATAAATATTCGAAAAAAAAATAAAGTGAAAAACGGAGTGTTTTGACACTTACGTCAAATTCCCGCATATGAGGGTAGTCAGAGAATATCTAAATATTTCCTGACTACCTTAATATGCGTCAAAGCACGTGAAGCTTAAAAATTATAAGTTAAGAAACAAAATTAATTGCTCTATCAAAGAAATGTTTTCAGCAAAACATAAAAAAGGAACAACAATCATCAAAATCAATTCTTAGTACAAAAACCGTTACTATTATTACTCGATGTTTGGGGATCGTACAATTTTATTTTAACGCCAGTTAACCGTAATTAAGGTAAGATATAAAGAGGATTTTTAAGGAAAATTTGTAAATATAAGTATATTGCCCAAGAGTCTATAAATATATTGACAAGAGGAAGTACTTTACGTTTAAAAATAATTATTAAATTTGTTGCTAAGTAAATATGCCCTTGTGGCGCAGTGGGACACCGTTAATTGTAAACGCGACGGTTGTAGGTCCGATTCAAACTTGGAGGAACGATTATAATAAAATTATTTTCATTTCTCACCTCTAGTAACATAAAACGATGTAAAATAAATTACCTAACACAAAATGTCTCAATGTCTGGCGGAATGTCTAGAACGGAGTGTTTTGACACTGGGTCTCTCTCCGACTAGCATATCAGTTGAAAAGTGTGAAGCTACTAAGTGGGTTACTAAGTAAATATTTGGATTTAACCAAATAAATAAAATATACGTGTTGATTGATTATATACAAAATTTTCCATGGAAAATTTATGGAATAGAACAAAAATAACAACCTAACATATTACAGCGTAATGCATTTTGATGAAAAATGAAGAACAGAGTGTCTTTACATTATGTTCTTTCTACCTATCCTAATGTATTCAGAAAATACGTGACATCAGTAAAAAATGTTGCCTATGAAACTATACAAAGCAGTAACGGAAATAAATAATAAATATATCCGCTAATAAGGGTTAGAATAATATGCAATGTTGAAAATTCATGCCAGCTTTATTTTAAATAATATGTCCGCAAGAATACGTTGTCGCTTCAATGCATGCTCTAAAATGTAAGCGACGACTTTAAAAGAATAAATTTATGTTATATCTACATCTTCGCCGCCAAATACAATTTACTAAATGATTTAAGATATTTAAGACTTTGAGTTAACATAACAATTAGAGATTTTTAATTCATACTTGAGATATATAGTAACAACCTAGGGTGTTCAAAGAGAAGTAACTGTTAATAAACTCCACTCGTCATTTTTCGCTGGAATTCAAGATATTGCCCGTTAAGTGGTGAAGCTTAACTTTACGTTTTGGCTTAGGTGTCAAAAAGAACATGTAAAAATTATATTTAATCATTCCCTTAAGTGGGCATCGAACCCACAACCAGTCCTGATTACAGGCAAACGTTATCCCACTGCGCTACGATGGCTATAAATAACTTGTATGTGAGGCCATTCGTGGCGCAGAGGCATAGATTGTGCCTGTAAAGCAACTGGTTGTGGTTTCGGTGCCCACCCGAGTAGTGAAAATATTTATTATTTCCATTTTCTTCGCTCTGGTGTTGAGGCAAAGCGCGGCGTTAAGTTTCGCTATCACGCAATGCCTCCGGATTCGGCGGAAAGTGTAAGATGGAGTGCCTTAATAATAGGTTTCCTCTGCCTACCCTGCTGCGCGCGGGAACCTTAGATATCGATTATTATGGTATACAATCGGATTGCGCCACTTTTATTAATAGCTTAGTTAAAACAAAACGAGACCTTCTGTTCCGCCACTAAATATACAATATCTCTATTTCAGGCCAAACATGGAAAATAGAGTGTTTTAACACCAAATTCTCTCTAACTACCCTGCTATGGGAAAAAGCGTAAGCTGTTTTTTTTTTTTTAGTTAAAATGTCTCTGTAGATTTAATTTATATTAAAATTTTCTTACACCACCGCTAGAATGCAAAACATCTTAGAGTACGATATCTTCATGGAGACGTGACGACGTTGCATAACTTCTTGAGAATATGAAATATAATACAAAGTACTTTTAGGCAATTGTTCAAGAAAGTGAAATTGAACTTTAGCTGGGAAGCTTACTTGTAAATTATTTAAATGCCAGTGTGGGTTTGTATTATTGTTGATATTCTTTAGTAAATAGATCATTTTAAGTTGTTATTGATATTTAATTAGTAAGGCAAATTCTGAAGAATGTTTATAATGGGAAAAATTTAAATTGTGGCTATTTTCCAACGGGTCGCGGGTGCAGGGTTCAATTCCCACGCAGGAAAATAATTATATATAACTTACATATCTCCAGTCTGTTGAACAAGACTTTTATTTTTATCGCTGGGAAATGCAGTTTACGCAGACCATCCGTGCACAAGGCAGGCAAACTGCCTTACGGACGGATGATACTGTGGGACTCATCGATAAGTCCGACACTACCCACTAAAACCCAGTGGAAACCCTCCCCACCCTCATGAGGCGTCGCAGGATCGCTTGCGCATTCGGCTACCACGCCTCGGTGGACAACCCGGCTATTGCGGCCCACCGTCACCTTCAGGGTGCTCTGGGGTTTCTTCCAGAGCACCCGCAGCCTCGATGACTTGCGGGAGGATCAAGAACCCTCCCGCTGTAGCTCCTCTAGGGTAGGGGGAGTACGAGATGCGCATACCGCCTTCTCCTACTCCCTGGCCTCCGACGGCGGAGCGAGTTTGCATTAGCGCTGGACTCACGCGCCCGCTCCGCGGTCTCCTTCAGTGCGATAACTGATTCGCAGAAGGAGACCATTGCAGACCAGTTCCTCTCACTATCTAACATGGCCCCCACCACGCTGGTTAGTGAGAGGTCCCTACCCACTACAGCCAT
This sequence comes from Dryas iulia moderata, assembly GCA_019049465.1. NCBI lineage: Eukaryota > Metazoa > Arthropoda > Insecta > Lepidoptera > Nymphalidae > Dryas > Dryas iulia. The sequence goes on along the minus strand of CM032436.1, from coordinate 6,763,695 downwards.
CAAGGCGTGGCGTTGTGGGGCCCAAGCGGGGCATTCCGCCAAAGTATGATGCGCTGAATCAACTGTTGAACAAGACTTAACGTATTATTGAGTTTCACCACTCAACATATCTCAAATTCGAAAGTAAAATGGAGAACGGAGTGTTTTGACACCAGTCAGTAACACATGACACTAACATTTAAGAATATTTTAATAAAAAAAAAAACACAATAAACTAGACAAAAAAACACCTGGATCGTTGAAAATAAGCAGAAATAGCAACTAATACAAAAATATACCCAGTCATAACGTCCGCGGCCAAGTGACCTGTTTACTCGCAAAAAGGACACTAAAATATACAAAAAACAGGCTAGAATTTTTCTTTTGAGCAACAGAAAAAGTGAATACAGAAATTATGAATGTACCGTAAATACTGTGTTGAATAAAAACGTTGAAATACTTAAACCTTTAAACCTACAAGATAGTAAGAATGATCAGAATGAATTCACGTTCGGGCTTCCGAGATTAGCGTATTCATATTTACTGAAAGAGTCACTTCGCTTTGCTTTTCGACGATTTACTATTGATATTCCTCGTGGGGGGACGGGTTAAGAATACAATTCCCCCCCGCCGCTGGGTAGCGTCCCGTAAAAGGCGGGTAACCCAGTAGTTTGGTGGTAGGAGATTCATTCTCCGACTGGCTCGCGACCACTATCATGTCAAAGACGAACTGCCAAATATCTTATGATGTGTTCCGGTTCGATGGCATGTAAGCCAGCTCTCCCTATTCCCACCATTCCCATCCTTCCTCCCTCCTTCTGTCCTACATTCCCAAGGCTGGCAACGCATCCATAACTTTATTGTTGTGGATGTCTATGGGCGAAGGTAACCACTTAACCAGGTGGGTCTTCAGCTCGTTTGCCTCCTTTATTCCATAAAAAATAAATAAATAAATAAATAAATAATATATAATATGTTTTGTTTGCTTTTGTTTTTCTATAGGTTAAATATATTGGTTTTGGTGTAGTTAAAATATTTGAGGATGGTTCTGCATTGAAAAATCTTTTGGGATACTTTTGCTGAGAAATATATAGGCCGTCGTTGCGCAGTGGGACAGCGTCTGACTGTAAACACTAGATTATGTGTTCGATTATCGGTCGGTGAAATGATTACATAACATTTTAATTTCTCATTTCATTATATACCTACCAGTACTACCAACATTAACGCCTAAATTTGAGACATTGTACGTTGAACGGCAAAACTAAACACTAAACTTTGTCTTGAGAAATGAAAATACTCACCAATTTTAATTGAAGTTTATATTTTCTAAGCCTGTAAATAGCAGTGAAATTGGTTACAAAATGTTGTTTAAAGGTAGAATGGCATTTCCGTTTTCATTTTAGTAACATACTTTAGGTTAAAGCTTCTTAAAACAGTCAATGTGTTTTTCTTTAAAATATTGAGAAAGTAAACTACGTGTAACTATACAGACATAATTAAAAGCTCTATGATTAGTTCTTATACTATAAATATATTGCTTTAAACAACCAAGTAATATCTATTTTATTTCGTTATCATTTCTTAATAAATTTGGAGCAAAGTAAACTAAATGTTTATTAGAATAAAAGTATGTAATAATATTTTTTTTTCATCTTCAAATTCCTACACTATTTAAGATAACGAAATATTTTTATATATCTCTTAAATGCAATTGAGGAGGCAGAGAGAACGTTTTGACCAGTCATTGCGTATTCTCTTGGATAGATAAACTAATCAATGTATAAAACTCTTTCCCTACAATATTAAAAGAAAAAAAATATAAAAAAAAACATTTTCACATCGAAAAAAAAATCAATACTACATTATGAAACGATATATCTCTTATATAGAGCCATTCGTACACTTTACGACCGCCCCTACGTTATCCGATCAAGTTGAACTATGTAGAAACTGGACCTTTCCTGTGATCGATGGGGAAGGAATCTTTTACACGCCTACAAATCTTTCTATTTATGCCTTTAAGAAACGTGCAGTTGGTGTGCAATTGGCCTGATTCTATTTAAACGGAAATTTATTAGTATTACGTCTTGGGTGGGATTGCTTGCATTTTTTTTTGTATTTCGTTTCATGTCTATATTTTTATTATTGTTGAAAAAATGTCGTATGGCCATTCTATTAACATAATATAAAAGTTTATTGGAGAAATAGTATTTATTAAATTTTTGATTATTAGAGGCCGTCGTCGCGCAGCTGTCCTCCGTTTGACTGTAACACGAAGGTTGTGGGTTCGATTACCACTCCGGGGGCATCGAGAAATGTATAAATTTCCATTTGTTCAGTCTGATAACTAAGACAAAGTGAAGCGTAGAGTTTCGTCACAAAACACGCAATATCTCAATTTCAGATGGAAAATGGAGGACGAAGTGTCTTGACCCTAGGTCCTCTCTGACTACCGCCCAGGTCCGCGGACGATTGGGGCAGTGCCAAAGACCTGGGCTAGTGGCGGGGGAGGGGCACCATCAGGTTTTTTAGTGGGTAAACGGATGAACGGACCGGAGTCCCATATAACTGCGTTCCGGGTCCCCACCCCAGGCGGGTATCCGTAATATGATTTTCCTGACGATAAAAAAAAAAGAAAAAAAAAGTCCTCTCTGACTAACGCACTATAAGGAAAAGAGGTCATTTATTACTAATATTTGATAGATCTGTATATCTCAATTCTACTGTAGCGTCATTATAAAAGTGGGAGATATTTTGAGAAAAATAAATACTAAACAGTTTTTTTTAGCTTCACGCTGTATCCCGCACACACCTGCTGTGTAGGCAGAGGCAACCTAATGTTAAGACACTCCCTTCCTCACTTTCCGCGGAATTCGGAGGCTTGCGTGTTAAGTGGCGGAACTTAACGCCGCCCTTTGCCTCGACACCAGAGCGAAGAAAATGGAAATATTATTTCCACTCCTCGAGTGGGAATCGAACCCACAACCGTCGTTTACAGTCACACGCTTGTGCCACTGGGCCACGACTGGCCACAAACATTTCTTATTAAAATAATGTAATTTAAATATAAATATTGCAATATTTCTGTTTTACATAAATATTTACATTATAACCAATTATCAACGACAGTAAGCTCAGAATGTATTATACCTAGTACCTATTTACATGATATTGAGATGTACTAATAGAAATCATCGATGTGTAAGATACGAGTTGCCTTAGCAATGTAAACGTCGCTTTATACAAATATGTACATATACATGTTAAACATATTGTGTAGGTAATTACTTTGTTAGTTTTGGATATTTTATTATTGGCTTTCTCTACCCCTCCCTACATTACAGTTTGTGGTGCCTGCATTTTTCTATATAAAAAGAGTTAAAAATTTTCCCTTCACGTATTGATTATATACTTTATCTATAATAATAAATAAAATTGGAGTGTTTGTTTGTAATACTAAAATACCAGCTTTTTACTAAATGCATATGTATACACGATACATATACCAAAATATCAATTTTTACAACTTTTGTGTATTTGTATGTTCAAACTAAGCTTTGGTACGGCTGGACCGATTATGACGGGACTCTTACTCGCAGATAGGTGATGTAATAAGGATTAACATAGCCTACTTTAGAAGTATACATACAAGTCACAGTTAGTGCTTAAATATGATATAAGGTACAATGGTGGGTTTGTGTGTAGGAAAATTATTTTACCTAAATATTCTTCATTTCTCTTGTGTAGTAAGACAAAGCATGGCATCGCGTCCACCATTCAACACGCAGTGTCTTTATTTTAGGCACAAAGAAGAGAACGGAATATCTTGACACTATATTCTTTCTAACTAACTCTGTTACGTTGAACACACACACTCACATATAAAATTGAATGTTTTTTTTTTTTTTTTTTAGCTTCACGCTATATCCCACACTCAGCAGGGTGGGCAGAGGGAACCTAGTGTTAAGATACTCCGTTCCCCACTTTCCGCCGAATTCTGAGGCTTGCGTGTTAAGTGGCGGAACTTAACGCCGCGTTTTACCTCGACACCAGAGCGAAGAAAATGGAAATATAATTTCCACTCCTCGAGTGGGAATCGAACCCACAACCAGTTGTTTACAGTCACACTCTTGTGCCACTGCGCCACGACTGGCCACAAATTGTAATGCATGTATATATAAATATATTACAATACTATATGATTTTTTTTGTAAAGTGTTTACATTATAATGTCTCAAGGGGGAAGGACCTGGTGTCCTGAAACACAGGAAATCCTAGTTCAGGCGTCAGTCTCCATATCAATTGATTTTAGATTATTTGTTAGCTTGTAAATTTAAAATTGTACTTGTAGTATTTAAGATGTTTCTATGTGTTCGTGGGAGTAAATAAATAAATAAATAAAAAATAAATAAATAAAAAGCGCGCGCCTGCCAAGTAAAGAGACTAGTGTTTTCTATTTTTTTTTTAGCTTCACGCTGTATCCCGCACACAGCAGGGTAGGCAGAGGGAACCTAGTGTTAAGACACTCCGTTCCCCACTTTGCGCCGAATTCGTACACGTTGCGTGTTAAGTGGCGGAACTTAACGTCGCGCTTTGCCTCGACACCAGAGCGAAGAAAATGGAAATAATAAATATTTCCACTCCTCGAGCGGGAATCGAATCCAAAACCAGTCGTTTACAGTCACACACTTGTGCCAGTGGGCCACGACTGGCCACTTTTTATATTGAAGAAGTATATTTAGGTATAAATAAAAACTACATTCTATTTTCAATTGTTCGCGTGTCGCTGTATCAGTTGTATCGCAATAGAACACGATCACAGATCAATCACAAGATTGACAGTTTTACGTGCTCTTTATTATACGAACACTTGGTATTTGCAATAACATTTTTTTCGTTTTTTGGCAACAATTTTTATTTTTATTCTAGATTTTCATATTATTCAATGCTGTTTATTTTTTTATATTTTGGTAATGATATATTTCTTTATTCATTTTGTAGTATATTCACACGATATTTATACGGTTTTACGCTTTTACGCATAGCTGATGCTGATGCGTATTGCGATGATGTATTCAGATAGAATTGTATATCAAGGCACCCCGTTCTCGATTTTTTCAAGAACTGTTCAAGAACTATTCTTTTCAAAACCTTCTTACGGAAACAGACAAAAAAAAGCAAAATTAAAAATTTTGAAAAAACCCACGACGGTTTAAATGTAATTGAAAAAGGATAAAATAACTATAAATCCCCCGCCTAAAAGAATATATGTAACGAGATGATGGGGACGACTTCGTCGGGGGCTGTCATTACTTTAAGTTGGCATAAACATCTATATCATATCATAGGTTTTCTTGCTGTTAAAACAGGTTTGGCAAAAAAATTAAATATTAATATGAATTTACAGTTTTAATAACTGGTATTTTTAAAGACTTTAAAACGAAATCTATACTGTTAGCTACTTTTAGGCGGGGGATTTATAGTTATTTTATCCTTTTTCAATTACATTTAAACCGTCGTGGGTTTTTTCAAAATTTTTAATTTTGCTTTTTATTTTACACTTTTTAAAGTGAATAAATATACATTATATATTATTACATAATATCGAAATACTTTATATTAATCTTCATGCAAATCCAAAAGAAATTATAAACCCAATGCTTTCTGGTTATCAAATGCTTATTGCAGCGCCTGGCAGATTGTCACCGTAACATTTCACGAAACTTAAGTCTAACCAAATCATTGAAAATCACAAAACCCACTAGTAGTTTTGATTTTGAACAAACTAATTTATACTGGAGGTAGGTACCGCCCCGCGGTGGTTCGTGATATGGCATATAAAAACAAGCAGCAAGTAAACCAGAACCTATCACAGAAAACCGCATCTAAATAGGTTTCACACAAAAAATACGAGCAAATGCTTACTGCAGCGCCCCTTGGTGAGGTGTCACCATGACACATATCGACGAGAACACGCGCTAATTAGCCTGATCCTATCTTTGATAACTGCATCCAAATCGGACTTGTAGTTTTAGCTTTGCATAATTAAATGTTTAATGCAGCGCCCCTTGGTGAGTTCTTGACGTAAGAAAAACCTAAAAACTTACACCAAGTAAAGGTAACTCTAATACTAAAAACTCTGCCCAGTCGGACTAGTAGTTGTGCTTTTGCTTAAAATATTACAAACAAATGTTTACTGCAGCGCCCCCTGGTGAATTTTCACCGTAACAAAAAAACAAAAATCTTAAAATATGCATGAAGCAAAGCTGAATCTAGTTTTGAAAACTCTTGCCAATCGGATAAGTAATTTCGGTTTTACACAAATAAATACAAGAAGAATTTTGGTTTTACTCAAAAAAATACAAGCAAATGCTTACTACAGCGCCCCCTGATGAGTGGTCACCATAACATATATATGAAAAGACGCACCAATTAAGCCTGAACCTACCCTTGAAGGTTACATCTAAATTGGACTAGTAGTTTTTGATTTGCATAAAAAAATGTTTACTGCAGCGCCTCCTGGTGAGGTTTCCCCGTAACAAAAAAGAAAAATCTTAAAATATGCATCAAGCAAAGCTTCTTTTTATGAAAACTCTTTTTAATCGGAGCAGTAGTTTCGGTTTTAGACAAATAAATACAAAAAAAGTACAAACAAATGCTTACTGCAGCGCGCCCTGGTGGTTTGACACGATAAAACATATCCAAGAACATCCACCAATTAAACCTGAATCTACCACTGAAAATCTATTGAAATCAGACTATTATTTTTTGAGATAATTGAAAACATTCGTTTTCACGTAAAATGCTTAATGCAGCGCCCCCTGGTGAGTTAAGGCAATAAGACATATCTAAGAACATACGCCAATTGAACCTTAACCTATCATAGAAAACCGTATCAAAATCGGACTTATAGTTTTGGAAATAATTGACATAGTAATTTGCACAAACACACAAACAAACAAACAAACAACCTCTCACCCCAAACACATATACAGTCGCCGTTCCGTCGCGGGTAAAAAGTTTTTACCATTTACGATCCACACACACACACGAAAGTACGGTTTACAACACATGTATAATTCTCAATCAAGGACTCTCGGCGATAAATACGATTTATTAGTAGTACGAGTAATATCAATTAAACATTAACTAACGTCTCTGTGTGGCTGATAGCTCACTAAGTTCCAATATCATATAATAGTAACATTTCCACACAATATAACCTAAAGCCATAGAAATCGGAACAAGCATACGTTTGTCAAAAGCAGACGTACATTCTGTTCACAGCTGAAGTATTCTCCCATCTCAGGCGCATAGACAGATAGACATTTTGTTAGTATATATAAATGACGCCTATCAAAATATCAATATTGGTTCATATATATAATTTGTTTATATATAAAATGGAATAGTTCCTTTTATTGAGGCAAAGGATATATTTTACACTTCAGTCCATAGATATATCATAGCTCGAATGTTTCCAAAAAAAAATCCAAGTATGTATAAACAGTCAATCTTATCAATAATACTATCAAGAAGATCCGTAGTGGCTCAGTGGAACTTCGTCTGACTGATATATACTGATGCCATGATGGCTATAGGTTTGATTTCGAATCGAGCAAATAATTAAATAATTGCAAAGTATTTTTATTTTCCTGTTTTGGGAATATAAGACGCCGTGTGGGATTCTGTTACGTAACACGTAACGCTTTTTAATATAGTGAAAAGCAGGGAAAATAATGTTACGTTCTCTTTACTTTTCAGCTATGAAAAAAAAATACTTTTCGCAAAGCTATAAAAATATGTATAACTAGCGGCCCGCTCGCGGCTTCGCCGCGTGAACTATTTCGTTATATTGCAACCCTCGGGGGCGCATTTTTAAAAAATAAAGTAGCCTAAATTTCAGCTTAGATTATTAACTATTTTTATGCCAAAATTCATTACAATTGTTCAAGCGGTTTAGATTTTTCATATAAACTTTCATCCCCTATTTCAACCCCTTAAAGGTGTTTTTTTGTTTTGTTAAAGGTAGCCTATGTTAGACCCAGTCATTTTTACTACTTTCATTCTAAATTTCATCCAAATCGGACCGGTAGATTAGCCGTGAAAGCGTGACAGACAAACACAGACTTTCGCATTTATGATATAAGTATAGATTTACACTCCAGACGGTTCCCGTGGCGACGATTGTCTAAACGTTGGTTAAGGAATCAATTCCAACTTAGGGGAACGGTAATACTGATACTATAAATTTTAATTATATTCACAATTCCTTCATGACGAACAAGACAAGGGCAGCATTGAAGTCCGCTCTTTATAGGCAAAATTTTGAATTCAGTGTCGAATCAGTCAGAGAATCAATCAGAGAATGGAGTGTCTTGGCACTAAAAGGTCTACGTTACTATGCAATTAGTTGAAAAATATCACCTACGTATATATATTCAAGTACATTGTAATCTAAATTTAAAATTATCATTCTTTAGACATGCAAATAAACGATTTTAAAGTTGTAATAAAAAACGAATATAGTATTAATGTATAGAAATATTCACTTTAACATGTAGAGGTTTACAATAAAGAATCTGGTTTTATTAGTTTTTTTACTCGAATACGCCGAAACAAAGGCGAATATGTTTAACAATTTACGAACGTGTACATTTATACTTGCAATATAACGGTCGGAGCTTCTGTTTAGAAGATTTTAATATGATTGCTTTTTTTTGTTTAAATTATATTATAAATATCTTAATATTTATTTGCAATAAATATATTGATTTTTTTAAATATTTTTAACGTGTTATTCCACACTTAGGACAATTGAAAAAGACTGCTTTGCTAACAGCAAAAATAAGTTGTAATAAAGCGTATAAGAATTTCGACGCAGTTGGTAGTAGAACGCATGGGCTCGGTGGTGAGAGCGCCTGGACGGTATTCAGGAGGTGTGGGTTTGAATCCTGCTTCATTTAAATTTTTATACGTTTTCTTTAAATGTCTTTTTTATATAGAAATTGTTAAAAAATATTAATTTTTAGTTGAATTATCAAAGATAACCTTAAATGTGATCATTATTTAATTACAAATGTAGTAATGCTGTGGAAGCGTCTGACTGTAAAGGTGATGGTCGTGGGTTCGATTCAAACTCGAGGAATCATATTTGGTCATATTTATTTTTATTTTATTTTTGGTGCTTAAGATAAAGTACGGCGTTGAGGTGTGCCACTGCCTCGATTTCGGGCGGAAAGTGAAGAATGGAATGGCATGACATTAGGTTCTTCTGACTACCTTGTTATGGGGGAAATGATATATAAAAAGGACTGTCTATTGATTCTTAGTTTCCCTATAGCAGGGTAGCCAGAGAGTGTCATGACACTGCGGTCTTCAATTTCCGCCCGAAACTGATAGTGCAATTTTAAAAATAATCATGTGGCATTCGAACCCATCCATCAACATTTAACCATCGCGTATACAGTCAGACTCTGTCTCTATGATAAAAATATATTAAGCAAAAGTAAAAAAAATATTATTTTATATCAAAAGAAAAAGAAGTTACAAGAAAATAAATATGTAAACTTAACAATTTATAACTACGTGATCTAAATGATACTAATCGCAAAAGTCAACGAACTCCAAAAACGTGTAGACATCATAATTTTCTACAATTTCTGTTAATTGTCCCAATTTGCCAAATAATATTAACGATATTGGGTATCTAGGCAAGAAAATAATCCATACTTATATTATAAATATGAAAGTCTGTCTGTTTGTCTGTCACGCTTTGACGGCTAATCTACCGGTCCTATTTGGATGAACTTTAGAATGAAAGTAGTCATAAACCCAGGGTCAAATTTAGGCAACTTATTTTTTCAAAAATCCTCCTCTAAAGGATTGAAATAGGGTCAACCCCTATGTTGTATGAAAAATCTAAACCGCTTGACCGATTGTAATGAATTTTGGCATAAATTGACATTCCAAGGTTTAACATAGGCTTTATTTTTCAAAAATCCACCCCCGAGGGTTGCAGTATTATGGAACAGTAAAGTAGTAAACGCGGTGAAGCCTCGAGCGGGCCGCTAGTAAGTATATATGTATTTGAATAACAGTATGGAAAAAACGAGTAATAAAATCTTCTTTAAACAAAAATACAGCACAGCACAGTTATGGCTTCAATTCCCGCTCGAGGCGTGAAAATATTTAATGTTTTTATTTTCTTTGGTCCGGTGACAAGGCAAAGCGCGGCGTTAAGTTCCTTCAGAATTGGGTGAAAACTTGCGAACGGAGTGTCCTTAACACTAGATTTCTTCTTTCTACTCTGCTGTATGCGGGATAAAGCCTGAAGCTAAAAAAATAGCTTAGCGAATAGAGAGTATGACGGTTTCAAAGCGGAATGGATTCCAGTCATACCACGTTCAAATTTATGTATTTTTTTTTAATTAGTGTTTTTTTGCTGTGGAGTTAGGAATTGTTAAACTATACCTGTGATAGTTGTTCATTCTATTCTCACTTAAGAAAATGTCATGGAAAATATATTATTCTATTTTTTACCCGCGACGGAACGGTGACTGTATATGTATTTTACGTGAGAGGTTGTTTGTTTATTATCAATATGGGTAACGACGTTTTTTAAAAGTTTTTAACACTTATTTTTTTTGTGTATACTTTTTATTTTAAGTGTGAAGGATATAAACTCTGTCATTACTAAAAACATTTTTACAGAACGTATAAAAATTGGAACCAAGCGAGAATCGAATCCACGCCTCTTAGAAACCGTCGACGTGCTCGAATCGCCAAACCCATACGTTCTATATCCAGCTATTCCGAAATTTTTATACTGTTATTAATACTCTATACAAACGTAAATTGTATTTATCAATGATTTCTTTTTTCCATGTCATGTCGCTGTGTATTATTTCTTGTAAACCAAAGCTGTAATTTTCAGTTAGTAGGAAAAACATGGTAATCATTTCGTGAGTAGTTATCGTTACATTTACTCGTTAGGGCTAACTTAGACCCTCTTTAACGAAAATTATACGAATAAAGGAGTATGAAATTTATTACTTTTCAAGTTTATTAGAAGAAGTGTAAAAAGTAAGTTTTAAAATAATAATATATTAAAAATACAATATTTTCATACAAAGTGACATACATGTTGCTTTTTTTCCCATAGTGGGGAAGTCAGAGGGAACTTAGTTGACACTAAGCATCTTGACAGATGCTCCGTTCTCCACTTTTTGTCCAAAATTGAGACATCCCTTGTAAATAGATAAGACTTGGAAAAAATAAGGTTATATATAGAAGGTCATGTTTAGAGCCTGCCTGATGGTACAATTTTGTTTGGCCCGTGAAACATTGAAATATTATAATTAAAAACACAAATATTAGCTTTTGTCAAATATAAATTGGCGCATAAAAGTAATTAGATAAAATATTAAGCAATACATTATCAGGGTCAAATTTTCATCTGCAGTCTGACTAGCAAAATATTTGCCCATCCCTGGTCTATATAGATATTGCAAGGTGAAGCAGTGAAATCCTAAGGCGCACAAGCCTTTATGTTGACTTATTGCATAACAACGGTATGTTTACTGTATTCAAGTAAATATATTCGTAGTAGGAAAAAGTTTTACTGTGAACGCTGTGGTTGCTAGTGTGATTCTCGCATAGGAGAACGATTATACTTAGAACGTATTTTTTTTAGCTTCACGCTGTATCCCGCACACGGCAGGGTAGGCCTCGCCTAGTGTTAAAATACTCCGTTCCCCACTGTTTGCCGGATGCAATGCGTGTGAAGTGGCGGAACTTAACGCAGTGGGAATCGAACCCATAACCTCGTCGTCAATCGCTTCACAATACCACTTTGTCCCTCTGCGCTACAACTGGCCACCTAGAATGAAAACAAATTCAAAATTGTAAAATTCAAAAATCACATATATAATAATGCAAATCTATGGCGCGTTTTATTGCCCCGCATAGTAGCGGGCTGTAGGGAACTTATGGTGTTGTCATGGCATTTCATTCTCTGTCCGCCGAAATTTAAGATATTCAGCATTAGGTACTTGAATTCGACATCGTACTTTACCTTATCTGGGGAAGATTTTCTGTATTTAAATATAAACACTACCCCTTAGTTGTGATTGAACCCATAAACATATCGTTTAAAGTCAGACGCTCTCCCACTACGCCAGAACGGTCACATCTTACAAAATACCTCAAATAACCTAATGCATACCGTCGTAGCTATTTTCTTCTAAATATTTATAAAGACAGTAGATATTTAGCCGCATATCATTAAGGCAAACTTTGTGGAACGGTCCTCTCGCACTTTCGCATCGTACGATAAAAGTTTTAGGCGACGCATATTCTTGCGTATTTTAATTATTCAGATACACACAACAAAGATTTGAATGGAAACGCTATGTTTTTTTGGTATATTTATTATTTTTATATTCAACTCAACAGTTTTCGACTTAGATGCATGGAATGCCAGATTTAAACAACTTGAAGTAAAAATTACCGTTTAGTTAGTTTAGTAGTAAGTAGGGCCAGTCGTATCACAGAGGCACACAATGTGTGACTGTAAAGCGACTGGTTGTGGGTTCGATTCCCACTCAAGGAGTGGAAATATTTAGAATTTCCATTTTTTTCGCTCTGGTGTCCGAGGCAAAAAGCGGCGTTAAGTGGAGGAATCCACTTAACACGCAATGCCGTGGGGAACGGAGTGCCTTAACATTATGCTCTCTCTGCCCATCCTGTTGTGTGCGGGATACAGCGTGAAGCTAAAAAAATATACTAGCGGAATGTAAGAAAGCAGGTATAACCATAAAATCAAACTAGCTAAAGTTACTATTAATCAGCTCTTTGGCTAAAAAGGCTTACACATATAGATATGTACTCAGCCTATATGCTTACTTATTTAAGATAAAAATTTCCGTCATACATTACATACGCGTAACTCTTGCGGTACTTGCAACGAACGTCAGAAGATATTGCCGATGGTAGATTTTTTTTCCTATTTTCTTGATACTTTGGACAATTCAGATAATATTATAGTTTTAGGAAATAAACTATTAAAAAAAAAGCATTAAATGGCAAATAATAAATAGAAACAAACAAAAACATTTAGAAATTGAATAAAGCCTTGTTTTACATATATTAAAACTTTCCACTTGAAATTGAGACATTACGCGTTAAATGACAATGCTCAACACCACGCATAGTCGTAGGTACCAGAAAGAAAAAATGAAAATAATATACAATCTTACCTCGAGTGGGAATCGAACCCACAGCTATCGCCTTTACAATCACTCAGCCACGACAACCTCATAAAGCATATTTTTTAGTTTTCTTACTCAATTTTGTTAATAATGACATATACCCTTTCCAAAATACTACAACTCTTAGTTGAAAAACAATTTCAGCTCTTACATACTTCTAGACACCACATGGTCTTTGCAAATGGAGACGGTACGGTACATATTTTATCTTAGTAAATTGTTTTTGAACAACTGTATTTTGTTTCAATTAAAACGGCGAGGCGCAATTAGGGATTAATTTAATGTGGAGTTCGTTAAAGATACGTTTTAAAACTTATATGTAAATAAATGATGAATTGGTAATTTGTTTTGTTTACGAAATTCTTTAGACAATTTCGTAAATAAATCTTTTATTTAAGCTTTTATATAGTATATTTAAATATTTATGAACGCTTGTAAACACTTTGAAATAGTAATGAGACAGTCTATACAGATTGGTTTGAATATTACTCTACTACTCCACACATGATATTATAATATATAAATTATTTTCATACCCTATTATTATCGAGTGGTTTTCAAAAAAAATAGATAGGTAGGTAGGCCTTTGAGTCTTGAGCCATCTACTATTTTCTTAAGAAACTTCGTCGAAATCAGCCAAGCATTTAAGAAAAAGTCGCTATGATTGTATTTAGAATTAAAAATGTATCTTTCAATTTAAGATATGCGATAATTGTGGGTTCGCTTTCCACTCGCGGACTTAATATATTAAAATTAATATACTTTCATTCTTCTATTAACTTCTTCTCTGGAAAAAGACAAGGTGCCAGTACAGTCGATAACGGACTTAAAGTACCCGGCAATAAATAGTGCACATCGATATGCTTAGAATGTAACAGTCGGTTAGCTTCGACTTCGTAGAGCATTGTCTCGGTCGCTTAAAATAATAACAATGAGAAGCGTCACATATCAACTGAGTCACAAAGACAGCACTCTACGAAACCGAAACTGACCGACTGTTTCATTCTAAGCACGATGTGCATTATTTATTGCCGGGTACTATACTTAATTATATGACATACTAAAAAATAACAAACAAAAAAGTTTCACTTTGACTTTGAACATGTTCTTCTGTTTTTAGCTTCACGCTGTATTCCGCACACAGCAGGGTAGGTAGTGGGAACCCAATGTTAAGACACTCCGTTCCCCACTTTTTCGCCGAATTCTGGAGGCAGTGGCACTCGTGTTAAGTGGCGGAACTCAACACCGCTTTTCCTCGATATCAGAATATAAAATAAATATTTTAAATATTAAATATTTTAATTTCTCAAGGAGGAATCGAACCCACAACCAGTCGCTTTTACAGTCACTTACAGTGCCCTTGCGCCACGATTATCCTCTATATTTTTTCAAACTTCATTTTAGCACATTTCCTTATAGAAATTACCTATTTATACAAACATTGTACATTTTACGCTAACCAAATAAGCTAAAAGCTAAGTGGCTAAGCTATACTACGTCTGTCTATAGGTCTAGTTCAAGATAACTTTGATTTATTCATGATTGTGTCAATAGTCCACCTCTACGATACATCATTAAACACGCTTGAGTTAAGCTTGCGGTTGTGAAAGCATTTGCGGTGCTAGATTATTAATGTATAATTATGAGTGACGTTTTATTTGTGCTATCGTATATTTGCTTTTATTATTGTATATTTGTTGAAATAACAATTTGGTTATATTGGTTAATTATTTGGTTTCATATTGGGATTCCATTGGCCGCGAACCGGGCTGGGGGCAGGCAGGGGGAACAGAAGCCTATAGAAAAAGAGATCCTTCTCAGAAAATGGCGCTAGATCGGACATGTGTTAAGAAGATCGTATAATCACATTTCATAAAAATAAAAGGATAAAAGGACGATATCATCATCATCATCATCATCATCATCAATTATTTGGTTATATAGATATTTAATCGTGGTATATCTGGTTAAGTATTCGGTTCCCTTTTTTGGTTGAATATGAGCATAAAAATCAACTAACATATTAATACTTGTATTTTAAAAG
Organism: Dryas iulia moderata; assembly: GCA_019049465.1. Lineage (NCBI taxonomy): Eukaryota > Metazoa > Arthropoda > Insecta > Lepidoptera > Nymphalidae > Dryas > Dryas iulia. Next base: position 6,748,398 of record CM032436.1, on the reverse strand, counting down.
TATCATTCAGACGCTTAGGATATGAAACATATTTTTAGGAAATATATAAAATCTTGAACGCAGTGAGATTCGAAGCCACACTTCTTGGAAACTTTCTAAGGGCTCTGACTGCTAACCCAGAAATTTAATATAATTTATATTTTCTTCTTTTTTATATCTTACCAGCTATTTGTGAGGAACGTGCGTGCATGGACTTGGACTCAATGGACGCTGTCCCAGCCAGCGGAAATTACATTAATAATTTAAATTTAATAGGGCCGACTGTAAATTCAACCCATAACCAATTACGCTTAAAGACAAACGCTGTCCCACTGCACCACGACGGGATCAATCAAAAACAATAAAAAAAAGCTTTATTGAGATCAGGACACATGTGCAGATAACCATCCAATTAAATTGAACGGCAAGATGGGTTCAAATGTTTCTGCTAGTAAGAAGTACGATGATAGATTGATAAATCTTATAAAATTATACTTTAAATGTTATAAAATTATATGTTCATCAAATTATTTTTTCTAATAAAAAGGTTAAGATATACCCAATTCTTGTAAAATTTTTATTAGTAAGTAAACTTTTTCAGCACATTTTTTATCTATTTGCTTTTAAGATGGATCTTAGGAGGTAATTCTTTGATATTTCAAGTGGTCCTTGAAGCGAGGGTGCGTATTGAGAGCTGTCGACATTAACTCACGTCGGCGATATACAGTGAAGTGGCTTTAGCTTATTTAAAATACTTAAATTAATGTACTGCACGAACGTGTGACTGTAAACCACTGGTTGTGGATTCGATTCCAGCTCTAGAAGTTGGAAATGTTTAATATTTACATTCCCTTCGATTCTGATTCCAGATATCAGAGGTAAAGCGCGGCGTTAAGTTCCGCCACTTAACACCCAATGCCTCTGAGTTCAGCGTAAAGTGGGGAACGGAGTGTCTTAGCGCTAGGTTCCCTCTGCCTACCCCGCTGTATGCGGGATACAGCGTGAAGCTAAATAAAAATGTACTGTAGAAGCTAAATAAAAATGTACTGTAAATGGGATTGGTTGTGGGTTCGATTCCTATAAGAAGGAATGATTATATTTTAATTATTTTAATTTCTTAGCTCTGGTACCTGAGCAAAAGTGCGGCGTTGTGCCTCGCCACACAAAACGCTGTTGACATAGATTCTCACTGTCTAGTCTGCTATGCGAGCAACAGACACACACACATATATATATATATATATATATATATATATATATATATATATATATATATATATATATATATATATATATATATATATATATATATATATATATATATATATATATATATATATATATATATATATATATATATTACATAGCAGGCATAGTAGGGTAGTCTAAGAGAAACTAATGCTATTCCACACTATGTTCTTCATTTTCTATTCCAAATCAAAAAATTGCATACTTAGTGGCAGAACTAAACTACGCGCTTTATTTCAGATACCAGAGTGGAAATAGTTGAAATATAATCAATCCACCGAATAGGAATTTGACACACAACCGTCACATTTACAGTTGGATGCTGTCCCATTGCACCATTATGACCTTCAATCTTAAATATGAAAAAGACATTTAAAGAAAACGTATAAAAATTTGAACGTAGCGGGATTCGAACCCGCGTCTCCTGAATACTGTTCAGGCGCTCTCACCACTGAATGCATGCTCAGTGGTGAGAGCGCCTGAACGGTATTCAGAAGGCGCGGGTCCGAATCCCGCTGCGTTCAAATTTAAAAAAAAATTATACGTTTTCTTTAAATGTCTTTTTCAATTTTCCTAAGTGTGGAATAACACTTTAAAAATGTTTAAAAAACTTTAAATATATTTATACTATATACGTATGTATACTGTATACATATGTACATATATAAAATAATATATTTTTTGCCTCACCAAGTCCAAAACCCGTTTCCCGTAAACCCACCTTTATGGGCGCTTGTAAGAAGTTACGGCTGTTGTTATGTCAGGTGCTTGCAAGATTAGACGTTTATGAGGCTCAATCATGTTCCTTTGTGAATGAATTGACATTATACTAAGGAATGAAACTTATGAAGCATACAATTTGACAAAAAAAGATAAAAAAAATATTTTATAACTTTTTTTGTAAATATTTTTTGAAAAGTTTGTGTATTTTTTGTTAAATATAAAGTAATTCTTTATAATGCAAATATGCCTCAATGTAAAATAGAGAATACCTAGTGTTAAAACACTGCGTTTTCCATTTTCCACCAGAATTCGATACATTCCGTGTTGAGTGGCTTACCTAAACACTTTGCATTGACTCGTCACGAGCGGAGCAATAAAAGTATTTTATTTTTAATAATTTTAAAAATTCTTTAGGTGAAAATTGAACCCACGACCGATCGTGATTACAAACAGATGCTGTCACTGCGCTATCATGGCTTTAGGCACTCACATGAGACTTAGTATTATGATCGTAAAAAGCAAAATTTATATAAATGTACTAGTAAATGTGTCCCATTTTCATATTGAAGCCATTAGGTACTAATCGGATTATGTTCTAACCTAACTGAAAAATATTTGAATCATGAAAATGAACAATATTTTCCACTCATGTACAATGTCATAAAGAACTCAACGAAAAAAATAATAATTTGGCAATAATAACTTCTATACCTACACAATTTCATTTAATTCCTACCAGAGACTTACTTGCTAATATCAAACGTTGTTCTTGTCAAATTGTTTGTTAGCAATCACTTGAATTCACACACTATTAGTCACAAATATAAATAAAAAAAGAGGTCAGTCATGGCGCAAAGGTACAAATTGTGAGGGTAAACACGACTGGTTGTGGGTTCAATGGATTGTAATTTTTAATTGAAATTATGAGAACAATAATTTTGACTGGTCTGGTAAATCTAGTTTTAACTACGTTCCCGAGAAAATCCATTAAAATCATTTAGGCGATTTAGCTTTATGATACAAACTTTTATTCCCTATTTCCTTATTTTATTTAGTCTTTTGACCCTTAAACTATTTACACGTCAAACTCCATCTAAATGGAGCCGGTAGATCAGCCGTGATAACTTAAGAGACAGACGGACAGACAGACAAAGCCTTGCATTTATAATATTGGTATAGATAGTTAAATGATAGACAAAAATAAAATTACAACTTTTGTCTTTGCTCTATCAAGTAACAAGTAAACAAATAAAAACAAGAACACTATCCCATAAACGTTTTATGGAGCCATAAAAAGAGTAGAATCTATTATATTTTCAGAACTAGGCCTTAACTTAAGGTATCGTTGCAGAAGACATTTCATGTATATATGTAAAATAAATGTATTTTACGTGATTTGAATACAGAATTTGAAATTGGGTTAGTTTTAAAATAAAAACTTATACTTGCAATAAATATAAAATGCCAGCTTCACGTTTTTACCCGAATCAGCAGAAGATTAGTGGTTTTAGATTAGTGTATTTCTTCGCTCTGGTGTCGAGACAAAGCGCGGCGTTGAGTTCCGCCACTTAACACAATGCCTTCGAATTCGGCGAAAAGTTAGGAACGGAGTGTTTTAACACTAGGTTCCCTCTGTGTGCGAGAGACAGCGTGAAGGTAACATGTTACGGAGCAACTCAACGCCAAACTGGGTACAAAACGTATCGATGAAGTTTTATTTATGTTTAATTATTAATATATTTCATTTGATAAATAATCCATACTATAATAAGAATTATGTTTAATATATACATATTTTATTTACACGTTTTTCGATTGTTTATAAAATAAATATTGATCATATAAGATACTGACACATATTTGTTACTTTGAACAAAAAATTAAAAACTTTAATGCAGCGTAGTACCGTTAAATAAAAAATATGTGAGTTGTATATTTGAAACAAGTTACTTTTCTCTGTCACTTTTTATTTACTTTTAGTTTAAATTTTTTATTGGTTATAGGAAGTCAACTCAAGTGAGAAGCCTTTTCTTTTAGTATGCATTTTGAAATATTACTGTTGACTGTTTTCTGTATTCTGATATGTAAACGCGACTGGTTGAGGGTTCGATTCCCACTCGAAGAATTGGAATATGTAATATTTCCTTTTTCTTCGCTCTGGTATAAAGACAAAGATCACCTTGAGTTCCACCTCTTAACTAGCAATGCCTCCAGAATTCAGCATAAATGGGAAAACGGTGGCTTAACATGAAGTGCTATCTACCTACCCTGCTGTTTGAGGGATAGAGCGTGAAGTTAAAAAAATACATATATTAATATTTTAAAATGAAACTATTTTAACCGGATTAATTATAATATATTTTGGTGTTGAAAAATACATTTTTTTGAAAACCAGACTTTTCGAACACTTTAATTTATAGTCATGTAATTAAAACGTACTTACAGCTCTTTTTCAAAAATCATTTCATTTTTTATATAATATATTACGTTTTTAAAGTACATGTAGTATGTTTTTACATTTTTAAAGTGTTATTCCACACTAAGGAAAATTGAAAAAGGCATTTATATTTAAACGCAGCGGGATTTTAACCTGCGCCTCTTGAAAACCGTTCAGGTGCTCTGACCGCTAAGCCATGCGTTCTACTGGTAGTAGCGTCGAAGTTTTTATACGCTTTATTACAACTTCTTTTTGTTGTTACCACGTAGTATTTTCAATTTTAGTAAATATAAAAGAAGAAATCGAAATAAGTACGATACTCGATCGCTACAAAGGGAAACATCTTTACATATTTTTCAGAACACTGTAGTCGCGAATACCTTTGACCCTAATTTAGGGCAACGTAGGTTCAAAGGTATTGACAAAGAATGTCTAGTAATATAAATTGATATTTTCTTCTTTCATATAAATATTGAGATCTATATTCTAAGGATCAGTGTGAAAGGAATTAGTTGTAGACGTGATAGTTGTAAATTCGATTCTCACTTGCGGAAGTTGTTATATTTAAATGATTTTCGATTCCCCACTCTGATAATGTGTAGATGACTAGGTTTTGTTTGACTACTAGTAGAAAAAAATATATACTTATAGAAAAAAAAATATACTAATACCTAACAATTGTGTACTTACTGAAAAAACGCAACTTGATTTTGGAAATTAACAAGAATTAACTTTAGTGTAGAAAAAAATATAACCTCGTGACTATTTTAAAGATGAAAACTCTGAGATCACATTCCGATGGATCTCCACGAGGCGTATATTATATATTGAGCTATATTGATAAGACAAAACATGGTGTTAAGTTTCGCTGTTGAAAAGTTCTTTTTTTAAGATTTTCTTAGGTTTATCTGCAGTAAGTACAAAACGAAATGTTTTTTCACTAGGTTTTTTCTTTTTTTAGATTTTCTCTAACTACTCTACAGGATAGGACAAGGCGCTCTAATTTGAAAGTTGCTTAAACTTTTACTGCACCATAATGGTCGGAAGTATTAAGCTAAATAATTAAGGCATTTGCGTATGCTTTTCCTAGATGCTATTATTAGATATGTCCATTAAACACAGCTGGTTCAAAATCAATAACCCATATAGAGGGGATTATTATGACTCGATCTATAGTATATATAGTAAGATGACTAGAGTTCTGAGTTCAATTTTAAAATATTTTTGTATAAGACACAATGTAAAAAATACAAATTAGTGAGCAAAGAACGGAAGAATGAAAATTCTTGGATGAATGAAGTTTTTAACTTATATCAAATTCAAAGTTTAAACTATAAATATTAATTTATTAATTATGTATAATGAAATAAAAAGAAACGTATACAATTTGTAGTGCGGATTCGAATTCTGTGTAAATTTTTGTACGTTTTCTCAAAATCTTTTCCGATTTTCTAAGTGTGCCAATAACACTCTTAAATGGTAAATAAACCACATATGTATATTTTAAATTATATTTCTTTCTTCTGTTTTATTTAATCTTATCTGTTTTGTTAAAGAAGAGAAGTAACTTCTATTCTCTTTACATCTCTATCAACAATGTCTGATCGTGGAGCAATGCAATAACATCTCACAGTAAACACGATTGTTTTGAGGCTCCATTCAGTGGGAATGCCACTATTTAAATTATTTTTATCACTAGCTCTGATAAGACAAAGCGTAGTAATGAGGTCTGCCGTTCAATGTACAATGTTCCAATTTAGGCGCGAACGTAGAAAATAGAGTGTTTAGACACTAGCTTCTCTCTCAATGTATTAAAAGGGCTAAGCTATAGAATAAAGAAAATAAAAAAATCCTTATATTTTCATTTTATAATTAAAGAAAAAATAATAAAGAAGCAAAGTTATTCATAGTGTTAAACTTAACAATAGATTTAGTAAACCCGATTATTATAACAAAACGTTTACAAAGGAACAGGCGCTAATAAAATAACTCCTTCAACTAAATGGTTAATACTTTGAAATACTTTCGGTAATCGAGTTAGTTTAGATTATTTATATTTAACGGTCTTTTTAAGAGTATTTTTTATCACTCCTAAAAGTTTGAACGAAAAATTACGTAATAATTTTTGTTTGTTTGTTTTGAAGTAGGCGGAGACTTAAGTAATATTACGTTTACCTCAAATACATTTTTTTATGCATTGAATAAAAAAGTGGCCAGTCGTGGCCCAGTGGCACAAGAGTGTGACTGTAAACGACTGGTTGTGGGTTCGATTCCCACTCGAGGAGTGGAAATTATATTTCCATTTTCTTCGCTCTGGTGTCGAGGTAAAGCGCGGCGTTAAGTTCCGCCACTTAACATGCAAGCCTCCGAATTCGGCGGAAAGTGGGGAACGGAGTGTTTTAACACTAGGTTCCCTCTGCCACACAGCAGGGTTGCTGTGTGCGGGATACAAAGTGAAGCTAAAAAACAAAAAAAAATAAAGAAGTAAAAGATGTTTCTATATTTTATGCAGTACATAAAATAAAGAAAAAAAAGGAAGAAAGAACATATTTCTGAAAGATAGAGACGTGATTTCTTTGTAGGATGTGCAGAATCAGCTTAGCTGATCGTTTCCGCGATGAAGAGATACACAGAATAGCAGGCGTTAGCGGAAATTTTAGAGTAAAAATGAATGTTTCCCAATTTTCATCTAAATTCGCAATTCGAAACATTGTGTGTCAAGTGGCACAAGTCAATACCGCGTTTTGTCTTGTCAGTAGAGCGAAAAAATGAAAAAAAAAAGAAATATACTCATTGTCCCTAGCAGGACCGAACCCACAACCTTGAAGACTTTTTCACACTGCGCCAACATCGTCTGAATGGAAACAGGTAAAAAGTAAAGTAACTAATTCGTATTTACACGTCATATAATAAATACAGCAACAATATCGTGATTATCATAGTTCCAACATTAAAATTTAAAAGATATCTTTTATGTTTCAGCTAAGGCGATACGCGATGGTTGTGGATTTGGTCCTCTCTTTGACAAATAAGAAAATTTAAATTTATCTGCTGGTGATAGGTGATAAGACAAAACACGGCATTAAGTTCCGCCACTTGACTAACAATGCCTTGGATTTGGGCAGAAAGTGAAGAACGGAGTGTTTTAACACTAAATTTTTTATGACTATCCTGTTATGCGGAAAAAGCGTGAAGCTCGAAACATAATATTAAAAGAAATTATGATTCAAAGCTGCCTTAAAATTGTTATTTAAAATTATTTTCCTACAAACGTCAGTCAATATCAGTGTTGTCTAAGGAATAGTGCGGGCTGTAGCATATATAAGTGATCGGGGAAGCCGTTGGGATTTCCAGGGCCGATGGATCAATATAGTCGGGTGTTCGAAATATTATGGCGTTGAGTTTTACGAGTGTACGCTACTTCCTGCCTCAGATTTACCTTATGATTTATTGTATTTTGAAAAAGACATTTAGAAAACGTATAAAATTTTAACGCAGCGGGATTCGAACCCGCGCCTCCTGAGTCTCCTCCTCCTCCTCCTGCGCCGTCCATGCGCTCAGCGGCAGCTGAGCAATGAGTTTACTACTAATGCGTTTTACGACTAGCTGCGTCGAAATTCTGATACGCTTTATTACTTAATTTTGTTTTTGGCAGTTCACGGGTTCGAATCCCGCTGCGTACATTTAACCCTAACATAACACTTAACGTTTCACAGCCTAAGTCTATGGTCACTTTTTGACCAACGAAGTCGCGAGCGGGTCGCTAGTGCATAATATAAATGTAATTTTTGAGAGTGAGAATTGAGCCCACTATCAGTTGCTTTTTAAGTCAGGCGCTATCCCACTGCGCCACGAGGGCATCGGCACGACGGCATTTATAAATACATCAAAAGAAAAAAAAACTGTAATGATTCATCTTGGGAATTGAAAGTATGTTTCAGAATTGTTCGGATATTCTAGTATATTAAACTATAGTACTACAACTAAGTTTATTTTTACAAGAGATATGAAACTTCAAAGTACTTGTCTCGTCTGTTATAGAACTCGTTGAGTTAGGCTTTGTGAATTATCTTTTATGCTATCGTAAGTTATTTATACTTAGGAAATAATATACTAGTAATAAAATATACTTATAAATAACAAAAAAAACGATGATTTTAATAGCTTCATGATTTTTCACGCAAAGTATAATTCAGAGACCGCATATTATCAAGACACTCTGACCACTTTCCACTCGAAGCTGAAATATTGCAGGTAAGTGACGGAACTCAACGTCGCGCATTTGTGTTATGTACCAGAACAAAGAAAAGAAAATTAAATTATAATTTTTCTACTAAGAGGAAATCGAACCCATAACGATCGCGTTTACATAGATGCTGTCACACTGCACTACAACGATCTTAAAATAATTGTATAAATACAGAATATAATATTCTGTATTATAGTATTTTGAATATGTTATCATTAAATTCAAAATTCATTGTGGCCAGTCGTGGCCCAGTGGCAGAAGTGTGTGACTGTAAACGACTGGTTGTGGGTTCGATTCCCACTCGAGGAGTGGAAATATTTAATATTTCCACTTTCTTCGCTCTGGCGTCGAGGCAAAGCGCGGCGTTAAGTTCCACCAATTAAGAAGTAATGCCTCCGAATTTGGCGGAAAGTGGGGAACGGAGTGTCTTAACACTAGGTTCCCTCTGCCTACCCTGCTGTGCGCGGGATACGGCGTGAAGCTAAAAAAAAAGAAATATTATATTTTTAATTTGCTAGCATAGACAGGTTTAGCTAAGAACAACTGCGTTTACTATTTCATACAATTCTAGGGGAATGGAATCACGCGTTGGGTGAAGCTGAACTAGTAAACTCCCATATTATTATTTATGTTCATACTTCCAGGTATACCTTTTAGTAACTTTTTACGAAAGTTATACGAACTGAGAAGTATGAAATTTGTCGTAGTTAATATTTGAAGGACGGTTAACAAAAAGAAGGGCGCCAGAATATCTATATTTTTACATAATAATACATTAGAAAATATGAACTAAATAAAATAAGTATAAAGTATAAAATAAAATAGTAATACAATACCACTTGCTCAACATACATACACTTTTGCACAAAGTTATATTCGCTTTAATAAGACAACATATACCAACCAAGCTATTTTAAGCTTGATCTTGTACAGTGAGGTAGTCAGAGAGGACCTTTTTTTTTTTTTTTTTATCGTCAGGAAAATCCGTTACGGATACCCGCCCGGGGTGGGGACCCGGACGCGGTTATGTGGGACTCCGGTTCGTTCCTCCGTTTACTCATTAAAAACCTGACGGTGCTCCTTACCCGCCACTAGCCCAGGTCTCGGGCACTGCCCCAATCGTCCGCGGACCTGGGCGGAAGTCAGAGAGGACCTAGTGTCAAGACACTCTGTGGGTTAGCTGAACTTAAGGTCGCGTCAACGAACCTACTTTAAATACATAAATATCATCATCCAAATGACATTTGAACTAACAACCACCGCTTTCTTTACTTTCTTTAATTATTTACATTAAATTTTGATTAAAAACTGAAACAAAATTATAAAAGCAAAGGCAATTTTAATAAAAAGATAATCTCTACAAAGAAATACTTGAAAAGGTCTTTCAAATATTTGTTGAATAATTATAATTATAATTTGAAATTATTTAATGTTTTCGATACCTCTAACTGCCCTTTCGAAGACACTTCGTAGACCAAGTACGTGCTTAGAGTGAGATTTTGTTAGGAATAGTTGTAACTTGTAACATCTTAGCTTTGTCTCAAAATCAATAGAGAACAAAGTTTTGCGACGGGTTGTGTACACGAGAGACAAATACGTTATTTTAATTATTATCTAATATAATTATGTGTAATTGTCTACATAGACCATTATCCACATTGGGGCCAGTCGTGATGCAGTGGCATGAACGTGTGACTGTAAACGACTGGTTGTGGGTTCGATTCCCACTCGAGGAGTGAAAATATTTAATATTTTCATTTCCATCCCTCTGGTATCAGGGGTAAAGCGCGGCGTTAAGTTCCGCCACTTAACACGCAATTCCTCCGAATTCGGCGGAAATAGGGGAAAGGAGTGTCTTTAAACTAGGTTCCCTCTGCCTACCCTGATGTGTGCGGGATACAGTGTGAAGCTAAAAAGAAAAATCTACATTAACAAAATGGGCTGTCTTAATAAAAAAAATGGGGAGAACGGAGTGTCTTAATAGTTTTTGTCTGTAATGCTATGTATACTCTGCATGCGGAATAGAGCTTGAAAATAAATTTATTTTAGGCCCAATTTAATTATTGATTTAGCTAAATTATTATATGTTGTTCTTTTATCTTCAGATTATAGCCATTTATCATTTCAAATAAAAAAAATGTATTTTTTAAACCTGGCCATTCCTGGCCATTTTAGAAGTATTGAACGTATAACTGTACGTGAGATACCTTCTCACCAAAAAAAGTTCAAGAACTCTCTACCGAAAATGAAACACAAATATTTTAGAAAATTGGTTTAAATAATAAAAAACCCAACAGTTATTTTTCCAAAAACATACAAGCCGTCTGTGTGTAAGCGCTCCTAACGTTTTCTTACTGGACAGACTCAAAGCTGTAGATTTCACTTCACTATTGAGTGGACCCGAGTATCTGTTGGTATCAGTTTATATGGATCGCGCACTCTGAAGAAAATCCAGATTTTCTTATGATATCAGAAACAGTGGAGTACTAAACTTTTATTTCACAATACTTAAGTATAATATATGGTTTAGTATAAATAAAATTTTACACATTCTTTACTTAAGTTAAGTTATTTATATTATAAATATACGTAGTAGCCAGTTGTGGCCCAGTGGCTCAAGCGTGTGACTGTAAACGACTGGTTGTGGGTTCGATTCCTACTCGAGAAGTGAAAATTATATTTCCAATATTTAATACAGTGATTTTCTTCGCTCTGGTGTCGAGATAAAGCGCGGCGTTAAGTTCCGCCACTTAACACGCAATTCCTCCGAATTCGGCGGAAATAGGGGAAAGGAGTGTCTTTAAACTAGGTTCCCTCTGCCTACCCTGATGTGTGCGGGATACAGTGTGAAGCTAAAAAGAAAAATCTACATTAACAAAATGGGCTGTCTTAATAAAAAAAATGGGGAGAACGGAGTGTCTTAATAGCTTTTGTCTGTAATGCTATGTATACTCTGCATGTGGAATAGAGCTTGAAAATAAATTTATTTTAGGCCCAATTTAATTATTGATTTAGCTAAATTATTATATGTTGTTCTTTTATCTTCAGATTATAGCCATTTATCATTTCAAATAAAAAAAATGTATTTTTTAAACCTGGCCATTCCTGGCCATTTTAGAAGTATTGAACGTATAACTGTACGTGAGATACCTTCTCACCAAAAAAAGTTTAAGAACTCTCTACCGAAAATGAAACACAAATATTTTAGAAAATTGGTTTAAAGAATAAAAAACCCAACAGTTATTTTTTCCAAAAACATACAAGCCGTCTGTGTGTAAGCGCTCCTAACGTTTTCTTACTGGACAGACTCAAAGCTGTAGATTTCACTTCACTATTGAGTGGACCCGAGTATCTGTTGGTATCAGTTTATATGGATCGCGCACTCTGAAGAAAATCCAGATTTTCTTATGATATCAGAAACAGTGGAGTACTAAACTTTTATTTCACAATACTTAAGTATAATATATGGTTTAGTATAAATGAAATTTTACACATGCTTTACTTAAATATATTTTTTTATATTGTAAATATACGTAGTAGCCAGTCGTGGCCCAGTGGCTCAAGCGTGTGACTGTAAACGACTGGTTGTGGGTTCGATTCCTACTCGAGAAGTGAAAATTATATTTCCAATATTTAATACAGTGATTTTCTTCGCTCTGGTGTCGAGATAAAGCGCGGCGTTAAGTTCCGCCACTTAACACGCAAGCCTCCGAATTCGGTGAAAAGTGGGGAACGGAGTGTCTTAACACTAGGTTCCCTCTGCCTACCCTGCTGTGTGCGGGATACAGTGTGAAGCTAAAAAAAATTACACATACCTTTACTTATTGTCTAGACACTCCGTTCTCCACCTTCCATCTGAAATAGAGATATTGTGTGTTCAGTTGCGAAATTTAATACAGTGATTTGGCTTAAGAATATAAAAATATTATAAATTTAGTCATTCCTTCGAGGGAATCGAATCTACTACCAATCGCGGTTAGAAGGACACGCTGTCTTACGTTACGATGACCTCAATACTATTAAGAATATGTAAAAGTTTTATTATTTGATTCTTTATTGGCTATTTTTAGAAAAATAGGATGAATTAGATTTAATTTCTTACGTGGGTAGTTTAAGAAAAGGATTAGCGTCTGTAAGACTATTATGAATTTATATTAAAACATTTGTTTACTATAAAGTAACAGATACCTAATATCCCCACAACAAAGCTATATAAATGCACAAACTATGTAGTTCAATATATGTAATATTATTAAAATTAAGGAAAGAAAGCAAAGAATGTAATAATTAAAGCACGTACTCTTTTTTTTCCTTCACGCTGTATCCCGCACACAACAGGATAGGCAGAAGGAACCTAGTGTTAAGACACTCCGTTCCCCACTTTCCGCTGTATTCTGGAGGCATTGCGTGTTAAGTGATGGAACTTAACGCCGCTCTTTGCCTCTACGCCAGAGCGAAGAAAATAGAAATATCAAATATTCTCATTCTTCGAGTGGGAATCCAACTCACAACCAGTCGCATTACAGGCACACTTTCTGCCTCTGCGCCACGACTGGCCCACTTATATTGAAATTCAAATAATATTATTGAAAATAATGCTTCATTTTTAAGCTTCAAATGACCTACCACCGATTCCCTAAAGTTTATGCCTCAGGCCTGAGAAGAAGGCCGGGTAGGCAAGGAGAACCTACTGTTAAGACACTTCCATCTTCACTGTCTGCCTAATTCGAGATATTATGTGGTAAGTGGTGTAACTTAATGTTACGCTTTGTATTTTTGTAAAAAAAATATAAATCGAGCTTCTCTGAGTGGAAATCGAACCCAAAACAGAATAACAATTAAAAGCCTTGGAGCCCGTCGTAGTGCAGTGGTACAGCGATTCTGTAAGCACCAGAGTGTGCGATTTTCATTTCTCCTTTTTAATACATAAGACAAAACAGCATCAATTTTCGCCACTCCTTATACAACGAAGGCGGAGAACGGAATGTCTTAACACTAGATTCTCTGTGACTACCCATGCTACACGTGCTACAGTAGAAAAAGTAATTGCAAAAAAATAGTGGCCAGTCGTGGCCCAGTGGCACAAGAGTGTGACTGTAAACGACTGGTTGTGGGTTCGATTCCCACTCGAGGAGTGGAAATTATATTTCCATATTTCTTCGCTCTGGTGTCGAGGTAAAGCGCGGCGTTAAGTTCCGCCACTTAACACGCAAGCCTCCGAATTCGGCGGAAAGTGGGGAACGGAGTGTCTTAACACTAGGTTCCCTCTGCCTACCCTGCTGTGTGCGGGATATAGCGTGAAGCTATATTATTATTATTATTCTTAATCTTAATTGTGTTTAATAAAATCCTATAGGTTGTTTACATATACTCGTATTACATATTAGCGGCCCGCTTGAAAGCGTGACAGACAAACAGACCGACTTTAGGATTTATAATATAAATATGTATATGTATATACTAGTATTTAAAACAAGAAAAAATACAGTTAACTACTAAATAAAGTTTTTGTTTATGCTCAGAGCCATTTTCCCCAATATTTATTGTATCTGGTTGTGACAAGCTACAGATATTTACAAGGTACGACAGTCATCTCACCCTGGAGACCCATCGAGTTGTCCAATCGTAAGTTTGTGGCGAAATCTGTTATTGAAATTATACACATTTCTAACCGTCCTTTGGTTAGTATTAAACGGTTCAGATCGACTAGTTCCGGTTGTTTCGTTATTAAATAACTGATTTTGAAGATACATTTTAGATAAATCTCGCGGTCGTGACGAAATAAGTTTTTTTTAGCTTCACGCTGCATCCCGCACACAGCAGGGCCTAACCTAGTGTTAAGATACTCGGTTCCAAGCTTTCCGCCGAATTCGAAGGCATCGAGTGTTAAGTGGCGGAACTTAACGCCACGCTTTGCCTCGACACCAGAGCGAAGAAAATAGAAATAATAAATATTTCCATTCCTCGAAGGGTAATCGAACCCACGACCAGTCGGTTACAGTCACACGCTTGCATTAATAATATATTTTTATGGACTTTTTTCAAGCTTAACGATTTCAGTGTAGATGCAGAGTTTAGAAGAAATTCGAAATGATAGTAGTTGAAGACATTGAGTTCAGCATACACTAAACATTTCTTCGTAAATCGACCCTAAAAAAATGAATAGGGAATGAAAATTTGGATGAAAAATCTAAACCGCTTAATTAATTATGAAAACACGATTCCAATGTATTTTCTTAGGAAGAAAGTTGATGATCTATTTTTTCAAAAACCTATCTCGGTAAATAGGGATTGAAAATTTATATAATACATATAAGCTCACAGGTCGCTAGTGTTCATAAAATATAGTGAGAAGTCAGCTCAAACGTAATATTATTATATTAGTAAAACAAGGTAATATAATAAGTGTGGCCAGTCGTGGCCCAGTGGCACAAGCGTGTGACTGTAAACGACTGGTTGTGGGTTCGATTCCCACTCGAGGAGTGGAAATATTTAATATTTCCATTTTCTTCGCTCTGGTGTCGCGGTAAAGCGCGGCGTTAAGTTCCGCCACTTAACACGCAATGGCTCCGAATTCGGCGGAAAGTGGGGAACGGAGTATCTTAGATCCTCTCTGCCTACGCTGCTGTGTGCGGTATACAGCGTGAAGCTGGCAACGGATCCATAACTCTAATGTTGTGGATGTCTATGGGCGAAGGTAACCACTTAACACCAGGTGGGCCTTCTGCTCGTTTGCTTCCTTTATTCCATAAAAAAAAAATAATAAGTTCAGTTCATATATAAAAAGAATGCAGCAAGTCATTTTCTTCATAATCATTATTATAAAGACTATTACATTTATCAGAAATATAAAAAATAAATAATAATAATACATATACACTATCATGTGTTTAACATTCACTGTTGTAGGAAGTAGCATACGCGTTGCAACGCGTCGCATCCAGCCTCCTTTACAATCACAGATTAGGCCCCTGCGCATTTCAAATTTAAAATTTATTATAAACACATATTTAAAATATGTATTTACCAAGTCAGAAATCGAACCTACAATCCTCAGTCTAACAGTCAGTACCACCAACTTCAACACCAACGGACCATTCAAATATACTCAAACAAGTAGAAAGCGCATGTAACACATTTTCGTTGCTATTCCTCTACTTTGATTCAAAGATTCTAGATGCGAGATGTACGTGATGCTAGTAAATTCTGCTTTGTAACACTGAAATAAAGTAAAAGTTTGTCGTGTGAGTCAACTACAAGCCCGATTTTAGATCTTAGGAACTTTTGTATTCGGAAATTTCGTTTCGTACTGTTTCCAAATATCGTAGCGTGGTGCGCAGTAAAATTGTAAATGCAATGGTTGAGAGTTCGATTTTCATTTAACAAATTTTATATAAATTAATGTAATTTAGGCTGTCTGATAAATCAAAATGTTTTGTTGAGTTCAGCCTCGAGTTAAGTCTTGGAATTAGAGTAGGTAAAGAACGGAATTCCGTTCAGTTATTTTTAAATATGGTGCTTCAAATGTGCCAATATAGCACAAGCCACTTCGTCAATGGAACGTTGTATGGAAAAAATAAGAAGGAGATTGATTGGTACAAAAGAGATACAGTGTGTAACAGTATATCTTTTTTACTATATGATCGTATATGCAACAAAATGTTCATTGGATTCCCTCTACCTACTCTACTTAGCCACGGAGAAAAAGAGTCAAGCTACTTTTATTCTAAAGAAACCAATTTCTGTTTTGATTAATTATGAATTATATATATTTTTTATTTGTCCTATATTTTGTACTTTATCAAAATATTTAAAATATTAAAAAAATAAATATATGAAAAATAACGTTTAACTTAAAGTACGAGTATATAGTTTCAAAAATTATTTCTGTATTTTTGGTCACAAAGTGATTAGCCTCTCTCTGTTTTACTACAACAAAAATTAGTTGTAATAAAACGTTTAAGAATTTTGACGAAGCTTGTAGTAGAACGTATGGCCTTGCGGTCAGAGCGCCTGAACGGTTTTCAAGAGGCGCGGGTTCAAATCCTGTTGCATTCGAATTTTTAAATTTTCAATTTTCCTAAGTGTGGAATAACACTTTAAAAATGTTTAAAAAAAATAAAAATCAGTAAAATATAAATTTTAAATAATATTTTGATCATATACGAATTACCGAATCTAAACTCGGCCACTTCGGTTGATATAAAAGTTTAAATGGAGTGCTTTGGTATGAACATTGAATTCTTTACGAGTTATAAAACAGGAAATTTACTGATTTTTCATTGCAATGTTTCATTAAGTTCTTATTACTCTCTTTATTTTATGTATTTTAAATAAATGTTTTTAAATGGTCAAAATAAATGATTTGATTTTATTAATTAATTATTGGATTTGTATTTAATATTCCATAGTAAGATTTAAAAATATATATTATATTTAAATAAAGTTAACAAAAAATATATTACAAGATACCAATAAAAACTCATATTAATACATGAAGGATAACCTTCTGACCCATTTTATGAAAACTATGAAAATTTAGAAAAATTAAATTTAGAAAAATTAAAGTCTATATGAAGAAAAAGTGCATAAAATCAATATTTTTTATCATGAAGCATTAGAAAAATATTTAATTAATAAAATAAATATTACACTCCTTACCATGTGTTTGACTTATATGCCTGTATAAAATGACATATGTATACATTTCTTAGACAACGCATGTTTGACACGCCAGGGGTGCTTCTAATTAGTAATTATTATTACAAAATAAGACATAACAAAAAGCTTTATCCCGCACACAGCAGGGTAGGCAGACACTCCGTTCCCCACTTTCCGCCGAATTCGGAGGCATTGCGTGTTAAGTGGTGGAACTTAACACGCTTTACTTCTGATACCAGTGCAAAGGAAATAGAAATATTAAATATTTCCACTCCTCTAGTGAAAATCGAACCCACAATCACTTGTTTACAGTCACACGTTCGTGCCACTGTGCCTCGACTGGCCCCAAATACATTAAAATTGTTTAATATTTTATTGTAAAATGTAGAAATTATAATATAAGATTTTGTGATATAGTAGAATAGTCAGAGAGAACCTAGTGTCAAGACACTCTATTCTCACCTTTCACAGCGCTACATATCTGCCATAAGAAGCTATCATTAAAAATTCAACCAATAATTAAAAGCTGCATACAGAATTCTGTATTATAAATAGAATTTATTTTACCGTACAAAAAGCAAAGAAAAAATAAGAAAAATACAAAAAAACGATCTCAATGAAAAAAAATCACAGGTTGACATCTAAAAGCGTTATAAATGCTTCCACAAACAATCGCCAGTCTTTTAATTAAAGTATTGTTTTTAAAACCTTAGAGCTTTACTGTAACAGGAATAAGTAATGGCGAAATATTTTTTTAGTCTAGAAGTCATTGTAAAAGAAGAAATGTTATTTTTAACTTTTTCTTATGATTTTTTTAGCTATTTCACGCTTTCTCTCGCATAGCAGGGTAGGCAGATAAAATCTAGTGCAGCATGTAGTAAATAAATACATGAGACATTGTGTGTAACTTTCCGCCCAAAATCGAGACATTACGTGTAGAGTAGCGGAACTAAACGCTGGGCTTTGTATTTGGTACCATAACGAAGAAACGTTTTTTTTATACAATTTTTTTTATTATTATAATGGGAAATCGAACCCACAAACATTACTTTCCAGTCAGATGCTGTCCAACTGCGCTACGACGTTCTTATACTTATCAAGTTTATTCAAGGCCTATTTTGATATTGAACTTTGTAGGATTTGAAACTGCACTTCTTTTATACTGATGAAGTGCTGAAGCTCATAAGCAACGCGCTCGCATTTTATAAGGTTATCACATTTTTTTATTTAATAACTTTACCGGTAAATCGATGTTCACTTTATTTTTTTTCAAAAATGTCATTACCTCAGTGGAACAGAGTATGACTGTAAACGAAACTTTATTATATGTAAGTAGAACAATCTAAATAATTTCTTTAAAGCGTCACACTGCACGCGACTGTAGAACAATTTCTTGTGGGTTCGATGCCTACTTGAGGAGTGGAAATATTTAATACTAGCGGCCCGCTCGCGGCTTCGCCGCGTGAACTTTTTTGTTATATTGCAACCCTCGGGGGCGCATATTTAAAAAATAAAGTAGCCTATGTTTAAGCTTAGATTATCAACTATATTTATGCCAAAATTCATTACAATTGGTCAAGCGGTTTAGATTTTTCATATAAACTTTCATCCCCTATTTCAACCCTTTAGAGGTTGATTTTTGAAAAAATAAGTAGCCTATGTTAACCCAGTCATTTTTACTACTTTCATTCTAAATTTTGCCAAATCGGACCGGTAGATTAGCCGTGAAAGCGTGACAGACAAACACACAGACTTTCGCATTTATAATATATTTAATATTTCCTTTTTTTTGCTCTGATGTCGAGACAAAGCGTGGCGTTAAGTTTTGTCACTTAACCCACATTGCGTCCAGAATTCGACGAAAAGTGAGGAACGAAGTGTCCTAATACTAGGTTCCCTCTGCCTTCCATGTGTGCGGGATACAGGTGAAGTTAAAAAATATAATAGTAAATATCTACAACAGGGACAAACATTGAATTTATTTATAAAGTGATATAAAGTTTAGAATTCAATATTTTTTAACAAAGTACATATAACTTAATAAAATAAATTTAGTGTAACCGAAAAGTACACTACTAATCTATTGCAATCTAAATATGTATTAAAAGATCATTCATCAGTGATACTAGAACTGGCATTATCATACAAATGGGTTGGGTTAAGCAACGCTTAGTACAATCGCAAATTGATTGATGTGCAGATGACCTCCTGTCGATCCCAGATCGATCTAACATTAACGATAGTCTTTATCGACAGAGGCTTCTATTATTTTGATAACTTGTATAGTTTGAAAGTTACAAATAATGGGTTAGATGACAGCCACTCTTCGTTCTAAAATTGACAAATAAAGAACAGTAACTTTTTTTTTATTTCGTATAGCTAGGTAGTTAGTTACAGCCTAGCAAAGTAGTTAAGTCTACAAATTTAAAAATTATTCTAATGGATATCGAATAAATTTTAATAATCAAAGTCTATGACACTTGATGATTGCATATTCAAATTCATATATACAATGTTACAAAATACGATACGAACGAAGTATTAAGATATAAAAAATATATAACAAAAACAAATTCAGTTGTTATTTTAACAAAAAACCATTACTTTTTGTTACTTTCTGAGCATTAAATCATTTTCTTAAACTTTTTAACAATATTTTTTTTTCTTTTTTTTTAGCTTCACGCTGTATCCCTTGCAGGGTAGTCAGAGAGAACGGAGCGCCAAACTCTACGGTTCCTACATACTTCTTTCGCCTCGTCCACAGTCTCGTCCTCTTCATACACGCCCTCCGGGGAGTCCTCATGCTTTTTACGTGACCTACCTCCATCGACGATACTGTGTTTTCGAAGGTCAACAAAAAACAATAATAAAAAGTACTTTATATAAACCAAAGTCGGAACTTTAGCATTAAAATGAAAACCCTTTAAAAATATTTAAACTTTATGTTACAAACATGAAATATACATACATTTCATTTTAAAAAATACGACCCATAATATATACGAAAGAGAATATTGCAACCGAATCTATAATCGCTATAACTTTTCAATCTAACAAATGTACTGCGATTTGAAAATTTTAAACCAAATATTTTCAGAATTTTAGAAAATCAATCATGAGAAATAACCTTTCAACGAGTAAGCGTTTCGGGCAGAGCCGTCCACTAAAATTGCTTTTCCAACTGTTTAGTTGTACGTAACTAGGACGGTCTTGTGGAGGAAATTATTGCCTTCACTTAAGAAAACTCGCTTAATAAGTTCGGTTGTGAATTTTATAAAATATTATATTTGATTTATAGTTATGATTTAGTACAATAGTAGTTACTTATTATATATTTTATTGACGGTTTTAAAGCGCACGATTAATTTTGAAACGAAAAAAACATTTTTAGTACAAGATTTGAACTCACGTCCTTTGTAAGCCGTCCAAGCGTGTTGACCGCTAAGCTATGCGTTCTATATTCGACTACCTTGAAATTCTTATACATTTTATTAGAAAATATTTTCATTGTTAGAATCTCTATAGACATATTTCGACGAATTTTCTCATAAAGGAAATCACATGGTGTTAAATTCCTTTTCATGGAAATGATTATTTATATTTATTTATATTATATTCATTTCCACACTTTGCAAAGAATATTTCTAAATGGGTGTTATTGAAAAAACTGAGTGTTATTTTATTATATTATTATTATCAGTGGATCAGTGGTGAGAGCGCCTGGACTGCATCAGGAGGCGCGGGTTCGAATCCCGTAGCGTTCAAAAATTTTTATACGTTTTCTAAATGTCTTTTTCAATTTTCCTAAGTGTGGTATAACACTTTAAAAATATTTAAAAGGATTTTCCTTTCTACCAATCTCAAAAAATATAGCTCTTATCGTTCCAAAATAAAATGATATTAAGACACATTTTCAAGTATTATCATAATTAAATATTGGGTTAAATGTTTAAGAGTACACAGTACTACTGTACGGTTAATTTATTTTAAAAGTGCTTCATTTAAACGCGTTAATTGCTTTTTGTGTGCAACAGTGTGTCAGCGAAACGCACAGTGGCGAAGGAAATTAATGTTCCTACAAACTAAAGGCGACATTCTGTTGCATACTTTTCG
This sequence comes from Dryas iulia moderata, assembly GCA_019049465.1. NCBI lineage: Eukaryota > Metazoa > Arthropoda > Insecta > Lepidoptera > Nymphalidae > Dryas > Dryas iulia. Next base: position 6,726,988 of record CM032436.1, on the reverse strand, counting down.
GTTTATATTATTTAAATGTATTTTGTCTTTATTAATATACTAGCGGCCCGCTTGTGACGTCGCCGCGTGAACTACATAGCTGTTATGTTGTATTACTACCCTGGGGGGTTTAAAAAAAAGCGTAAAAATGTTTAAGCTCGGATTTTTGACTATATTTATGTCAAAATTCATTACAATTGGTCAAGCGGTTTAGATTTTTCATATAAACTTTCATCTCCTATTATTGATTTTTGAAAAAAATAAGTAGCCTATGTTTGACCCTGGATTTTTGACTACTTTCATTACAAATTTCATCCAAATCCGATCGGTAAATTAGTCGTGAAAGCGTGACAGACAAATAGATAGACTTTCACATTTATAATATAAGTAAAAATATCAATGTTTTTGGTCAATCAAATTAAGGTTTGGGTGGAACATAGAGAAAGGAGTGTCTTGTCAGTAGGTTGTCCCTGACTATACCTGTCCCTGGCTATGCAGGGTAAATCAGTGAAGCTAATATAATATTTATTTAATTTATAATTTATTGCCCATCTTAGCAAAAAGGCATCTTAACTCAGCTGGGAGCTGATTTTTCTTAATGCGATGTTGGTAGGTTTGAACCCTTGGGAGAAATATTTTAATTTTTCTTCGAGAATACACAATTTACGAAATAAAATACAAATATATATAATTCAAGTAATATTTGTTTAACTTTTTCCAGCATAACAGGGATGCTTAACATATCCATACTTATATTATAAATGCGTAAGTCTGTCTGTTTGTCTGGGCTGCTTATTGTTTTTTTATAAGTTTTTGATGTAAATAATATAACATAGTGGCAAGTCACGTCGTTCTCCACTTTCCTACTTCTCTCTGACTATCCTGCTATGCTAGAAGATAATAAAAGCTGTCAGCCGAAGAAGGTCAAAAACAAGTTTAATGCTTTCCATTACATATGTTATATTTACCTAGGAATTTTATTAACCTTATATGAACTGGTTAATTATACTTTACCATTATTGCATAGTGATCCGGCCCCTGATTGTAAATGCGATTATTATAGTCGCGATTTCCACTCAACTTTTCAACTTTTATGCTCATGTTCTTATAAGATAAAGTGCAACGCCCTGGCCTGACCATTTTTATAACAAAATTAATGAAACTATTTATTTTCTATACTTTAAATATATTTTTCAGCTTCACGCTTTATCCTGCGTAGCGTAGAAGGCAGAGAGAATCTTATGTTATGACACTCCATTCTCCGTTTTTTTCTGATTTCTAGACATTGAATCAATATGCAATCTCTAGAAATCTGAAGAAGATTAGATTTACTTATATAAGACTCTCCCTGCCTTCTACGCTACGCGGGATAAAGCGTGAAGCTAAAAAATATATTTTAAGTATAGAAAATAAATAGTTACATTAATTTTGATATAAAAATGGTCTTCAAGCTACGTCGATCAAAATAAGAAGCTGTAAAAGGCAAATTAATTCATTGAACTCATTGATTAAAGATAAGAAAGCTTGGAGTGTTTGCATTCTTACGCTTTGGTGAATATTTAAAATTATATTAGGATAATGTTTATTTAGTCTTTAGGGAAATAAGAAATATTATATAGTAGCCTATATAAAAAAAATATTTTATTTGTATAAGATTAATCAATTTTTATAAATTATGTTTTTTTACCCGCGACGGAACGGCGACTGTATATGTGTTTGGGGTGAGAGGTTGTTTGTTTGTTTGTTTGTTTGTTTGTTTGTTTGTTTGTTTGTTTGTTTGTTTGTTTGTTTGTTTGTGTGTTTGTGCAAATTACTATGTCAATTATTTCCAAAACTATAAGTCCGATTTTGATACGGTTTTCTATGATAGGTTAAGGTTCAATTGGCGTATGTTTTTATGTATGTCTTATTGCCTTAACTCACCAGGGGGCGCTGCAGTAAGCATTTTACGTGAAAACGAATGTTTTCAATTATCTCAAAAAATAATAGTCTGATTTCAATAGATTTTCAGTGGTAGATTCAGGTTTAATTGGTGGATGTTCTTGGATATGTTTTATCGTGTCAAACCACCAGGGGACGCTGCAGTAAGCATTTGTTTGTACTTTTTTTGTATTTATTTGTCTAAAACCGAAACTACTGCTCCGATTAAAAAGAGTTTTCATAAAAAGATTTATCTTTGCTTGGTGCATATTTTAAGATTTTTCTTTTTTTGTTACGGGGAAAAACTCACCAGGGGGCGCTGCACTAAACATTTGTTTATGCAGAGCAAAAACTACTAGTCCAATTTAGATGAAACTTTCAAGGATGGGTTCAGGCTTAATTGGTGCGTCTTTACATATATGTGTTATGGTGACCACTCATCAGGGGGCGCTGTAATAAGCATTTGTTTGAGTTTTTTTGTGTAAAACCAAAATTTTTCTTATATTTATTTGTCTAAAACCGAAATTACTTATCCGATTGGCTAGAGTTTTCAGAACTAGATTAAGCTTTACTTCGTACATATTTTAAAATTTTTGTTTTTACGTTACGGTGAAAATTCACCAGGGGGCGCTGCAGTAAACATTTGTTTATGTAGAGTAAAAACTACTAGTCCGATTTAGATGAAACTTTCAACGATAGGTTCAGGTTTAATTGGTGCATCTTTTCATATATGTGTTACGGTGATCACTCACCAGGGGGCGCTGCAGTAAGTACATTTGTTTGTGCAAAACTAAAACTACGAGTCCGATTTGAATGCAGTTTTCAATGATAGATTCAAGTTTACTTAGTGCATATTTTCATATATGTGTCATGTATGTTTACTTAGTGCATATTTTCAAGTATGTGTCAACTCTCTAGGGGGCGCTGCAGTAAGTAGCTGCTTCCATTTTTTGTGTATAACAAAAACGACTAGTACGATTGGAAAGAGTTTTCAGTATTAGATTCCGCTTTGTTTAGTACATGTTTTTAAATTTATATTACGGTGACTTGTCACCGTAATATAATATTGTTTGTGCAAAGCTAAAATGACGAATTCGATTTGGATGCAGTTTCAGTGATAAGCTCAAGTTTAATTAGTGCATGTTCTTGGATATGCTTCATCGTGTTAACTCACCAGGGGGCGCTGCAGTAAACATTTGTTTGTAATATTTAATGTAAAACCACAACTACTAGTCCGATTGGACAGAGTTTTCAGTATTAGATTTACCTTTACTTGGTGTATGTTCTCGTATATGTGTCGTGGTGACACCTCACCAGGGGGCGCTGTAGTAAGCATTTGCTTGTATTTTTGTGTGAAACCTATTTAGATGCGGTTTTCTGTGATAGATTCAGGTTTAATTGTTGCGTGTTTTTATATGCCATATCACAAACTACCACGAGGCGCTCCAGTATAAATTAATTTGTTCCAAATCAAAACTACTAGTGGGTTTTGTAATTTTCACTGATTTGGTTAAACTTAAGTTTCCTAAAAATGTTGCGGTGACATGGCATTTGATAATCAGAAAGCATTGGGCTTATAATTTTTTTTGGATTTGCATGAAGATTAATATAAAGTATTTCGAAATTATGTAATAATATATAATGTGTATCTATACACTTTAAAAAGTTTAAAATAAAAAACAAAATTAAAAATTTTGAAAATACCCACGACGGTTTAATTGTAATTGAAAAAGGATAAAATAACTAGAAATCCCCCGCCTAAAAGAATATATGTAACGAGATGATGGGGACAACTTCGTCGGGGGCTGCCAGTTGCAACCTCTATTTTATAAATATAGTAGCTAACAGTATAGATTTCGTTCTTAAAGTTTTTAAAAGGAATACCAGTTATCAAAACTGTAAATTCATATTAATATTTTATTTTTTTCCTAAACCTGTTTTAACAGCATGAAAACCTAGGAGAAGTTAGCAAACTTAAAGTAATGGCAGCTCCGACGAAGTCGTCCCCATCATCTCGTTACATATATTCTTTAGGCGGGGGATTTCTAGTTATTTTATCCTTTTTCAATTACAATTAAACCGTCGTGGGTATTTTCAAAATTTTTAATTTTGTTTTTTGTAAGATTTAGCTTCCCGTACCTGCTACTTTTTGAGGAAATAATATTGAGGGAATCTTTCGCCAGAACACTCCGTTCTCCATTTTCTGCCCGAATTCAATACATTGTATGTCGAGTGGTGGAACCCAACTTCACGATTTGTATTCGGTACAATAGCGAGAAGCAAAAAATTAAAATGTCAATATTAACTACCTCGAATGGGAATCGAATCCACAATAACCTATATTCTTTTTGTTTTTTTTTAATTAACTTCACGCTGTATCTTGCACACAGCAGGGAAGGCAGAGTGGCAGAACTTAACTCCGCCTTTTGCCTCGATACCAGAGCGAAGAAAATGGAAATATAAAATATTTCCACTCCTCGAGTGGGAATTGAACCCACAAGCAATCGTTTACAGTCACACGCTTGTGCCACTGCGCTACGGCTGGCCCCAAAACAACCTAATCATAATTAAAATTTATTTTAAATATATTTATGTACTCTAGTGCTTTTCTTTAACATTTTATATACAAATAATTGTATACAAAGAAAATTATACTAATAAATTATTGTCTAAAATACGATTTCAGTCTATTTAAATTATATTATATACATTTCTACAACGTACACATAACTCAGTAGACTAAACAAGAGTATCATTTAAGCACACTACTAATTTTGAAATATTAAAACAAAAACTGATCTAGAGATGCCGAACGTAATAAATAACGTAAAAACCACAGAATAATATTATTTACTCCGGTTTTACGAGTACAATAAAAGGAAAAAAAAAGGTAAAATGTAAGCCGTTGCGGGAGAAAAAATCACTGTGTCGTGGTCACAAAGCGTTATAAACGGCCCCGCGAACGTTTGCCGAGCTATTCATTTACCATTTTGTGCCTTTAAATCTTAGGTCTTCCGATGTTGTATGATTTAAAAGGTCTTTTCTTTCTATATTTTTTGGGATGTTTTTCGTTTTGATGTATTAGGTTTCTTGGGTTCATATTTTTTGGTGAAGATTTTTGAGATATTTGAAGAGAATATAGTAATACTTGATTGTGAGGCCCTCGTGGCGCAGTGGGACAGCATCTGACTGTAAACGCGATTGGTGGTTTTATATTCGATTCCTATTTAAGGAAATGTTTATATTTAAGGGGCCAATCGTGGCGCATTGGCACAAACGTGTGACTGTAAAGTACTGGTTGTGGGTTGTGGGTGGAAGTGGAATATTTAATATTTCCATTTTCTTCGCTCTGGTGTTGAGACAAAGCGCGGTGCTAAGTTCCGCCACTTAACACGCAATGCCTCCGAATTCAGCGGAAAGTGGGGAACGGAGTGTCTTAACATTACGTTCCCTCTGCCTACCCCGCTGTGTGCGGGATACAGCATGTTTGTATTTTATGATTTTCAGAATGTAAACGCGATCCTTGGGGGTCGAAAGTAATTAGGGAAATAATTGTTTTAATTTCTTCGCTCCAGTATTGAAGACAAAGTACGGAGTTTAGCAACATTTCCATTTCGGGCGTGAAGTGAAGAATGGAATGTGTTGACATTATGTTTTGTCCAATGTTCAGGAAAAACCATGAAGCTGCTTTTATGATAGCAGTCTTTGAAAAGACATTTAGAAAACGTATAAAATTGGAACTCAGCGGGTTTCGAACCCGCCCCTTCTGAAAACCGAAAAAATAAATATCAAGCGTAGAATAACACTTTAAAAATGTTTAAAATTATTTATTAATAATAATAGCATTCTCTCTTGTTCGCTTGTTCGTAGATTCGTCGCTTGCGCGTTAAAGATAAATTAAAACAAGAAACAAAGAACTCAATGAAATTATTTTGTAAATTGGTATCAAAAATTCAATTACGTTTTTTCTTTACAAAATTATTACAAACAATCATATACATGTAATGAAAAAAACGTCTATTATCCCAAAAAGTTTTCAAAATATAACCCACAATAAGAAAAACATACAATATTTAAATTTTTAGCAATATTTTTACAACGTAGTTAATATTTTTAATATAGAAGAAAGTAATTTTGGCCAACGTATATTTATTAAAGATTTTCATTAAAAGCAAAGCTTGTTATTTTGTGAAATTACTAGTTGTACGAGGTCACGTAATAAAACTGTCTTCCACCCATATTCTGAGATCTCGCGACTTACTAAGCTGCCCCTATATTATTCCTTGTAGCTTACTTTTGTTTACTGATCTTGAAAATATTTTAATTTTCAGGTATTACTTCAGGATTTCTTTATGAAGATGTCTTTTTTGGTGGTAATTACTTAAATCCCTTATCTAAGTATTTATTACTCAAATTTGGATTTTGCTCAGTGTATTCATTTGTTTATCGTCTCGAATTACATATTTAAATTGAAATTAAATTTCAGTACATTAAACTTATTTAGAGAGGCAATGTCTGACTGTAATTCGATCGGTAATGGGTTCGATTCACTCGGGTGATTGTTTCGAATTTCAATTTAACACGATACGATTCGCCTTTATCACGATAGTGGTCGCGAGCCAATCAGAGAATGAAGCTCCTACTACCCAAGCTCCTGGGTTACCCGCCTTTTACGGGACGCTACCTAGCGTCGGGGGCAATTGTATTCTTAACCCGTCCCCCCACGGGTACAAATTGTATTTACATTGTTTTCATTTCTTTGCTCTGGTAATACAAAACGCAGCGTTGGGTTCCGCTACTCATCACGCAATATCTCAATTTACTTTGACTACTACTACACTATAATGTGGTAAATAGTATGAAGATACAGAAAAATATAAATATTCTTCTTACAATTATTTTATAGTAAAGAGAGAAGATTTCAAATATTATTAACAATTTAAAGTGTTATTGACACACTTAGGAAATTGAAAAAGACTTATGGAAAAGGTATAAAAATTTGAACGCAGCGGAATTTGAACCCGCACCACTTGGACCATACCGTCCAAGCGCTCTTACCGCTAAGCCATGCGTTCTACTACCAGCTGCGTCGAAATCCTTATACGCTTATGTATTACAACTTATTTATGTTGTCAGTATCTAGTTAATAGTAGAACGCATTGCTTAGCGGTCATGGCTTATCGCTAGGATAGGATCCAAAAGGCGCGGGCTCGAATCCCCCTGTGTTAAAATCTTTATACGTTTTCTAAGTCTTTTTTTCAATTTCCATAATATGTGATAAAATTTTTCTATTTTAATTATTTTTAAAGCAATTTTTAATTGTTTTTATAGGTATGTATGGAGAAATCAACACCATTAAAATACAAATAAATAAAATCTTTTCTTCTAATGTAGATCGAACCCACAACTAATCTCGTTTACAGTGAAACTACGTGCTAATGATTTGACTTAAATTGACTTTATATAAAATATATAAACAAATTAATAGCCCAATCAATACCAAAACCACTACTTTAAGCAGCAAAATAAAAATTGGCGAATCAATCAGTAAAAATAACCTTTCAGTAAATCGTTTCGAAGCGCAGCTAAAATTGCTTTTCCAACTGTCCAACACCGCCAGCGTAAAGTTCAGTGGTAAGGAAAATTTATTCTGTCACGAACACTTAAGCAACACTATTCCGTTGAGTGATTAGATTTGAATTTCGTCGATTCATTTGTGGGTACATGCAGGTATTCCTTGTGTAGTAGTTGATGTAGTAAGAATTAAAGTCCCCTTGCTTGTGACATAATATATATTTGAACATCACTTTTAAAAGTACAAATACACATTTAATAACTGCACAAAATTTAATAGAATAGTTTTACACACCACGAGATTATAATATAGTAAAATAGTAAAGAAAAGTAAAAACTGATAATAAAAGGAGAACAAGGAAAATAAAGAAATAATAAGCGCATCGAAAGCGAAGTAACGACTGTTAGGAATTAAAATATTAGCCGATACGCCGGACAAAGATGTGTAACTACCGACGGCTTCCGAATATTATTTATAAAGTAAATGTTAATGCGTATAATGCTTAAATACATTAATTTGATATTATATTATGTATAGTGTGTTGATATAATAAGTATAAAAAAAATATAAACGATAAATAAATAAGGTATGTTAATTTGTGGTAATAAATAAACGTACAAATGAAACATACTAAATAAACAATAATTATAAATAGTTCCCTACACTTGTATTCTCTTTGACAAAAAAATCTTCTTTACACATCGTAAAGAAGATTTTTTTGTCAAAGAGAATTTGGTGTCTAGATTCCGATTCCGATTCCAATTGACTTTCCTCATGAAATTGAGATATTTAGTATTGGAACTCAACAACGTGATGTGTCTTTGTTGCCAGCATGGAGAAAAAAAACATTTTATTTAATGATTTTCTCGAGTGGCAATCAAATCTACGACCAACGTGTATACATACAGTCAGACGCTATCTCACTGTGCTACGACTAGGTATATGTGTATTGTGTAGGTAGGCAGAGGGAACCTAGTGTTAAGACACTCCGTTTCCCTCTTTCCGCCGAATTCGGAGGAATTGAGTGTTAAGTGGCGGAACTTAACGCCGAGCTTTGCCTCGGTACCAGAGCGAAGGAAATAGAAATATTAAATATTTACTTCTCGAGTGGGAATCGAACCCACAACCAGTAGTTTACAGTCACGCGTTTGTACCACTCCACCACGACTGGCCCCTAGAATTATATTTAAAGTAATGTATATATTTTATAAACCCCACTTCTGATATAAGAAACATTATTATGTTGCTCATTATTACGAATGCCATTTTTTCCATCCCAAACAAATAACGTAGGTAAATCGATATACGTTATGAATGATACCTGTGTATCAGTAGGTAATAGTGGAGGAGAAGGTGTTTACGTTGATGACGCAAGGTCATCTCCTTCGTATCAAACGTGGTATCTCTTTTTTCCATAAAACAATCCTTAAAAGGTGGAAATCGTGTGGCGAAGTCGCGTGCGGTGGCTTGTTTATAATACTTTCTATTATTGAATAAAACCAAAGATCAGAATGTTTTATCACTACGTATTTTCTAACGTAGAATACAAACAAATAAATTTAAGTATTTACTTGATTAAGAATTTAAATATTCTTATCAGCTCTATGAATCGTTTATAAGATCAATTTAATTTACGCAACGAAGTGCCTTTCATAACTAAAATTCGAAGGATTCACGTGTGAAGAATTATTAATGAATAGTTGTATTAATTAGATTATTTAAGCAACTTTGAACGTTTAAGAGTAAGTAATTAAATATTTTACTTTTAAATATCTTAAATAAATGATTTTATTTACTTTTAAGACGTTTTGTATTTCTTTATAGTGATTTGCTGAAAATCATTTGTTAAATGGTGGCCAGTCGTGGCCCAGTGGCACAAAGCGTGTGACTGTAAACGACTGGTTGTGGGTTTGATTCCCACTCGAGGAGTGGAAATTATATTTCCATTTTCTTCGCTCTGGTGAAGAGTTGCCTCTTCACCAGAGCGCGGCGTTAAGTTTCGCCACGCAAGCCTCCGAATTCGGCGGAAAGTGGGGAACGGAGTGTCTTAACACTAGGTTCCCTCTGCCTACCCTGCTGTGTGCGGGATATAGCGTGAAGCTAATAGCGTGAAGCATTTGTTAAAGCCAATCAAAGGTCGCATATACTTGAACAAGTATATATTCTAATAATAGTCCTGTAGACGTGTAAAACACGCGTTGCTATAGCAACCAATTATATCACTAAACAATATTGTATGTCTACCACGTGGGTAGATATGTGTAATAATTTTATAAAACAAAAAAAACCCTGCGCCCCTTACCCCTCCCCTCCCAAATTGAAGTGATTTTTATTTTTTTAACTTTTTCGTAAGCCGCAATTAATAAGTACCTAATTGAAAATTATGCTTTTGTATATTTTTAAATTTTAGAAAATTATTTATAATATATATTTTCTATAATGTATAATACATTAACGTCTATGTATTAGGATATTGAATGATATGAGAAACCTCAGTACACCCTGAAGGCGACGGCCCACAGAAGGCGGACCATCCACCGAGGCGTCGTAGTAGATTGCGCGAGAGAACCTGCGACGTCTCATGACGGTGGAGAGGGTTTCCGCTGGGTTATAGAGAGTAGTATCGGGCTCGTTGGTGAATCCCTCAGTATCAGCAGTTCTGCCTTTCTTGCGAACGGATGGTCGGCCTAAACGTATTTCCCAGCGAAAAAAAAAATGATACACCAAGTCACCAAGTCTCCTAACCTTAAAGTTGTGTAGAAGAAATCGCCACTTAGCGATAAGACCGCCTTTTGTGCCTCATATAATTGTATTTGTTTCTTCTTTTCATTTTTGTTGTTACTAAATGAAAATTTTAATTGTGGTTTATTATTAAAAGTAAATAAATAAATAACAAAAATAAAAAATTCGGGTAGATTTGTAAAGCCCACAAATAGTACTTCATGAAGTATTATTTCTGGGTCTCGAACTCGCAACCATCGCATATGCGAGGATACTGGGAAATGCGTTTAAGCGGACCATCCGTTCGCAAGAAAGACAGAACTGCCCTGCGAACGGATGATACTGTGGGACTCACACACAAGCCATTTGGTTCCTTGGAGCCATATGGTTTACCAACCGTTGGCCACCCCGTTGTATGGTTTTAACAAAAAATAAAGGAAAACCAGAAATAAAAACTAGTCTATCCAATAAAACTTAATTTATTTACATTTATATAATATAATTATATAGAATAGAATTAACAAAATCTTATTACAATTTTATTAACGTATATTTAACAAAATATTTATGAAAGAAAACAATTGTGATACAATATTCAAACAGAATAATAATGAAACTTAAGATTTAACTAAACGAGAGAAATTACATTTTGAACAATAAATTTATTCGAAGCGTAATAAAGTCAATTTAGGAGCTCTTATTATTTACGCAATATCAAAAATCCTTTTTAGTTTTAGACGCTGTTGTGATGTTCTTGGTAGCTCAGTCTTTAATTATACATGCAATGGTCGCGAGTTCGATTCGCGTGTAGGAAAAACATGTTTTAGTTTCTTAATTGTTAAAAGATCAACAAGATTTTTTTCTTAATCTTAACCTTCTTTCACGATAATTAGAGAAACATATTAAAAGTTGTGTGAGCATACTGTATTTAAATGTTATTAACAAACCCATTTTTATAAAGATATTAGTCCGCTCGCGGTTTCGCGTGACCTCCATAGCTTTTTCCTTATATTGCAACCCTCGGGGTGGATTTTGGAAAAATAAAGTAGCCTATGCTTAACCTTGGATTAATAACTATATTTATGCCAAAATTCATAACAATCGGCCAAGCGGTGTAGATTTTTCATATAAACTTTCATCCCCTATTTCAATCCTTTAGAGGTTGATTTTTGTATATAATGTAATAAAATATGTAGCCTATGTTATTAGGCCAATTAAGACCCAGTAATTTTTATTACTTTCATTCTAAATTTCATCCAAATCGGACCGGAAGATAAGCCGTGAAAGCGTGACAGACAAACAGACGTTCATATAAATTTGATGTCATAAGGGAATCGAACCCACAGCTAACACAAACAGTCAGGCACTAATACACTATAGTAGTGTTGTATTTTATTTATCTAAAAACTTTCTGTCATCCCAAATAGCTGCTATTAACGAAGGGATTTTCTGAACAAACCACCTTTTTATTAGTGACGTGACACTTTCTAGGGATTTAAACTTATCCGACGTTTTATAAAGGGATTTATTTGAGGATAAGCGATTCTAGAGATTTAATTAAATCTTATTTTCTGTATCAATCTCATATAACTTTTTCATAAATCTTATTTAACGAAACAAACGTTTTACGACTTTCATTTTTCGTTTAAAAAACGCGTTTTTATGATGAAAGTTGTATTTTAAATTGAATTTTAGACATAAATCATTAATATTTTGTAATGAAAAGATATTTCAGATGACATGACCTTTTTTTAAGAGTATTCTTTAAAAATTAATTTTACACATTCGATTCGCACAGTACAGCGTTGGGTTCGATGTTCGTACGATGATTTACAATTTGGATTCGAGCTTGCATTGTTTTCTAATGGAGAAAGGAAGAATTTTTACTAAAAAAATCAGCTTTAAGGTATTCTTACACAGCAGTGTTCTCCTTAATTATTTTGATTGCTTTAAAGTTAGAAATCGAATAAAAATGTCTCGGAATGTAAAATTAGCCCAATCTATAAAAATAAAAATGTAGCATGATTCGAACCCACGCCTTTTGGAAATTGTCTAAGTGCTATCCGTTAAGCCATACGTTCTTTATATGGCATATCATTAAATTCTTTTACGCTCGGTATTCAACTTATTTTTAGTCTTTACATGTTCTAAAAATTTCATATCAAAGAATATATTATTCTTTATTATTTTTTTTCTTTCTCCATTCTTGTCTTAACGCCACATGGCAATGTTGAGTTTAACTCTTAATTTTTCACTCAACACACAATGTCTCCATTTAGAAAAGTGAAAGACAGAGTGTCTTGACACTAGGTTCTCTCCGACTACTTTGCTATGCTCTAAAGAGCGTAAAACTACTTTTATTCAAGCAGTCCCTAAAAGATTAATCGTAATCTAATACCGACTCGATAGGTAGTTTCGTGGAAATTGCCCTTTGAAGTCTGTAGAGATTCGCCGGATCTAAATAACGAAACTTACCTAATTTCGAACAGTTGATGACAGAAAGGAAGATTAAAACTATTAGATCGATTAACAACAAGCAGCCAGAAATTAGTTTTCAACTATCAAACACAGTCTGTAGTGTTCAATGGTAACAAATATAACATTGCAAAAATTATCTTAAGGAGATAATAAGCTTTATAAGTGTTAGGAACCTTATTTTAAATAATTAATAAAAATATATATTCAAATAATCAGAAGTTGTGAGTGTATAATTCACACACTGAAGATATGAAAGACATTTTAGGAAACGTAGCCGTAGGGTGTAGAATGATAGCTAGTCAATAATAGCTAGCTAGTCAAAGTGCTTTTCCCGTTTCCAAGAGGCAAGGATTCGAATCCCGCTGCGTTCAAATTTTCATATGTTTTCTAAAAGTCTTTTTTACTTATATTAACGTCTCAAATTAGTGTAAAAACGGCGAACGGAATATCTTAATACAAGATATCTCTCTGACCTTGCTACTTTTAGTAGTACAAATCATATGGCCAGTCGTGGCTCAGTGACACGAGCGTGTGACTGTAAACGACTGGTTGTGGATTCGATTCCCACTCAAGGAGTGGAAATTATATTTGCATTTTTATCGCTCTGGTGTCGAGGTAAAGCGCGGCGTTAAGTTCCGCCACTTAACACGCAAGCCTCCGAATTCGGCGGAAAGCAGGGAACGGAGTGTCTTAACACTAGGATCCCTCTGCCTACCCTGCGGTGTGCGGGATACAGCGTGAAGCTAAAAAAAAAATCATATGGCTGTACTGCATAATAAATAAGAAAAAGAAAAAAAAATAGTACAGAAAATTTATACAGTCACGGGCACTTGAGTTGTGACACCATGAATCCTGAGTGAAGTTAATGGTCGGTATTCAGCTCATTAATTTGGCGTAGACTTTTACACCGCTACTTCCTGGACGATTGAAACACGTTTTTTGCAATTCTGTTAACATTAAAATACTTAGCTGGGAAATTATTTGACTTGTATATTTTTTTGTAAGGTAATTACTGTATATAGTTAATTAAGGTTTACTCATATATTTTTTTATTATATTTTGTAATATATGCAAAGAGAATGTATATATAGAGTATTCTTTAAATTTCATGAGGCTGTGGCAGAAACGCTGATTGGCGGGAATTAACGCATACAAATTATTGAATTTGAATTATAAATAAGTGATTTATTCACGTGAACTACATATATGGAAATGAGAAAAAAAGTCGTCAGTACTCGGTGGTATGTTAATATTTAAAATACTTTCAATTTCTGGGTATATATGACAAATATGCATATTTTAAACATGCTATTTAATTATTTTAACAATTCGATTTATCTATTTCTAACTTCTTATTCAGAAAATAAAATCAAGAAAAAGATCAAAAATACTATAACCAAAAAGAATCTATCATTAGATAGGATTTTTGTAAACTCACAACGTTTCATTACACTCAAACATTTTTCATTTTGTAAACGTTTCTTTTGTTAGTTAACACTAACAAAAGAAACGTTTACAAAAATGAACAAGCCATACAAAAATGGTATTTTGAACCACCCAGTACATTCACAACACTTGTCGCCTACAATTTGTTGTCAAAGCGTATCGCATACGTGAGCACTTAAGCGGTCCACATAAGGTGGTGGAACTACGGAGGCACGAACGCGTCTAGACAGCAGACAGACAAAAAAACTATTTAGTTTTTCTAAAACAGACCTTGTATTTATGTTTTAGAATGTATGGGAATGTATTGTAATTGTTAAAAAATGTTATTGATCGAGTATAAGCAAGGTTTAATTTAATGGTTGTATGTTTGATCTTCACTTATATTTAAATTATTTCTTTTTCTGCTTACTAAGACAAAGGCGGCGTTGAGGTCCACCACACAACATGCATTGATGTATTGATATCGAGTGGGAAGTTGTTTTGACACTAAATTGGGTGACTCGAATCCGTAAACATTCCATATACAGACAGGCGTTTTCACACTGCGCCGCACAGACCGTAACTAACATTCAAAATAATTTGTTTTTTTTTAGATTCACTCTATATCCCACACATAGCAGGGTAGGCAGAGGGAACCTAGTGTTAAGACACGCTGTTCCCCACTTTCCGCCGAATTCGGAGGCGTTGCGTGTTAAGTGGCGGAACCTAACGCTGCGCTTTTACCTCTGTTACCAGAGCGCAGAAATGGCAATATTAAATAATTCCGCTCCTCGAGTGGGAATCGAACCCACAACCAGTGGTTTACAGTCACACGTTCGTGCCAGTGCGCTGCAACGGCCTTAACTAATGTTCAGAATAATAACTATAACAAAAATATAAATATTCTCCATGCTTATACATTAGGACAGTTATAAGTTCCACGTAAAAGTTGTAAAATATATCATACTAGCGACGCATTGATATGTGCGATCTGCAACTTCTATCTTCTATTTGTGCCACTTTGGGATTCTGTGAACTTTCAATCATAATAAAATAAAGGTTATATTTTAGCACTCTTGAATAGTGTAGTTTCATAATTGTAAAAGAATTTCCATGATCGGTTCAGTATTTTCGAAGATTACCAATTACAAATAAAGTTACAAGCTTTACCCCTTTATTATATTAGTAAAAAGAAAGAAACGAAAATGTGTGTAGATTTTTTTTATTAGCTTCACGCTATATCCTGCACACAGCAGGGTAGGCAGAAGGAATCTAATGTTAAGATACTCCGTTCGCCATTTTCCACCGAATTCGGAGGCATGGCGTGTCAAGTGGCGGAACTTAACGCCGCGCTTTGCCTCGATACCAGAGCGAAGGGAATTGAAATATTTAATATTTCCACTCCTCGGGTGAGAATCGAACCCACAACCAGTCGTTGACAGTCACACGATTGTGCCACTGCGCCACGACTGGCCCCACAGTCTGTAGATAACGTATAAAAAATTGGCTGCAAGATTCGAATCCGCATCTCTTGGAAGTAATTCAAGCGTACAGACCACTAAACCATGCCTTCAATATTTTAATAACAAATTAAATATCTTAAAAAATATTTAAAAATATGATATGTAAAATCTTTAAAGAAATACTATGAAAATTAAACAGCTCTATTTGAGATTTGAATACTGAAAAGAGGGAAATGCTTGCAAGCGTAATGTAAGTAACAGCTGTCACCCAACATGCGAGGCTAACATAAGTTGCAAGTTTAATAGTTAGCACGCTCACTTCACACTTTAAGAAAGGTATATTCACGTTTTAAAATTATGAAAAATATATTTTAAATGTGAAAATAACGGATTGAGATTGTCGTTTGTGTAACTAGCATTTATAACGTATACAATTATTTTAGAGGCCAGGCGCGGCTTATGGGCACAATAGTGTAACTGTAAACGCAACTTGTTTTAGGTTCGATTCCCACCTAAGAAATGGAATCCTCCTGAAGAAATGGAAAATATGTATATTCTATTTTCTTGGCTCTAGTGTCGAAGTAAAGCGCGTCGTTAAGTCCCGCGACTTAAAACGCAATGTCTCCGAAGCCGGCGTAAAATGAGCTTCGAAGTGTCGTAACACTAGGCTCCCTTTTGCCTACATACAGCGTTAGACTATAATTTTTTTTTTTTCATATGTATACACCCATATACTAAATTGAGTGGTAATCAAACTATGGACTTTCAAGAATATTTCTAGAAACCATACAAAAATCTGAACGTAGCGCGATGCGAACCCGCGCTTGTCAGAAACCGTTTAAGTAATTTGACCGCTAAGCCATGCGCACTTGTAAGCCCTGTCTACTTCTGTTGCGGCTGAGTACGTTATGTCTAGCAGGTTCTACTACGTTCGTCGATATTCTTATATGGTTATTTCAACTCATTTGACTTATTCGCATCCCTGTAGTTCAGTTCAGAGTGTATCTTTTGTCAGCTTTGGCGTTATTTAAATAAAAAATATAAAAACTATAACTAAAGTAAAATTAAAATTATAACTAAGTTAGGTAAATATAACACTTTTAAAGTTATGTATTGAAGGCAATTTATTTATGCAACATAATCATTTTTTTAGTTTCTTCTCAGTTTAATGGCTGCAATAAAGAACAAAATAAAAATCAGCTTCATGCTTCTCCACATCCAGCAGAATAGCCCCAGGGTATTCAGAAATCTAGTGTCACGACACTCCGCTCTTCACATTAAAAGCCTAAATAGCTTGATAATAAAACACAGTTCAAACCTAAATAAGATCAAACCGATATCGATTGTACATCAACCCAAATTTTTCGACATATAATATATATATTTCATTGAAATATAACCTTTATTTAAATTACAGTAAGAACTATAGTAAATAAGATGTTGTATCTTAGACGTTGCAAATGTCAGCACAACCCAGCTAATCCAATATTCGTATTGACGACTTCCCTTCACACATGTACACCGTATAATTTTATTATCGCCCCTAAAACGTGTCATTTAACGTTGCTCGGTATTGGTAAATTGATCGAAAATAAAAAAAATGCCGTCAAAAATCAAAGGATTCTGTGAAATGTTGGATTTTTTTGATGAATTTAGTAAAGTTATGTAATGGCTTAGTCGTGGCGTAATGGAATATCTTATTATTGTAAAGGCAATTGTTGTGTGTTCGATTAATTTATTTTTATGTCTTAGGTCTAGTATCCAAGACTGAATTTTTGATTTCGAGCGGAAAGCGGAGAGTGGAGGAACTTGACACTAGGTTTTCTCTTACAGTCCAAATATGTGGAAAAAGGGTTGAGGCTGTAAAAATACATATATTGACATATTTCTTGCCTTTGAGAATCAATGGGGCATTCAGAATCAGTAGCCAAATTTTTACATGTTTTAAAAAGAATAAAATTCTTCTTTGATACTACATAAGAAATATTTGTAAAGGCTTTTAACAATCAGAATTTTACTTCTACTAAATTATTTCTAAAACCTGAGCTCCAAGTTACTACTCTACAACTAAACCTTGTTTCTTGTCGTCATTGTATTGGAATTGTGGTACGCTTAAAACTTTAAGTTCCTGAACACCGTGTATAGGAGGATTTTTATTTCTCTTTTTACTTTTAAAATATATTGCAGCAGTTTTAAACGGTAGTTACTTTATATGGTGATTAATAAATAGTTTATTTCAAAGGTATGTAGAGGCAGTCGTGGCGCAGTGACTGACTGTAACGGGTTGGCTATGGGTTCGATCTCCACACGGAGAATGATTATAATTAAATTTTCATTACTTGTACCTCCTCTTTAGTACCTAAGACTAAGACACAAAGCAGGGGGTATGTTTGAACACTGGGTCCCCTTTGACTACCCCACCATGCGGGAAAAAGCACGAAGCTGCTTTTTATTAAATAAAAAGCGTTATCATCGAGCTAAATATAACACATACAGTAAAGAGACAAAAAATATTCTGCTTTCACTACACATTACAAAAGAGAATTAGACAAAATTGTTGTACTAAGTTGCAAACACAAGACAAATACATTTGGTAATAAAAAAGTACATAAATATAACTTACCAGGTAATATCGCTTCATACTTTTCGCACATAGCAGGGTAGTACCCAGTTTCAAGACACTGTACACTCCACTTTGCACCTGAAATCGAGACATTGGATGTTAGGAGGCGTAACTTAACGCTGTGTTAAAAAACTTAAAAGAAAGTCGCTTCACGCTTTTCCTCATTGCTATGAAGTCAGTCAGTGAGAATCTGTTGTCAAGATATTCCGTTCTCCACTTTCTGTCCTAAATCAGGACATTGCTTATTATAATATAGTAAATTATCAAGCTATTTCATTAATTTCAAAGCAATTTCTCTAACAATCATGACAAAAGTCAACCTTCTCCGTCTTGAAACCATACAGTTAAACATTTATTTTACGACCCCACGTCATAATAACACAAGCTTTAAGGAAAATTCCAAATTGACTTCAATCGCTGGAATATCACTCAATTTTTTCCCATGACTCTGCCGAAATATGAAATATACGATATCATAATAGTCGAAAAGGTGGCGTCAGATCACACGTTATTAGCTAAGATTAACTTCCAATGTAACAAATTGCGTTTATTGATGTCATCCGTCGGTGTTGGCGCGTCAGAGGGAATTAGGTGAGAATTGTGTATTGTAAAGAGGTTTGTTCATTGTTTTTTTTTTGTTTTTATAGATTCTTCTTTAGGGAGAGATGCAGTAAGTTGTTATTGCATTTTTTTTTTAGTTTTATGTAAAATTTTATCACCTAAAGAAATCTCTATCTGCTAGATTATTTTAAGTGATATATAGAAAGTGTTTATATAATTATATAAGAATAGTTATAACAAATGTCGATATAAAATGCGTAAACACGTAATTGATAACAAAATATACGGATGATGGGGGTACGGTCCATGATAACTGAAATAAAAACTTACAACAATAATATATAAATAGATCTATAACTTCGAATCCACAACTTTCATTTTTATACGTTGTTCAAATTCTGCTGATTTTTTTTTAATTTTATTTCATTACCTAATGGCAGATTATGACTTTGTCTTATTTAAAGTAAATTTATATATAATCCTGTATAATCCTCCTTATGCACGATTAAAAACATTCTCGCCTATTAACTATAGCCGATGCTTCATCAATGTACGTCATATGTTTTCAAACAAAAACATTCTTATATAAAATTTCCTTATAAACTATAAAAGGAAGAAAAATTTATACCTATTCCTTGAGATCAAACACAAACATCAAAATATCAATATATTTACAATTCTCAGTATATCATATTATTATTTATCATTTTCTTCATACAAAGTGTTCCAGGAACATAAACTTAGTGATCAATCTAGGGATCCTATTTACATGTTTATGTAAATTTAGGCTATTGACTTCTATTTCATTAATATTCAAAACGGCATGAATGATTCATGTTAGGAAAATTGATGTGTGCCGCCCATTAAAGTCGGTTCTAAATTACTTTCGCGATTCGGCAGCGAAAAGCTATTAGTTAAATTATATATACACCTGTGTCGGTGTTGACACACACTGTCAGAGCATTTAAGAGATATTTTTGATAATCCATCATCACGTTAGTAGATTTGGTTTTGCTTTAGTATATCATTCTTTGAATATGTTAAAGACGATGTCTTTATTTATGGACTATTTTTGTGTTGATGGATTGGTAGACTAAATTTGGAACGGAAATCATATTTCTTTTTTATTTCTGCGTTATTTACTGCGTAGCAGGGGCTCAATGATAACCAGGTGTTATGAAACTTTATGTTACGAAATCAAGACATTTTATGTGAGGGGCAAAACTGAAATGAAAATAAATTAAATATAATAATTCCTCCGACTGGGAACCGAACCCACAATCAAACCACCATGATGTCTTCAGGAATCTAATATTTTTTTTTTAGCTTCACGCTGTATCCCGCATACAACAGGGTAGGCAGAGGGAACCTAGTGTTAAGACACTCCGTTCCCCACTTTCCGCCGAATTCGGAGGCTTTGCGTGTTAAGTGGCGGAACTTAACGCCGCGCTTTACCTCGGCACCAGAGCGAAGAAAATGGAAATATTAAATATTTCCACTCCTCGAGTGGGAATCGAACCCACAACCAGTCGTTTACAGTCACACGCTTGTGCCACTGGGCCACGACTGGCCACATCTTATATTATGACATCTTAAAAGTAAATTAAATGTTACTAATCCCTATCATATTTCAACCTACTCGCCTCATCATTAAATAATTGCAAAAGCACTTGAAAATAAAATACGAAACAAAAAAAAAACAAAGAACAAAAAGAAATCACCAATTCTTCTCTTACACAGTATTTCCGTCCAAATTTTCCGTCATTCCCCATTGATAAGGGCCTTAATATTTCGTACGTGACACGAAAAATTTTCAAAACAAAACATATTCAGCGCGACTTAACGCTAAATAGCTTTAACGACCAGCGCTTTGCTTTCGTCTGTTTATCTTCAGTTGTCACATTTGAGATTATTTAAAATGAAAAATGAACTTTACGGTGTATGTAATAAAGCGTTAAATTAAACGATAAAGGTTAACGTAACGTTCGCTGCGCTTAAAAAACCGCGTACATTTGTCAGAGGCAGATGCAGTAGTATCTAATGTTAGGCTACTGAATTCGCGTTTAAATGTAATTAAATAAATTAATTGTAATTAAATAAACAAATAAAGAAAGATGGTAATTAAATAAATAATAAAAAAATACAATTAGTGGTTCAGTACTGTTTTTTTCGAACTTCAGAGAATACTTGGTTCCTGCGAAATGTAAGCACTAAATAGCAGCTTAGCAGTAATATAAATTTATATAGAGTAAGATTGCTGTAAGTTCTTCAGAACGTAACAAAGAAATTTTACAATTCACATTTAAAGGAAATTCAAATCAGGGTATTCGAATTTAAGTTTGTTCAGTAAATTAATATTGTAATGGTCAAGAACTTTGTTAATGGTTATATTTATACATAAAGATTATAAAATTATTTTAAACTTCATCACAAAGGAACTAAAAATAAAATTCAATCATTTATAAGCACATTATCTCAAAAGATTTAGTACCCCGGTGTATTTACTAGGCAAAATGTTTAGCAATGCACAAAGAGTAAAAGTCAGCAGGTTCTTTTAATTTTTAAAATAAAAAAAATAATAAAAATATTAACCTAATCGCTCGTTTCATGCCCCGAGTACAAGGCAGGTGATTGAAGAACCTCCTTTGACGCGGTCTGAGGAAAAATTAGGTGGTACGTATAAAGAATCAAGGTGGGCATTATACAGTCGATGATAAATTACTAAGAGATGGCAGCTAAGCTTATCAAACGCGTGTTAACGACATAATATATTTTATTTCCCTTTCATATATGTGTATATTTTTTGGGAGCGCTTCTTCCCGCACAGCAGAGAGAGTACCTTGGTCTATATTGTTTGTTGAGTGGCAGAATTTAACGCCGCGCTTTGTCTAAGACACCAGAACAGAGAAATGAACATATTATATAATCATTCCCTCGAGTGGAAATCGAACCTCCAAACATTGTTTACAGTTGCGCCTGCCTGTCTTACTGTCGAAGAACGACTTCTATATAATAATATTTCTTTTTATATAAAAGAAATAAAGAATGAAAGAACACCCTATTCTATTTTTTACACTCTCATAAAGGCGTTACACGTTGAGAGACAAGTTGTGTTTCAAGACTAGTTTGAAAGATTTTTTTTAAATATGTCCATTCCCAGGATTCGTAATCAAACCTTCTGGTACCTGAGACAAAGCGTGAAAGCGTTTGAGCGTTCCGCCGCTCAAAGTAGAAACGAAAACCTTTCCGCTACCAAAAATGAGGAAAGGAGTGTTATAACATTAGGTTCTTTATGACTTCCCTTGTCACAGGTAAATTATCTACTAAGTCTACTTTCAAATACCAAAAATATATGCAAGTATATTTTTGGTGTGGTCTTGTTAAAAAAGCTTTACTTCGATTTTCTCGTTATATTTTTCACCTCAACATGGCTTAGCTTCCCATACATACTCTTTATTTTATTATAAGCAACCTTTGATCGCGCATCCTTTGATTTTGTTTCCGGAATACAGATTTTAAGGGTTAAGCTTTTCCGGAAAACAAAATTTACAAAAATCTTACCTCTTTGTTTTGTTCGATGTTATTGATTTGTATTACTTAATGGTGTGGCTTAAGGATTTGTTTTATATAGCTATAAACTTTTTAAATTGTAAATTTTGAATATATTTCGCTTTCAAGACTAGATATTTACTTTATTTTCTACTATATTGTTATTTTAAAGAGTTATTATATGATAAAAAGAGAGCTATTATATAAAATCGTTGTAAAGCTCATCTACTAGTTTAAAAATGAATTATAACAAGAAATAAAAATTATTCTTTTCTATATTTTAAGAACATTTACTAAATTGCTTAAAATGCAGTTTGATGCATCCTTTTTTCCGCTTATCAGGGTCAAGAAAATAGAATAATATGCATACTACTCCTTATTTAGAATTAAAAAATAAAAGTTACTTCTGTCTACTTGTACGTTAGTTTATTGTTATTGTCTTTTTGTCTCTATTGTTAATTGTTATAAAATTATACTCGTACAAAGAAAGCCTGAAAAAGGGTGAAGTTTAGTTAGTTTAGTTTTTTGTCAATACATTAAGTGGGCGAAGCCGCGAGCAGAAGTTTGTATATTTAAATCACTAATTATGTTCACACAATGGCGTCATAATATATTATTACTACTTACGACTACCGACGTGGTCCGAAAGGACCTAGTGTCAAGACACTCCATCCTCCACTTTATGCCCGAAATCGAAACATTGCGTTTTATACATTTTGTCTTAGGCACTAGTACGACGAAAATAAAATTAAAACATAGTCATTCCCCTGAGTTCTCTCTGACTACTCCGCAAGAGATAAAGCATGAAGCTAAAAAAAACCCTGAGTGAAAATAGAACCCACAACCATCGCGTTTATAGTCAGACGGCCTCAAGTATGTAAGTAAATCTGTTTTAAATTACATATTATATTAGACGAAAATCTCAATTAGTGTTGTTAGTATTAAGTATCTTAATACTAGGTAGTGTTAAGACACTCCGTTCCCCACTTTCCGCCGAATTCGGAGGCATTGTGTGTTAAGCGGCAAAACTTAACGCCGTGCTTTACCTCTGATGATACCAGAGCGAAGGAAAAGGGATTATTAAATATTTCCACTCCTCGAGTGGGAATCGAACCCACAACCAGTCTTTTACAGTCACACGTTCGTGCCACTGCGCCACGACTGGCCCCACTTAGCCCCACTGGTTCTTAGGTATTAAAGCAAAGAAATTATAATCATTCCCCAAAATGAGAATCGAATACACAACCATCGTGTTTATAGTCACACGGCCTTGAACACGTAAATCTGTTTTAAATTACATATAATATTAGACGAAAGTCTCAATTAGTGTTGTTAGTATTAACGTAGCACTTATTACTTAGTTTCATTATGAACTCGAAAACGTAGAATCTCGGGGGACTTTGTTTCAAATTATGTATGAGAATATATTATAAGCGAGAGGACTTATTAAATATTAATTGTAGTTTGTATTAACTTTGTTTTGGGATAATAAATCTATCATAGTTAAAGAAAAGGCCTTAAATGTATTTTCTTTAATTTTAATATATTTTTTAAAGTATTATAAAAATATAATTTTAGAAGCAGTCTAACCGCTATACCATGAGTTCAATATTTGAACACGAATAGTTTCCATAATTTTATATGTTTTCTAATAAGGTATTTTCAAATTGTTTAACAATTTTAGAGGATTATTGTTTAAGGATTCATATAGCATTTTAGTACTTAGAAATAATTTACATACAATCAATTCTCTTACTACTTTAGTTAGGGTTTAAATAGCTGTAATATGACATTATATTACTCGGAAATGTATAAATATTTCAAATATTTTGTCAAATATAGTAAACTAGCGGCCCGCCCGCAGCTTCGCCGCGTTAACTATTTCGTTATATTGCAACCCTCGGGGGCGCATTTTTAAAAAATAAATTAGCCTATGTTTAAGCTAAGATTATCAACTATATTTATGCCAAAATTCATTACAATTGGTCAAGCGGTTTAGATTTTTCATATAAACTTTCATCCCCTATTTCAACCCTTTAGAGGTTCATTTTTGAAAAAATAAGTAGCCTATGTTAGACCCAGTCACTTTTACTACTTTCATTCTAAATTCCATCCAAATCGGACCAGTAGATTAGCCGTGAAAGCGTGACAGACAAACACACAGACATTCGCATTTATAATATAAGTATGTATACATATAATCGGCCTACATTCATTAGTTTCCAGTAAATATAAACGGAATGTGTTTATTATATTTTAACAGTAACAATTCACAATAGATGACAAAAGCAATAAAACAGTATAGCGACAAATTACGCAGCTTTTACTATATAGGTAAAAACACAAATAAATTATACTTTCATATATAATCTATTTTTCAGCAAACTCTTTTTTCACGTATAGCAGAGCAGGTAAGTCAGTGAGAGCCTAATGTCAAGACACACCATTTTCAGCGAGATATTGCGTGGAGAATGGCAGAACTCAATTTTTTTTCGAATGTGTAGTATGCTGTTGGCCAAAGCGGCCTTGACAGCTTCACCGGGTTTTGAGGGAGGCCGAGCTCTGACCTTGGCTTGGAATCCTCGCTGCAGGAAGCTGCTGAGGAAGCCAACAGAACTCAATACCGCGCTCTGTCTTATATACCGGAGCGGAGCTTTGAATATAATTCAGCTTCACGCTGTATCCCGCACACGGCAAGGTAGACAGAGAACCAAGTGTTAAGACCCTCAATTCCCCATTTTCCGCCGATATTCTGGAGACATTGTGTATTAAGGAGCGAAACTTAACGCTGCGCTTTGCCTAGAGTTTACTAGAGTAAATAAAATGGAAATATTAAATATTTCCACTCCTCGAGTGAGAATCAAACCCACAACCACTCGTTTAAAGTCACACGCTTGTGTCTCTGCGCCACAATTGGCCCTTAAATGGCCCCTGGCCCCATGAAAATATCTAAAATGTAATTATTTACACAACTGGGAATTGAACTCACAACCAGTGCTTAAACAGTCAACCACTGCGCTACCAATACCCATAACTTTATTATGAATTTCAAATAAACATATGTACGTGAATATTGGTGAATTATTGTTTTGCATTTAGCCTTTACCGACAATTAGTGTAATGAAATCTGTGGTACATTATGATATAAGCTAACAATGCTAACATTGATTTATTTTAGTAAATGTTATGTTCAATTTCGTATTACTATTATATACATGCAAAAATTATGCAAATAATTAATATGTAATGAGTAGATTATGAAGGATTTTGATGAAAGCCATTACAGCTGGTGTATTGATTACTGAATTAATTGTAATTTTGAAGTGTAATGGTATTACTAAATTTAGTTATAGCAATGAAAATGGGGAATAAAAGAATTAGACTGCAGGTTAAATGTTCTTTTTTTTAGCTTCTCGCTGGATAGGCAGAGGGAACCAGTGTTATGGCACTCTGTTCCTCATTTTCCGCCGATTTTTGGAGGCATTATATGATAATTGGTGGAACTTAATGCCGCGCTTCTCCACTATACCAGAGCGAAGGAAATTCCATTCCTCGAGTGAAAATCGAACCCACAACCAGTCGTTTACAGTCACACGTTTGTGTCAATGCGCCACGACGGGCTCTAGTATAGGTATATATTTTAATTTTTTTAAGTGTTATCGATACTTTAGATTAAAACAGACAAATGTAAGAAAATGTACAAGAACTTGAAACGTTACGGGATTAATACTTAACTTTTGAAAATAGTTTTCAAGCTCTTCTATCGTTGAGCTATACGTTCTATATCGGGTTGCGTCGAAATTCTTATACCTACGTTTATTACATTATTCTTTTGTTGTTAGCATATCTGAATAGAGATATTTAAAAATCACTTCTCAAGGCAGAATTATATTATAAATATGAAAGTCTGTCTGTTTGTCTGTCACGCTTTCACGGCCAATCTACCGGTCCGATAGTAAACAGTCCAGTGTTAAGCATGCTACTTATTTGTTTCAAAAATCAACCTCTAAAGGTTTGAAATAGGCGACGAAAGTTTATGTGAAAAATCTAAGCCGCTTGACCGATGGTAATGAAGTTTACCTTAAATATAGTTGATAATCCAAAGTTAAACATAGGTTACTTTATTTTTCAAAAATCCATACCCAAGGGTTGCAATATAATGAGGGCCGCTAGTGTTTTCTATAAATATTAAACTAGTAGGCCTTTCCTACGTAATTACATTTGTCATTTAGCACATATTTACCAGTCATTTGAGATTGGATTGTGGAACATAACGCCGCTATTTATATAACCCAAAAGGAGGCAAAACCAAAATATATAAACAAGACGATCGAACTCATAACTATCACGTGAATATTCTACGGTTTCTACTACGCGTGATGGCGGCTTACAATTACTATGCATAAAACTATTAATCAATACAAATAGCTTTTTTGCTAATATTATAATAATATAGAGTATATAATAAAATTCTTTACATAGTACAAAGCAAAGTCGCTCCTCGCTTCTGTCTGTACATATATATGCTTAGATCTTCAAAACTACGCAACGGATTTAGATGCGGTTTTTTTAATAGATAGAATGTTTCAAAAGGAAAAGTTACATATAATACATGCATAATATATTAGAGAAACACTGATAGTTTTAGAGGTTTCTAATGTGATGGCTATATGCCTATAGTGAAATAAGTTGTGTAGTTCACGCAGGCGAAACCGCGAGCGGGCCTAGTCCTACGACTAGTGTACTAATATAACTAGGCCGTCATGGCGAAGTGGGACAGCGTCTGACTGCAAACGTGACGGTTATACATTCAATTTTCACTAGGAGGAATGATTATATATAAATTATTTTCATTTCGACGCTCTACTGGTAGTACGTTAGACAAAATCCGGCGTTGAGATCCGTCACTCGAGATTCAATGTCCCGATTACAGACAGAAAATGGGGTACGGAGTGTCATGACACTAGGTTCTCTCTGACGACGACTGAAGCCGTTTTTTTTTACTATAATAAGAGCAACTTCGCAATTGCCTTAATTAAGAATAACATTATGGTAAAGACATAATGACCTTCTCGACCCAATTTTTTTTTTATTTTATTAGACCAGGTGGCTTGTTATGAATGGGGGACCAAAATTTTATTCCTCGGACAAATTGTGTTAGAAAATGCCGTCTGTTTAAAGAAAAGGTTTTATATTTTACGTACACAACCCAGTTTTTGTGTAAATTTGAAAATAATTTTGGATATCTCTTACTTCATTAATCTAATAGATAAATATCATAAAAGATAGCAATGATTTTTTAAACATTTTTTTGCCTCTATTAGAGAAATTCGGATGAATAACCTTAACATTTTGTCATTATACATTTAAATAGCTTCACATTTTTGTTAGCTTCACGCTGTATCCCGCACACAGCAGGGTAGACAGAGGGAACCTAGTGTTATGACACTCCGTTTCCCACTTTCCGCCGAATTCGGAGGCATTGAGTATTAAGTGCCGGAACTTAGCGCCGCGCTTTGCCTCGGGCACCAGAACGAAAAAAAAGGAAATATAAAATATTTCCACTATTCGAGTAGGAATCAAACCCGCAGCCAGTCGCTTTACAGTCACACTTTGTGCCATTGCCCCATTAAATAATATATTTAAATAAATATCTTAAAATTTACCTATATTCGAGTTTCGTTCCAATTTACGCCAACTTGTTCTCTAAATCTTAATCTAAATAACAGATTACCGGGTTGGTAAATTGACTTCAATTTCAATGAACTCTGGCATACATACAAAAGAAAATTTAGCTACGTTTTTTTAACTCCCTGTACAAAAGAGAGAGAGCCCAGTGACATATCAAAAAGCATTTTTTTTTTTTTTTTTTTTTTTAGCTTCACGCTGTATCCCGCACACAGCAGGGTAGGCAGAGGGAACCTAGTATTAAGATACTCCGTTCCCCACTTTCCGCCGAATTCGGAGGCATTGCGTGTTAAGTGGCGGAACTTAACGCCGCGCTTTACCGCCGCATTTTTTTTTACTTTTTTGTATTTTATTTACAAGACGTTTGAGTCTAGAAAAATATGGCAATATAAAATTATATATTGCGTGTTTAATGTGAAACTTAATGTCACATTTTATCTAATTAAAAGGACCATATGACGAATAAGCATTGAAAGAATATTTACTCAGACAGGCCTTTGATACAACTATACTATAACTATAGTAGAAAATATTCTATCATTAATAAGCGTCGGCTTTCTCAGACTTAGATAATTAATTAACACTACCAGTAATGTGAGGCTATTAATCACCGTCATGGCACGGTAGGCTAACTGTATGGAGTAAAAATTGCGAGGTAAGGTAAGCAGGTTTGAATCTGGTTAAGGTAAAGTACATATATTTTTCGCCTGATAACGATTTGCAGTCAAATGTAGGTACTGTAGACTTGTTGTTATGTTGAGTGCCGGAACTTAAGTGCAGAGTTAAGGAAAGCGTCGAAATTGAAAATAATTAAAATATGTGTATAATATATTAAATAATATATTTTCCTGATTGAGATTCTTTGATGATTCTTATTGCAATATCAATATCAGTAAACAATTCTTAAGAAAAGCAAAACTTGTGTATTTACTATTCACTAATTACTGAATGTATGTGAACTTCACGCTGTATCCCGCACACAGCAGGGTAAGCAGAGGGAACCTGGTGTTAAGTCACTCCGTTCCCCACTATCCGCCGAATTTGGAGGCTTGCGTGTTAAGTGGCGGAACTTAACGCCGCGCTTTACCTCGACACCAGAGCAAAGAAAATGGAAATATTAAATATTTCCACTCCTCGAGTGGAAATCGAACCCACAACCAGTCGTTTACAGTCACACGCTCGTGCCACTGGGCCACGACTGGCCACAATGTATGTTAACAAAAACACAATTTAACATTTATACAATAAGTTAGTTTTTATTTCGAGTACAGGTCTATTGACTAAGTTGTTATAACTCGCTAACTTATTCTATGCAAGTGTAACTAACTATGTTAAAGAAATTAGCTACACAGTGAGTTAGCAAAGCTTTGAATTATTCATTTTGTAATCCGAATATGAAAGTAGTTTGACGCGTCTGTTCAAGATTTTTTTTATTCATCCGCTCCTGTAGGTGTGTGTTACGAAAATTACTTTTGATACGAAATGGGCAAATATGCATTTGTTTTTGATAGCTTGACGCTTTTTCCCGCATGAACCGCCAAAGAGGATTCAAGTCATTCTGTTCTTCACTTTCTGCTTTGCCTCTATTCATGTATTCTTTTTATAGCATCACGCTGTATAACACACAGCAGGGTAGGCAAAAGGAGTCTAATGTTAAGACACTCCGTTCCCCACTTTCCGCCGAATTCTGGACACATTACGTGTTGAGTTAAGTTATTAAAGATCAGGTAAAAAGCATCTTGTATGAAGAGGTTGATGACAGTGGACGAGCGTAGCATAACGCAGCGTTTAGCGCTCCGTTCCCTCTGACTACCCCGCAAGGAATGAAGCGTAAAGAAAAAAAAAAAATATATGTTCTAGTAATTTAACTCTTTGTGAATACTACACTGACACCTATTATTGATTATTCTTCACACTTTCATTTTTAATTTACCAAATGTATCGTTAAATACGTACCAAGATCGCTTTTTATACGGGATAATTAAAAGCTCTAATAGCACTTCGTAAAGAAATAGTAGAAATGAGTACAATAGGTATGGATTGATCCATTTTTTCTTACGATTCCAGAAAAAGTTAATGTTACGTTATTCGATCCCTTGGATATGTAGAAAATATAAATTAACTCACTTAGGACTTAGTGTCAAGATTCTCCGTTTTCCAGTTTTCACTCGAAAGGAAATTAATAGAATTCCACGCGTTAAATGGAGTGGGGCTCGAACCCACAGTCATTGTACTGTTTTCAATACATCCGGTATGGAATATATAAAATAACTTTCATTATATCTATGCCTACCTGCCTTTCGAACTTTTATCAGTTTAAGATAACTTCCATCAAAATATTACTTGTACTAACTTCGCCTACAAGTATCGATTCGTAAAAACCCAAAGCGGCGAAACTTTGAGCTATTCGAAAAGCTTGAATAAGTAATCAGGTACATTCAGGAATTACATTTTAAGTACTGCTGGTTTGGAATATACAATAACCAATACTTTTACCATACTATTATATAAAGGTACAAAAAGTGAAAAAACTAACAGCTGGGTAATAATAGATTTTACATAAAAATCTCGTTTACGATGAGAGATAGATAGATTAAGATAAGTCTAGCGAAGAATTCTCACATAGATACATACATACATATATATAAATACATATGCTATCAGCGATGGCATCACCTAATATATAATTAGGTTACAAAACTCATTTTATTTTAGAAAAATCTGTATTATCTGAGGCCATTCATGAGGCTGACTGGAAAACAATTTGTTGTGGGTTCGATTCCCATTCGAAGTAATTATATTCAAAATGATTTTAATTATCCACTCTAATACTTAATATACAAAACGCAGCGTCGACTTCCGCCAGTCAACACGCAATATCAATTCTTTACACTATTTACTAGAAAAAAATATTATTGTCTCGGTTGCGGCAAATTTTATTATAGACATTTTATAACTAAACTGGAGTTAGTATCATTTTTTTAGCTCCACGCTGTTCCCCGCACACAGCAGAGTAGGCAGAGGGAATCTAGTGTTAGAACAATCCGTTTTCCACTGTAGTAGGGAGTAAGTTAGGTTACTTTCATTTTAGAATCATGCATTTTTTTTAATGCCACGCAGACGGGCACTGCTAGTATATTACATAACTTGGTGACATACCAATTAGCGAGATTCGTTTGTTTTTGTCCCTTGATACCGGCTTAAAAAGACTTATCCTTTATTTTCTTTTTCTGCTTCCCTAATTTGTAAGAATCACATATTTTGTAAGTACACATGAGTATAATATATAGCATATATTTTTATAAAAGTAAGGACTGAATGCTTTATTAACGCACAGTTGCATATATTAGACCAATAAATTCGAAATTTAGTTTACAGGCAGGTTTTATAACCCATGATCAAAACAAAACTTTACATTATTTTATTATACATAAAAACACAAAAAAAGCGTGTTATATTCTGTACTATATTCTAAGTTATCTTTGTTACCAATATTGTACGTCATCTAGACGTGGTATTAAAATATTTTGGTGTAATCATACAAAAGTATTTGAATAATAAGGACAAAATTATAAATTCGAAGTATCATATGAAAATATGAGAAGTTGATTCTTGAAAAATTTATCAAAATGTACCCAATAACTATATATAATAAATATATATTTAAAATACATACCAAATTCAGTTTATTTTAAATAAGACTATTTTAACCGGATTAATAGCAAAGCTATCTCTGCGATTCACTCTGCCTGTCACCACGGACTACGGTAAAGTATTCGGAACGTCGAGTTTTCAAAAATTTATTTCCGAATACCAATGTTTACGAGATCAGTCCGTTTAAAAAAGTTTCAATTCAAATCAAAGACTATATTTACTTTAGAATAGTTACTTATAAATAATAAAATGTGGCCAGTCGTGGCCCAGTGGCACAAGAGTGTGACTGTAAACGACTGGTTGTGGGTTCGATTCCCACTCG
Source organism: Dryas iulia moderata (assembly GCA_019049465.1). Classification (NCBI taxonomy): domain Eukaryota; kingdom Metazoa; phylum Arthropoda; class Insecta; order Lepidoptera; family Nymphalidae; genus Dryas; species Dryas iulia. The sequence continues at coordinate 6,695,030 of CM032436.1, read as the reverse complement.
AGGAGTGGAAATTATATTTCCATTTTCTTCGCTCTGGTGTCGAGGTAAAGCGCGGCGTTAAGTTCCGCCACCTAACACGCAAGCCTCCGAATTCGGCGGAAAGTGGGGAACGGAGTGTCTTTACACTAGGTTCCCTCTGCCTACCCTGCTGTGTGCGGGATATAACGTGAAGCTACTTATAAATAATAAATAATACTTGATCACAGTGGCGCAGTGGAATAGCGTCTGACTGTAAACGTGATGGTTCTGGAGTTCAGTTCTAGTCAAGGAAATGATTATATTCATATTATTTGGCAAAATAAAGTTCTGCGTTAAGTTCTGCCATACAACACACAATTTGAGTGAAAAGTGGAGAACAGAGTAGGTTCTCTTTATCTAAAATATATTTTTAGCTTCACGCTGTATCTTGCATACAGCAGGGTAGTCAGAGTGGGCCTAGTGTTAAGACAAGTGGTTCCCTACTTTCCGTCGAATTCTGGAGGCATTGCGTTTTAAGTGTCCGAATTTAACCACGCTTTGTCTCGACACCAGAGCGTATAAAATGGAAATATTAAATATCTCCATTCCTCAAGTGACAATTGAACCTACAACCAGTTGTGTTTACAGTCACACTTTATGCTAAAAATACTCGTATATAAGTCTACCTATCCATTTCACAGTAAAAGAACAAGCGTCTACACCTTGCATACGAAATGAAACGTAACAAGAAAGTCAATAAGGATAGATAGATGGGCATTATCGCATTAATAAACGTTCCTAATAAAAGACAGGTACGCCTTATTCAAGTCACGACCGCGAGCCGGTGACCTCAATTATTACATTTCTTTGAAGGAATGAACTTCATGAAGGGACGAGCTTCTATGGAGTAAATAACCGTGGTATATATTATATACAATATATATTGTATATAATCTTTTCTTACAGATTCAGGCTTTGCAAGGTAGTTAGAGAAAAACTTCGTTCCCCACCTATCGCCAAAATTTGAGATATTGCGTTAAGTAGTGGAATTTAATGCCTCGCTTTATTTTTACCAGAACAAGGAATTTAAAATGATTAAATTATGGTTATTTGAAGTTCTAATCTAATACTAATCACGATATTTGACCCACTACGCCACTATACAAAAATATGCTGAAGATGTCTGTATAATATTAATTATATATCTTATTACTTAATATATTAGGACGATAGTTTCTTTTTAATATAAATTTATCTATTACACAATTTTTAATGGCAAAAAAAAAAATGGGAACAATAAACATTATTTTTTTCTGTTTTGAGTCACCAAAATTATATCAATCCGTACTTATATTATAAATGCGAAAGTCTGTGTGTTTGTCTGTCACGCTTTCACGGCTAATCCACTGGTCCGATTTGGATGAAATGAAAGTAAAACATCCAGGGTCAAATATAGGCTATTTATTTTTTCAAAAATCAACCTCCAAAGGAATAAAATAGGGGATGAAAGTTTATATGAAAAATATGAACCGCTTGACTGATTGTAATGAACTTGTTTATTTTTAAAAATTCACCCCCGAGAGTTGCGATATAACGAAAAAGCTGTGTAATTCACGCGGCGAAGCCGCGAGCGAGCCGCTAGTTATCTATAAATGATTAAAAAAAAAAGAAAGTGTATTTTATCATACAATACCATTGTTTCAAAACGCTCTACATATTTTACGTCTACAAACGCCAAGTTCAGTCCGGTGAATTTAAAATTTAACCTTTTGAAATCTTTTCATTCAAAAAATTAAAGTAACAAATTTGAAATATTTGAGACCATGTATGTACATACGTCTGTAAACGCGATCGGTTATGGATTCAATGTATATTTTACTAAAGGATTACATTTATAAACATTTTCATTTATCCACTCTGATACGCAGACAAAGCGCGGCGTTGAATTGTACCACCTAACATGTAATGCCTCGATTTCCGGTGAAAATTGAATAGTATGATCCGTCGTTTCTCTTTGACTAAAATGAGAACTGAAATATAAAATTCAAAAACTAATAATTCAATTAAAATAGCTTCCCGCACACGGCAGGGTAGGCAGAGGGAACCTAGTGTTCTCTCGGAGAAAACGGGAGGAGAACTCGGAGACATAGCGTGTTAAGGTGTGGAACTTAACGCCGCGCTTTGCCTCGACACCAAAGCGAAAAAAATGAAAATTGTAAATATTTCCACTCCTCGAGTGGGAATCGAACCCACAACCAATCGTTTACAGTCACACGTTTGTGCCACTGGGCTACGACTGGCCCCTATAAAAATACACAGAAAACAAAATATGAAATCTAACTTATGTATTTTACATACTATTTCCCCCAACTCTATACTGAAGTAAAGCTCTTACCAAAATATAAATTTAACGAATACAGTTGTTTATATAACCATTTCATTTCGCTTAATATTGTATAAGAAACAATCCACATTACAGTACCGAGTGCAGGTGTGCGGAATCGGCTGGGGAATTCACGAAATACGCTGAAAGACGTTACGTTATGAAGTGAACTAGAAAAATATGGCAAATGTTTGTTTAAACATCTTAAATATAAAAAAATATAAAAGCCTCAGTGGGGCGCAGTAGATTAGTGATTATTTTTAAAATTAAGGAGTATGTGTGTCAGTGGAAAAGAAAATGATTTTTTTTTAGCTTCACGCTGTATCCCGCACACAGCAGGGTAGGCAGAGGGAACCTAGTGTTAAGACACTCCGTTCCCCACTTTCCGCCGAATTCGGAGGCTTGCGTGTTAAGTGGCGGAACTTAACGCCGCGCTTTACCTCGACACCAGAGCGAAGAAAATGGAAATATTAAATATTTCCACTCCTCGAGTGGGAATCAAACCTACAACCAGTCGTTTTACAGTCACACGCTTGTGCCACTGGGCCACGACTGGCCACATGAATTTTCTGTGAGTTTATATATTCGTTCGTTTCATTATATTAACAGATTCAAAACATATACAATCTAGCAAAAAAATGATTTAATTTTAGTATTTTTATACAGGCTTTTTTCTACTCTTCATAATATTCTCGACGTAGTACCTCCGTACACTCCGTTCCCCACTTTCCGCCGAATTCGGAGGCTTGCGTGTTAAGTCGCGGAACTTAACGCCGCGCTTTACCTCGACACCAGAGCGAAGAAAATGGAAATATAATTTCCACTCCTCGAGTGGGAATCGAACCCACAACCAGTCGTTTACAGTCACACTCTTGTGCCACTGGGCCACGACTGGCCACCATCTTATCTTAATAAATAGTACCCAAAAAAAGATAATTTTGTAATGTCAATGCCAAGTATCGAATAAGTCGTGAATATGAATTCAAATTCAAGTCTAAAACAGTAAATTGCTAATATAAAAGTATGCCTTTTTCATAAAGAAAGGATGTTTATCTTCCTCTCTGTAGTAATTAGCATAAAATAAATATTTTACGCTTTATTCTTGCACTAATTATTTATTCTTTGTTACTATTACTTTTATTTGTGTGTGTACTATAGAGAGAGTATAATATTAGAGAATGCCTATATTAAAGAAATTTTAAAATGTGCCTATATTTGGGTCGCAAGTCCCAAGCACTGCTACAAGTTCTTCTCTCTTCAACACGAAACTCTCATATTATGAATCCATGAAACCCTAGGATTACTTTTTTTTGAGGCTAATACTTATTTTTTTTCAAACGTTATAAAAGGGGCAGAGAATAAAAGAAAATTCTAAATAATATTAGAAATTAAACAAAAACGAAAGTATCTTAATGCTGTATCCCTACTTTATTCTATCCATGTTATATATGTATGTATATCTTAGTATATACTAGATTTTAAAGAAACTTTTTTGTTATATAGTTTTTAACACTGAGCAAGACTTATGGTATAAATGATTTTGCACAGTTAAATATCTAATATAGAATTATACTAACCAACTAAACTATAAGATATAAGATAAAGCTGCCTTAATATTGAACTCTGTTAATTACATACATATTACACATGCGTGTTGACGAAGCGATTGCAAACACTGCAGGTGTGTGAAATTGCCAGGGGAATTGCCTACTTGACGAGAAACCCTTTAAGACGTTATTCTGTTTGAAAGTATTAATGAGTTATATTTATGTACTATGTATATTGTATATATGCACACGTAAATGTACATATATATTATTTCTTATAAATTAATACTTTTAGAATAAAAATTATTTGAATTACTTATAAAGTTAGTGTAGTGTAAATTGGAGATATTTTTTTAGTTCTATACCGCCTAGCATGCTAGGTAAAAAAATATAGTGTTAAGACACTTCCTTCTCTGGTTTCCGTTCACTTTCCACGAAGTATCTCAAGTCATGATAATGAGTGTCGCGTGATGATTTAAGTAAGTCTTCGTCTGCTGGAAAATAAATTTTCCCCCATAACATAAAATATTTAATATAGTTTATAAGAATTGTCCTTTGAAATATATAGTAATGAACTACAGTTAAACTTGATCAGAAAGAAAAAAAACTCTGAATAAAAAAAAGTTATTTATATGTAAATCACCCACTTTTTTAAGCTATCAAATATTAAAGAATCTGAAAAACGTACGGATAAAAAGAATGTTACTTTCTTTTACTTATAATTTAAATTTAAAATGAAAATGAATTCTGATATATGTCTAATAGTAGGTAAAACTATGGTGACGATGAGACAGCGACTGACTTTAGAATGATCATTATTTTACCCGCGCCTCCTGAATACCGTTCAGGCGCTCTCACCACTGAGCACTTGAACGCATTGCTCATTGTGTGAGCGCCTGAACGGTATTCAGGAGGCGCGGGTTCGAATCCCGCTGCGTTCAAATTTTTATACGTTTTCTTTAAATGTCTTTTTCAATTTTCCTAAATGTGGAAGAACACTTTAAAAATGTTTTAAAATGATTTAAATACTTCCATTTCCCCACTCTGGTGAGAAGCGAAGCGTTGAGTTCCGCCAATCAACATATGTCTCAAATATGCGCAGAAAGTGGAGAAAAGTCTCGGCCTCATACGTGGAGTGTCTTAATATTCTTACTGAAATGACTACTTAAGAACCTTGAACCTAGTGTATCACTTAGCAATATTGCTATTCCGAAAAGTATAAAGCATAAAAAAGTTAAAAAAATAAATAAATAGCTTCACGCTATATCCCGCACACAGCAGGGGAACCTAGTGTTAAGAAACTCCGTTCCCCACTTTCCGCCGAATTCGGAGGCTTGCGTGTTAAGTGGCGGAACTTAACGCCGCGCTTTACCTCGGCACCAGAGCGAAGAAAATGGAAATATAATTTCCACTCCTCAAGTGGGAATCGAACCCACAACTAGTCGTTTACAGTCACACTCTTGTGCCACTGGGCCACGACTGGCCACTAAAGTTAAAGCTAAAAGTTAGGCAACTTATTATTTACGGTTTCCAAGCACATTTTAATAAAAGAAATTATAATAAATGAAATATTAAGTGAATAGCTAGACGGTCCGCCACACAACCATTGCAAAGTAGTGCAATTTGTTGATTCAGAGTATCGTTCAGTTTATAAGTTGCGCAGTGAGCGCGAACTTTTAATTTATTCGCTTTGTAATTTAAATACGTAACTAACTGAAGTGTATGGCTCGACTTGAATTTTTATAACTTTTAAAATTGCCAAGTTTTCAATAATTATATGGAATCATTACCATTTTAATTTTAAAAACTTTTTATAAATTTTATTGTAGAGGTTTCAATGACAGTCCAAAAAGTTTCTGAAAGTTTTTAGTTTTAAGTATTTTTTTAAAAGCTTATTAAATATTTTTTATTGTAAATTTGGGATTTTTTTAATTTCAATCTTTCTAATACAGCTGTCTGAATTAAATTAAATGTACGATCGCAAGATTTTTAATTCAAATCCTGTAGCGTGTAAGGTCGATTTTAGTAAATTTTTGCATTAATTTAAGTAAAAACAATAAAATTGTTTATTTTTTATTAAAAATAAGCAGTGAAAGAGAGAACGTAATGAAACATCATTCCGCTGTTAACTATTATGGACATTATTAGCTAATTAATTGCTGAACGCGGCGCTTGGATAGGTTTAGGTAGCAGGGCAAATCAGGGGAAACTCTAGTTTCAACAAACTTCGTTTTCCATTTCGTGTTTGAAATCGATACATTACCTGTTGAGTGGCGGTAGAAGTCTTAAGTAACGTAGCTGAGAAATGAAAATAAATAATCATTTCCCCTAGTAAGGGTGCTACTCACGACCATCATAGTGCAGCAGGAGAATCGCAGAAGTCTATACAACCAGATGCTATCACACTGCGCCAAAAGTCACACAGCGCTTTAAATAATTAAATCATTTATATTTTTAAACATATACAAATGTATCCACGAGTGAAATGTCACTTACACACTTATAGTCATAAGCCGTTACCTTCCTCGTCGGACAAGACTATACCAATTGCAATAAGAAGTAGAACATAAAACCTTACTACTACGTTTTCATTAAAACCTCATCAAATATATGTAGGTACGAGTAAATAAGATCTTTTAAAATACAAAATACAACCGATAAAATAATAATTAAGTGAATTTAATATTAAAACGGAGTCCGTGCCATTGATGTTCTGAATTTAATAATATTCGAATACTGATATGCATCTTGCAATTCAATGATATTAAAATTATTCATTAAAAGGCGCTGTGGCGAAGTGGAACAGCGTCTGACTGTACACGCGTGAGGTTATAGATTGGATTTCCACTCGGGAAAATTTATTTCTCGGCGCTGGTGAGACAAAAAAACAATACATTAATTAAAAAATGCTTACGTAAGCATTAGGGAGGGGGTACGAGGTTTGCTTACTTTTCCTAACAAGGCGGATAGGGAGGTAAATAGTTGTAATAAATCTGCTTACGTAATAATTGAACGGCCCTAGTAATGACACTGAGTCTATAAATCTACTCAGATTTTCTACACAAACGTGAAAAAAATCACTAAAATAGTCTGAAAATAACTAAACTTAAAACCAATTTTTCTTAGTTAAGTTTGAGTTTTAATTAAACGTGTCAAACAAGGGCTAACACAAGAGCTAGATTCCCGCTCGAGAAATATTTGGTATTTCCATTTTCTTCGCTCTGATGTTGAGGCAAAGCGTGGTGTTAAGTTCCGCCATTTAGCACGCAATGCCTCTAGTCTCAGGTGGAAATTAGGGAGCGAAGTGTTTTAACACTAGGTTTCCTCTGTTTACCTTTGTGCGGGATACAGCAAGAAGCTAAAAATAAGGGTAAACACGTTAATTTATTATCAAAGATAGTATTCAAGTAGCTAATCTTTAAACTACTAAAATTTTAATTACGATTTCAATAAGATTTTTAAGTAAAAATTTTATTCTTATATATACTTTTCCGATTGCAAAAAGCGCGTAAGCTTATTTCAAAATTTGTAAAGAAAGATGAAACTACGAAGTTGTTGTAGACCTTATGGTTCATTGTCAACGACAAGTTTAGTCTATTCAATATGTAGGTTCTCTCTGACTCTCTGGTTCTCATACTATGCGAGAAAAATCGTATAGCGGAGAATTGAGATATAACTGAAAATCCTTCCATTTTTTTCGTCCAGGATTTATAAATCGATATAAATTACACTTATATAAACATAACTTCGAATAGTCAGTTCTTTTTTTGTTTAGTTGTAAATTTTCAGCCAAGTTTTTTAAGTTATTTTTTTGATGTACATTTTCTTTAATTTTATAATAATAATAAAAATATTGAATATGTAGTCAAAGGATATTACTTAATTTGAGAAATGTTGTATATGTGGTCTAAGGGTATTATTATAATTGCTCAGAGAATAAAGGCAATTATTTTATTCAATTTTTTTAATTAAAACAAAATCTGACTTAAACGTATTCTGTAAAAACAAATTATATATTAGTAACTGAAAACACACAACTGACCTTGTTTTTAAGCTCATCCAACATTACATAGTAAAAAATCAAATGTAACTCCCGGAGAATAAAAGGATTTAGCAGAGATGGGCTTTAAAACTGAATAGAATGAAAAAGTCCATTACACTTTTTACTTTCCTCAAATTTGGGGTTTTACTGAAGAGATAGCCTCAACGACTACATTAACGCTCGGCAATGAATTAATATTAGTAAATGGTTTTTAAATCTGTGGCCAGTCGTGGCCCAGTGGCACAAGAGTGTTACTGTAAACGACTGGTTGTGGGTTCGATTCCCATTCGAGGAGTGGAAATCATATTTCCATTTTCTTCGCTCTGGTGTCGAGGTAAAGGGCGGCGTTAAGTTCCGCCAGTTAACACGCAATGCCTCCGAATTCGGCGGAAAGTGGGGAACGGAGTGTCTTAACACTAGGTTCCCTCTGCCTACCCTGCTGTGTGCGGGATATAGCGTGAAGCTATTTAATTTAATTTAATTTTAATTTAAATCTTTATAAGTGTTAGTTACGTTGTAATGCTGATTTCTTATACGTTTAGTGACGTCACTAAATACTTTGTAATAAATCTCTCTCTCTCTTTTTCTAACTGTCGATACTGTAATCGATAAAATAAGCCTTTTGATTGAAAAAGCTTTTTGTTATTTTTGTTGATATAACGACCTATATTCTGTTCTTTGTTCAAATTTTAAAATTAAAATTATATAATAAATTAACTTTAAGCCACGCAAAGCGAAAAATATGTAAAGATTTTTCGCTAAAATAGTAAATAAGCCTTATTATTAACTAAACGTATCAATATAAATGACATGCAATAAACCCGCTATCGTGACGCGATTGTCCTGGATTCGATTTCCCCTTGATAAAATGATTACATTTAAATTAATTTTGTATACTTGCTCTGGTAAAAAAAAACGCATACAATAAATTCTGAAGAAGGGAGTGTCTGGTCACTAAGTTATCTCTGGCTATTCTACTGTACAAGAAAAAGCAAAAGCTACACAATTTAACTCCTACCACATATTATGTAGAACACACAATTCACAGTCTTTGTAAAATAAGAGAAGCCGTAAATAAAATCGACATTTAAAACCACTAAAAGCTTTTGTCATTTATAACTTTCATTCCGTTTTGTAGTACTTAAATGCATGTTTTAAAACGCACTCGCTAGTTGCTACTCCCATATTCAAATTGTTGAGTGAATGAATTAAAAGTTTTGCTCACCTCCAGTCATTTCTTTGGTAAGTTAAAGCTGTATAGAATGCCTAAACAGTCTAATCTCTTTGCACATTAGGGCTTAAAAGTTTGTAAGTGGTATACAAAAAGTTTGTGGCTATGTTAAGGGACTTTTACATATTTATACCTTAAAATATAAGCTCAGTAAATGGTCAGTTGTGGCGCAGTGGCACAAACATGTGACTTTAAACGATTTGTTGTGGGTTCGATTTCCACTCGAGGAGTGGAAATATTTAATATTTCCATTTTATTCGCTCTGGTGTCGAGGCAAATCGCGGCGTTAAATTCCGCCACTTAACACGCAATGCCTCTTAATTCGGCGGAAAGTGAGGAACGGAGTGTCTTAACACTAGGTTACCTCTGCCTACCCTGCTGTGTGCAGGATACAACGTAAACCTAAAAAAAAATTACAAGATAGGTAACAAAGTTATGGTGAATGTAATTTTTTGTAAGTTGGTTTCATTACATTTCACGTCTAAAATACCTCGAAAATAGTAAACCATGTAGTTGAGTTCCGTCTTTCTGCAAAACTGTAGAAAGTTATGTATCTAAGCAACCTCGTAAATTTTTGTTTTTTTTCTGAAAGCTACGTACGCGTAAGTTACTGCTTCCTAGAATTAATTATAATAAGTAATTTCTAGAATTAGTCACATATAAAATGAATGATTAGTATTTATATTTTATTACATTTGCTTTAATTATGATTTATTTACAAAATTAAATACAAAAATGTCAACCTATCTTATATAATCTATAGATATAGTAATACATATTAAACTGTTAATGTATATATCAGGTTAATGGCTGGTAATATTAAATCCAAACTAGTACACAATAGACAATAAAGCACTGTAATGTGCTATGAATCAATTGGGAAATACCAAAGCGAATAACCCAAGAATTTCTTTTATCTGTTTTTTAAATAAAAACAGGGTAGTCAGAAGGCACTAGTATAAAGATGGAATGTTTTCCCGCCTCTTGCCACTCAAAATTGAGACATTGCGTGTTCAGTTACGGAACTCAACGCCGCAATTTATACTTCAGGTATTATTATTATTTTTGCTTCACGTTATATCCCGCATACGGTAGGGTAGCACTCCGTTCTCCATTCTTCGCCGAATTCTGGAGACATTGCGTGTCAATTGCTTCTCGAGTGGAAATCGAACCCACAACCAGTCGTGTTTACAGTCACACTTAGTGCCCCTGCGCCACGACTGACCTCATATATCGATCACTGACCGATCACTGACCGATATAATCATTACCCAAGTAGATAAAAATCACGTAGAGATAAATCATTATACCGCATTAAATTATTGTCTCAAATAATATCCACAACCCGAATTCTTATACAAGAGACTCCTCCCTTGTAATTATCTTTTCAAACTTAATTGAGTAACTGAACACCTTGCGGATTCAGCCGAAAGGTGGAATGTTCGATTTAATTGGAAGGAAACTAGGTTTTCCTTCGACCTGAGTAAGAAAATTGAACTAATAATACTAATTGTTTTGTTATTTCTAATTTGATTAAGATAAAATTGAGGTCTAAATGAAAGTAGTCTATAAATAAATATTAAATTGGAATAAATTTCTGAATGGTTCTGGTTTAGGTTTGGATTTTGGATGCTTTTTCACAAATAACAATCGAATTGACTGATAGTCGTCTTACCTTAACGAAGTAGAGATACATTGTTAAGGTAACCAAAATATAAACGACGATAAAGTGTATAAATGTAGTTTAGAGATTAACAAAGTTCTAGACAAGGTATAGCTTTAATAACGCATCATATGTTTAGTTAATGTAACTTTAAAATAATAAAACTTAATGTGATGAGCTCAGAAAAGTCAATTATTGTTAAACTTATGTCAAATTGAAGAAAATGAAGAAGAATATCCTTGGTTTTTTAATAAAACTGCCTTGTCCCTCATAGCAGGGTAGGCAGAAAGGACCTAGTGTCAAGACACTATATCCTTTACTTTCCGCCCGAAGTCGAGACATAGCGTGTTGAATAGCGGAACTCAACGCCGCGCTTTGTCTTAGGTACCAGAGCAAAGACATGACAATTTAAGTAAAATCATACGCGAATGGGAATTGAACTCACAACCGTTGCTTTAGACAGACACTGGTCTATTGCGCCACGACGGCCAAAGCCTCACTTGGAGAATGGAGATACATCAAAATAAAAAAATATCATCTCTTAATAAACAAGATATATATACCACTAGATTAATTCAAACTTGTCCTGTCATCAACATCTGTTTTAATAAAGACGGAATTTCAAACACTAACGTCCTGGCGTTCCCTTGAGAGTCTCACAGACTACAATAACTTGTTATAAACGTCGTACTTAAGTATAAAGTAAAATTTTAAGTTGAGTTTTACAGGGATGGTAATAATAAAAAGTAAGTTAAGTAAGTATAAGAATTTCGACGTAAGCGGATGTACAAAGCATGGAGTATTTCAAAGAGGCCCAAGTTCAAATCCTACTTTTTAAGTAAATTAAAACATAGACTAAAACATACACTAGTGGTCGCTTGCGGCTTCACCTGTGTTTTCATATAAATTTTTAAACCCTATATCAACCCTTCAACAGTTGAACTTTATAAAAAATGGAAGCTATATTTGACTCTGGGTCTTCAACTATCATTATTTTGAATTTCATCTACATCAGGCCGATAAATTAGCTGTGAAAGCATAACAGACAGACAGATTAGTGGTCGTTTTCCTCTTCATATCGGAAAAGATTTTAAAGAATAGATCCTACAATCATTATGTATTCATATAATATAATATAAACAAATCATAAATAATTTACCAAAAAAACACATTTTTTATGCACCTCATAACCCATAACCAGTAGTTACATATATTACACGGTTTACTCAATGTAATGTGTAGGCTTTCAGCTCGCGTCCACTTCGATTTCCCCCGGCGATTGGCCGCACCTGCACGACACGACTGCCTTACGGATAACTTGCTAAGTGTTACGGCTCGACCGACATACTATTATATTGAGAATGATTAAGAACTTTGCTTTGGGTGATGCATTTGCAGTTGCATTTGTGATTTTTGTAATTAATGGAAGAATTTCGGTTCAATTTAAATATGTTATGTAATTTTTATAGATAAAAAAAAATAAAAATATATATTAGTAGTCGTGAAGTAGTATTTATAGCTGTGAATAGTCTTGATTCAATAGAGAAAAAGAAATAAATAAAATAACATCATAAAAACTAAAAACAGAAGAGCAAAAGAACAAGTTCGTGACGCATTAATTTTTAAACAAAAAATAAACATAATAAATATCAAGAAAATGGCTTAATATATCAATACAAATTTAATTGATACAAGTGTGACAAATGTAAAGTGTGTGAAGATTATTCTTTCTGCTTCACGTTCTTCCCGCATAGTACGACACTCTATTTTCCAATTTTCAGCCAATTTTCAAAACAGTCTTACTAGAGCGAAAAAATAAAATAATTTAAATATAAACATTCCCCGAATGGAAATCGAACCCACAACCGTATTTATAGTCAGACACTGTACCACTGCGTCACGATGACTTTTTATTTCAAATATACGCCTTCCTAATAAATTTAATATAAACAACGACTAGCGAAGCATGAACGAAACAGGGGAGAATACGGAGCACAATATAAGTACCTACTATATAAAAAGCTCAAAGTATATATAATACTTGACAGTACTCCACTAAACTTTTTCCACCATCCCTTCTTATATCGAAAAGAGATCCGTTACGGAAGATTTGCATTTTATTAATCTCCCAATTGCTTCAGACTTTCAAAAACAATATAAAAAGCCGATGGAAATTAGGTCGAGTATTCTTTCTAGAGAAAATTTCCTTGATTAAATTTGTCATTTTGTACGTTGAAAGTGTTAGAAAGTTTGATGTTTGAATTAGATTTTGGATATTCTTGTTTGGAGAAGATTTTACTATTAATTTTTTCAGCTTCACCCTCTTTTGCGCACAGCAGGGTAGTCAGAGAGAATCTAGTGTTAAGATATTCCGGCCTAATCCAAGATTGTCTCTGATTCGGGCGTTGAGTGGCGGAATTCAACGTCATTAATGTGCCTGTGATTCGAATCCACAGTTATTCATGTAGTCACAAATTACTTAATTTTCTATTGTTACAATATAACAGTAAAATTATATATTCGAATTATAAAATTATAAATAGAATAATTTTCAGCCAAATAGATGATAAAACTGATTCGTTCATAATCTGGTACTCGTGTATGCCTTAATTTGTATAATGCTTCTTTCCATCTCAATTTGAATATACAAACAACAATATAATGCTTATAGCTATGTTTTTTTAATACACTACGTAACAAAAAGCGGCTTTAGACTTTTTCTCGCAATTAGAAGGAATCTAGTGTCAACACACTTCGCTCTCCAGTTTTTCCCCGAATTCGAGTCATTGCGTGCTTAATGACGGATTTCAACGCCACGCGAAGAAGAGTTATTATAATTATTTCACCGAGAGTTATTCGAACCCACAAAACTTTCGTACACTGTCCTACTAAACTTATGACCTCAGAAACTACGCAAAGACACATTTTTCAAGAACAAAATAATAAAAATCAACCTAACCATACTATAAGGGCTCGTTACATCTATCGTATATGTTAGAAGGTCGTGCCGTATCACTTTCTTGAGTGACGTATGCTTCATTAGGTCGAGCTCGAGGCCCTTGATTGTATGCGAGTACCTAAAAAGTTATTGTTATGTATTTTGTACTTAATTTAGTAAGAAATATATTTGTTTATTATAAATTAATAATAACCGTGTTGAGACACTCTGTTTCCCATTTTCCACCGAATTCTGGAGGCATTGAGTGTTAAGTGGCGGAACTTAACGCCGCGCTTTTGCCTCGGCACCCAGCGAGGAAATTAGAAACATTAAAAATTTCCACTCCTTCAGTGGGGAATCGAACCCACAAATATTATCTTTGTTTCATAATATCACTGTAGGCAGGTAGAGAGAACCTAGGGTTAAGACACTCCGTTCCCCACTTTCGAGTGGGAATCGAACTTACAACTAGTCGCTTTACAGTCACACATCGTGCCACTGCGCTACGATTTGTCCCAATTTATATTTTAATTAAAATCCTTGATTTCCCATATTTCGTCAAATTCAGGAGGCATTGTTTGTTAAGTAGCGGAACTTAACGCCACGCTTTGCCTGGAAGGAGTAAAGAAAACGGAAATATTAAATATTTCCATTCCTCGAGTGGGAATCAAACCCACAACCAGTTGCGTTTACAGTCACACTATTGTGCCCCTGTGCCACGACTAGCCTCAAAGACTTATGTTTTCTACTTTTAGTCAGAAGATGTATGACCAAAGACAGGATTTTATTAATTCTCAGAAATCGGCCTCAACTTATTATTATTATTTTATTTATTTTTTTAGTTTCACACTGTATCCCGCACACAGCAAGAGTAAGCAGAGGGGACCTAGTGTTAAGACACTCCGTTCCCCACTTGCGGCCGAATTCGGAGGCTCGCGTGTTAAGTGGTGGAACTTAACGCCGCGCTTTGCCTCGGCACTAGAGCGAAGAAAAATGGAAATATAATTTCCACTCCTCGAGTGGGAATCGAATCCACAATCAGTCGTTTACAGTCACACGCTTGTGCCACTGGGCCACGACTGGCCACAGTTCAACTTATTATGTGTATACAAAAGCGGTACCTCGTTATCCAACATATTACTATATCAGAACATAGAACATTAGTTATTATTATTAATTGTTATATTTCCCGGTACCATTAAACGTGGTCTTCAGGCCTTTGGGCCGAACTTTAATTAGTTAAGTTCAGCCCTTGTTCCATTACGAAGTTAAGAGGTTAATTGTCAAAACAACCAGGATAATTATTATATGGCACTTTTGTGTTGTATGACATGATTTTGTTTGAAATATGATTTTTAATATTTCTATAGTTTTATTGGGGGACAGTGGTGACACAGAGGCATAAAGTGTAAATGTAAAGCAATTTGTTGTTAGTTCGATTCCCACTCGAGGAGTGGAAATATTGAATATTTCGATTTTCTTCGCTCTAGGGTCGATGCAAAGCGCGGCGCCACTTAACACGCAATGCCTTCAAAATTCGACGAAAAGTGGGGAACGGAGTGTCTTAACACTAGGTTTCCTCTGCCTATTCTCCTGTGTGCATGATACAAGGTGACAAAAACGTCTTATTCGTACGCTTACATATAAAAATTTGGTCGTAGCGGGATTCGAACACGAGACGTTTGAGGACTTGGCGGTTTCTCAAAGGTGTAAGTTCGAATTCCGCTGCTATGTTTGTACATTTTATAAAAATGTTATTTTTATAAATCTATACTAATTGTTGTTTCAGCAAAAAACAATAAGAGGCTTGACTGGAAGTAGCTCTTATTATAGTAGTAAAATACACTCACTAATTGCTTGTTATTGTGTTCACAGTTAGTAAAAAATTTAAAAATATACATAGGTTTTCAGGTTACAAATTAATTTAAACTACTATTTAATACTAAAATAGTAACCAAAATTACCTAATTCACAAAGTCGGCACTCTTGATTAGTAATACCAACTTTTGTTTTATTACCGAGTTATAAACTTATCGAGTATTCAAAGATTAATGATAAAGGATAACCAAAAACGTGTTTTCTTAAATCATTTGGTTTGAGAATCATTATCATTTTTCTAAGCACTTTATTTGAACTAGTAAATATTGCATATTATTATATTATCGAGACCATCATGGTGCAGTGATAAAGCGTCAGACTGTGAACGTGAATGATTGTGGGGGTCGATCCTACTCAGGGGAATGATAAGATTTAAATATTTTTTAATAATTTGCTCTGGTACGTAAAATAAAGCTACGATGATTTTCATTGTTCATATAGATAAGGTAGAACAGAGTATCATAATACTAGGTTCTATTCGATTATTCTGCGTTAAGAAGAGTGAATCTATAGTTATGTTTTTGGACCTTTGCACTCAAAAATACGATTTAGTTTAAAAACACACACTAAAGTAAAGAATGCAGAGAACGGAGTGTCCTGACACTAGGCTCTCTCTACCCTCCTTTCCAAAAAAAACATGTAGCTGAAGTAGTACTGTAAAGCCAGGGTGCACAACTGCTCGAGTGGGAATCGAACCCACAATCAGTCGTTTGAAGTCACAAGACTGGCCCCTATAATATTATTTATAAATAAAAATAAACACCTGTATTTCATCGTAATTGCGCGATGTGTGCAACAAAATTCAATACGATTTCAAACTAAAGTAGCTTATTGCGCTTTTGCTCAATAAATATATTGGAAAATAGAAGTGCCTATAAATTGCGAACCTCACATTTATTGCTATTTTAAATACAGCAAGGAGTTCAATTGAAATATTTTATACAGACAGAAAGAACTGATTACATATGACTATATAAGTGGGCTGAATTAATTTAATGATATATCAATTATTTACAACCAACACAGCGCCTGACTGTAAAATCGATTGGTCGAGGGTTCGATTCTCACTTGATGAAATAATTATATTTAAAATATTGTCAATTTTTCACAGTAGATAAACTAAGTGCCTCATTGAGCTTCGCCCATAAACCCGTAATATCGTGACGTTTTGCATTAAAATAATTTGAAAGAATATTTAAGTAGAAGTTTCTTGTTAGATTGTTTATTGATTGAGTATCTTCTTCTTTCTTTGTGTTAACATATTCAAATTATTCGTTTTCATGGTTTTTCTGAAGAAAAAGGCTAACGTCTCAAATTCGGACGGTATGTGGCGAGCAGAGTGCCATGATATAAAGTACAGAGATACTTTAAAAAAATATATACTATGTTAGCTACAATATAACACACAACATACATAACCAAAAATATTTCCGTATACGCATTACTCTAAAAGCATGATCTGGTTAGCTGTCAACATAATCTACCATGAAGCCTTGCTATGTCTCAAGAGTATTTTTCTCTAACGCGGAACGACGAGGACAGGTTTTGTTCCATTCAAGGCGACGCGGTTAAAATGTTTCGTAAATATATTCCACCTGTACCGAGTGATGTGATTTTCGATTTGTTCGTGTAAATTAAGTTACTAAGTATATTACGTTTTGGTGAGAGCTTTTTCCTGCTAGAAGATTCACATTTTGTTCATTTATGTAAGATTTTGTGGAACAGCTGAGGCCAGTCGTGACGCAGGGGCACAAAGTGTAACTGTAAAGGGAGTGCCTAAGTACTAACTTCCCTTTTTATAACCCTTTTGTATGTGGTATACAGCGTGAAGCTAGTATAAAAGATGGGTAGTCAATATCCACTAGTGGTACTCCGTTCTCCATTTTCCGCCTGAAAGACCCTAATATTCTTAATTAAGACCTGTGATACTCTACACCCAATGTGGCGGATCATTCAAGATGGCGGACTTATTGACTTTAATGCACTGCAGGAATATAAATATTAAATGTGTATATTTGATTTAAATAAAAGTTTTAAAAAAACGTTTATTTATTTTTAATTTATTATTATCTGTATTTATTTATCTAACTATAAGGTAAGACAATCTTTCGATCTATTATACTTCAAACCACCCGAATAACTTAAAAACTTGCACAAACTACGACGATCAAAATAGCGGAAAAATTAACCGCGTACTTTTCGATTTCTTCCTACACTAATTTCTTATTCATATAAGACAAAGACATACGCCTGTAAATCCTCTAGCAATACTTTTTTCTTATCTTCAAGTGAGTTCATGAAAGTTTATGAACTACAACTTGAAACAGTTAAGAATATAGCGGTTGTGTAGAACTATCTCATAAAGATTCATTTTATGGGCGTTCAAGTACCATAAAAAGAAGGGTTACGTACCGACATCAGAACCGTACTCTGGATTATAAAATGTATACTTTAGAAGTACATATAAACTTTATTATTTTGTATGCTAGGCAAATACGTAGTAAAATGTAACCAAGCCGAATGTAAATGAAAACACACTTCTGCTGTAAAGTAGGTATTAGAAATAAGTATGTATTAATATTAAATTTTAAAAGTATTACTCTTAATCAATACTTGAGTCTAATCTGAATAAGAAAGTAAGTTACTTGCAAGCTGTGAATTGTAATTGAATTTGAAAGCATTTTAAATTATTTTAAAGTGTTACTTGCAAGTAATTTTATATGCACTGAGTGTAATATAATGCAGAATAATTTAAAAAAAGCATATAGTAGTATAAAATTTTTTTAATATAACAGAATTTTAATTCGCATTACCGGAAATGGATATTACCGACTTCGTTACAAGCCCTTGAATAGATTTCGACGTCACCAAAGTTAAGTCAGTCTCACCATGAGGTCAAATTCCAAGAATTGTAAAATTTCCGTACATTTCTGAATATTTCTCTTATCCTCAACGTGTGAATAAATATATTAAAATATTTATTTAGGATTTCAATAAGTGTATATTCATATTGGGATATAAATGGTACTTTTAATTATATAATTCAGTAGTATTAGTAGTAGTAAACAATTTATATAGTACTAGAGGCCGGCTCGCGGCTTTGCCGCATGAACTATATCGTCATATTGCAATCGTCGGGGGGCACATTTTTAAAAAATAAAGTAGCCTTTGTTTGAGTTTAGAGTATCAACTATATTTATGCCAAAATTCATTACAATTGGTCAAGCGGTTTAGATTTTTCATATAAACTTTCATCCCCTATTTCAACCCTTTAGAGGTTGATTTTTGAAAAACTAAGTATGTAACAATATGTATTTCACGCGTTATGATATATACCAATATAACATAAATGCTTGAAAATGATTTCATTTATTTGTTCTTATGTTCATATAGTTAAATATCCACTAAGCAAAAAACCTTTATATTATACTTTGTCTCAAATCGAAGACTCAATTTTTATCTCAATATTTTTTTAATTCCGTCTGTTCTATACTCCAAATTGTTTTCGGAATTTAGAAATAAACGTTAAATGAATAAGACTATTTGCATAACTTAGTGACTGAGACACAGCCATACTAGCTTACTGACAGAAAATTGAAATTTGGCATGTATTCGTAGGTTCCTTAAGTATCGAGATCCACTAAACAGGATTTCCTAATTTTTTTTACAGGAATAACAAGCAAACGAAGGTTCTTTTTTTTCATCTTCACGCTATATCCCACACACAGCAGGGTAGACAGAGAGAACCTAGTATTAAGATACTCCGTTCCCCACTTTCCGCCGAATTCAGAAGCATTGCGTGTTAAGTGGCAGAACTTAACGCCGCGCTTTGCCTCGACACCAGAGCGAAGAAAATAGAAATATTAAATGTTTCCACTCCTCGAGTGGGAATAGAACCCACAACCAGTCGTTACAGTCACAGGCTTGTGCCACTGGGCCCGACTGGCCACGAAACGAAGCCGAACGAACGAACGAACGAACGAACTGGCGAAACGAAGGTAGGGGCTAGAATAGAATCATCATAGCAGGTTAGCCAGAGAGATCCCATTGTTAGCACACCCTGTTTTCCTCTTTTGATCGAAATCGAGATATAATAATTTTGATTGCATAATGTTGAGCGCCAAAATCCAACGCCGCAATTTGTCTTAGGTACCAAAGTGGAAAAATTAAAATAATAACTTTATTGTAATAACTTTATTGAGTTGCACAATCAATTTAACATACATTTGATAAACCCTTAGTTGCACAATCAATTTAACATACATTTGATAAGCTTATAATTAAATATAATCATTGTGGCCAGTCGTGGCCCAGTGGCACAAGAGTGTGACTGTAAACGACTGGTTGTGGGTTCGATTCCCACTCGAGGAGTGGAAATTATATTTCCATTTTCTTCGCTCTGGTGTCGAGGTAAAGCGCGGCGTTAAGTTCCGCCACTTAACACGCAAGCCTCCGAATTCGGCGGAAAGTGGGGAACGGAGTGTCTTAACACTAGGTTCCCTCTGCCTACCCTGCTGTGTGCGGGATATAGCGTGAAGCTATTTATTTTTATTTAGTAATCATTTCCCTGAATGAAAATCAAATTCACAATCATCACGTTTACTGTCAGAGGCTGTCCCACTGCACCATAGCATCTTGTTAACAATTAAATAAATTATAAACATGTTTAGTGGAAATATTTAATATTTCCATTATCTTCGCTCTAGTGTCGAGGCAAAGGGCGGCGTTAAGTTCCGCCACTTAACACGCAATGCCGCCAAATTCAGCGGAAAGTGGGGAACGGAGTGTCTTAACACTAGGTTCCCTCTGCTTACCCTGATATGTGCGGGATAGAGCGTGAAGCTACGAAAAAAATAAACCTATTTAAAACCCACTTACGTATTCATAAAATGTATGTACATAGTCTGAAAAAAGGAAGTCGTTACGCAGACTTATGGACGATTGGCTTAATACTTATCTATTACCATTATCCCAAACTTAATTACAATGCCCTTAGAGAACCATTAAGTTTTGGAGATAATCATGGTTAATAACTTTTATAGGTTAGCAAAGGAAATTTCGTTCAGATTTTAATTATTGTTGCTTAATATATATTTGATGTGGATGTTAGTGGCTTGATACTAGTATCTCTCTGCGACACGGAAAAAGGTGTTTAATTTTTAATAAAAACATGTACTAAGAAGAATGAAGAACGGTCAACTATAAGACAGAGTTATTAAACTATTTTGTAAACCTACCTTTAAGATATTACTTTTCAAATCACATTAGCATAAAAGAAACTACTTTTAAACATTATTAAAGTGTTATTCCATACTTAGGAAAATTGAAAAAGACATATAGAAAACGTATAAAAATTTCGAACCCGCGCCTTCTGAATACCGTCTAGACGCTCTCAACACTGAGCATTGCTCAGATAAAAGTAACTACTCTAATTAAAACATTACAACAAAGCCATTACACGCATACAACAAATAACATGTTTTTTTTATAATTTAAAATTGGACTATTTATCAATGGAACGCGAAATGTGAACCAGTTAATATCTCATCTCATATGAATATAAATCACGAAATCAAAAGCGTGCAGTAAATCCCGGATAATAAAACAAAAATACAACAACAATAAAAACAGATGAATTTTATGATTTCCCCTCTATATATTCTTGTTAAAAATTATTACATATAGGAAAATTGAGTGATACAGATATTTGAGTAATGTAATGTAGATTGGAAATTGTAGTTTTGACATCTAAATTATATATGTGGATATTGAATAAAATATTTTCGCTCTGGTGTGGATGCAAAGCGCGGCGTTAAGTTCCGCCACTTAACACGCAATGCCTCCGAATTCGGCGGAAAATGTGGAACGGAGTGTCTTAACACTAGGTTTCCTCTGCCTACCCTGCTATGTGCGGGATGAAGCGTGAAATAAAAAAAAAAAACTATCGTTTTTTTTTTCTATTCACATGTTATATTTAGCGAAGCATAAGAAAGGGAGAGTCATGTCACTTATTTCTCCATTTGGACAGGTTGTGTTTTCTCTTACTTCTTATTCAGTTGAACATTTTGCACAAATCGCTTAGTAGTGAGCGATAAGGTTATGTTTCAACTTTCTGGCTGAAATTAAGATATTGCGTGTTGCCTCAACGCCGAGCGTTGTATATCATCCCTTAGAAAACGTATAAAAATATGAACGAAGCGGGATTCGAACCCGCGGCTCTTGGAAACCGTCCAAAGTTCTCTCATTCCATCCAGCTAAGTGCGGAAGATTAGTAAAAAGAAAAAGAAAATCATAAACCTGAGTATCTTCCAGAAATGTTTAATTTTCACAGTGAATATCTAGTTCTGTAAGGATATGTAATATTTTAAAACAAAATTCGAATACTGGAATTTAAATAAATCAATCGTTTATAGTGATTCCCGGATATACAATAACCCATCTATTTACATTGCTTAATTATGAATATTGGGTATTCAGTCATAAATTTCACGAATATTTCTTTCTTTAAATAGAAATACTTTTAAAATCGTTGAATACACGTCTGAGTGTTCCTGGACCAACAAAACACGGCGTTGAGTTCCGCCACGAAAGTAAATATAGAATAATAATTCGTTGATAATAATTCTTTTAATATTTTCAAGTGTTTTTTTTTGTGTTAAGACACTCCGTTCCCCACTTTCCGCCGAATTCGAAGGCATTGCGTGTTAAGTGGCAGAAATTAACGCCGTGTTTACCCCGGCACCAGAGCGAAGAAAATAGAAATATTAAATATTTTCACTCCTCGAGTGGGAATCGAACCCACAACCAGTCGTTTACAGTCACACGCTTGTGCCACTGGGCCACGACTGGCCACAGTTATTTACACAACTTAAAAAATGAATTGGATTGATATAACGCAGATTGGATTAATATATTTAAATACATATAATAATAGATATTTAAAATTTCCTATAATCAAAACAGACACTTTAGTAAAAGTCATAACTAAAATCATCTATAACAAAATGACTGACAAACATGTACTCTTAACATATATAGCAAATATAAAGCATTATTACACGTCCCATTTCCTTTGGAGTTCTTCAACAGAAATTGGTACTTCATTTTAATCACCCAAAACAAAGAAAGGCCCACGCAATAATTAAAGCGCAACGCACATTAGCTAATACCACGAAAATTGAATTTCTTTGTAACAAATTTCACTTTAATGAGTATAGCAATTTCATAATCCTAATGAGGCAAGTTGCGTCTTCGTACTTGTCCTGAACGAAGCCGAGCGTTAAATTAAGTCTTTGAAATGTTATTTATGATTTACTTCTAGGGGCCAGTTGTGGCACAAAGTGTGATGGTAAAGTTACTGGTTGTGGGTTCGATTTCCACTTGAGGAGTGGAAATTTTTAAAAAAAAAAAAATAGCTTCACGCTATATCCCGCACACAGCAGGGTAGGCAGAGGGAACCTAGTGTTAAGACACTCCGTTCCCCACTTTCCGCCGAATTCGGAGGCTTGCGTGTTAAGTGGCGGAACTTAACGCCGCGCTTTACCTCGACACCAGAGCGAAGAAAATGGAAATATAATTTCCACTCCTCGAGTGGGAATCGAACCCACAACCAGTCGTTTACAGTCACACTCTTGTGCCACTGGGCCACGACTGGCCATTTTGAAATTTTTAATATTTTCACTTTTTCGCTCTGGTGTCGAGGCAAAGCGCAGTGTTAAGTTCCGCCACAGAACACGCAATGCCTTAACAATAGGTTCCCTCTGACTACCCTGTTCTGGGCGGGACACAGCGTGAAGCTAAAAAATATTACTATTTTTGATATGTGGTTTTGTATGAGATGTTTAGCTTTTAAAAAGTATAAGCAATGAAGCTAATACTCGCAATATCACAGCGTTTGGTTATGTAAGCGATGGTTGTAAGTTCGATGCCTGATTGATGGAGGATTCTACTTAAAATGGACCTTGGAGTACAATAAATAAATAAATAACTAAAATAGAAAAACTTATATTTTGAGATATCACGGGACATTGCAAATGAAAATGAAACATTGTTTGAGAGTAAACGGGATAGCTTGTGGGTTCACTCCCGCTTTTCGCTACATAACACGCATATCTAGATTTCGGGCTGAAAATGGACAACTTAGTGTCTTGACACTAGGTTCTTGCTGATTGGCCTTCTATGCGGAAAAAAACATGAAGCTACTATTATAAACTAATATTTTAATATTAATGTCTTATTAAATATTAAGTATTTCGGTTTATGATATAAACGGTCGGTAATAAATTATTTGACTTTCAAAATAATGAAACATAGTAACTTCTATTTTTTTAAAAAATATTTGACTTTTGACTTTTCTTAACCTAAAATGTAATTTTGAAACTTTAAATTTACATCTCAAGTCGCTAGCGTCATGACCTATCTCTGATGAGAAAACCGTTATTTAGTACACAATATTGATTCGCGTATATTGTAAGAGATACAAAACAGAACAGTTTTGTTCAAGGTTTTCCAGTGAATTCGTGTTAAGCACACTTGAAATCTACGAAGTATCCTTCGAATGGAAGGGCTCAATAAATTCAATTGATCTTTTGTCACTTGAAACAAGGTTTGCGTCCCTAATTGACGAGAGTAAATGCGGAAATATCGGTGAAAGATAAAGAACATCAATAATAGAGTTAGCTATCCAAGCTTTTACGTGGAAATTTTATTTATTGAACTCAACAATGGTTGAGTGGGTAAGTTGAATAATTTTGCATAAAAATGTTACGAGTAAGTTATATATAGCTTCACTATTTTTCCGCATAGCAGATAAGCCAAAGAGAATAGTGTCGAGATACTCCGTCCACTACACGCCTGATGTCGAAACATTGCGTGTTGAGTGGCGAAACTCAATGTCATTTATTTCCTAGGTACCAGACCAGTACGAGCAGACAAATGAAAATCAAACGCATAATCTCCGCACTTTACAATCAGATGTTGTCACACTGTGGTACGACGGCCTGAAGTCTCATATTAAGTTTCAGGTACAAATTTTGCATTTAACGTTAACTTGGCCCTAGCACTAATGACGAATAAAAATATCTTTTTTTTTTGAGCTTAATTAAATTCAAAAATATATGAAGACAAAATAAACATAATATATTATTTAATGTGGTAAAGTAAGGGAATTCTTAATTACAAACAACCTTTGCCCGGCTGAGGAGCATTAACGCGTTATTATTTTCGCATAATTTTCGAGTCTTTTAAAAGGAATCACATTATGGACAATATAATCTTATAAGCGTGTTTCTTCACTTTTTATCTACTTTATGTTATTTATTGCCTTGTATTTTATTTTGTTCATATTAATTTTTTGGTTGTTAAATTTTTGCTGTAGACCGAGATGTTTATAGTTGGATTCCCACTATCGTAATGCTTTTTTATACAAACAAATTTCGTTCTTCTTTCATATTTAGTGTATATGTCACTATTACATTTTATCTTTTTATCTGAGAGATCACATATCACTTAGCAGAAATATACTCGTATTAATAATTTTTCAGCTTTTTCATGTTTTTTATTGATAATAGTGTTTTTTTTATATTACACTATAAATTTAAAATCTTTTTTAATCTTAAGATCTTAAAAAAGAGTCTTTAAGCTTTAAATTTTTTTTTTTTAAATCACTACGACCATTTTTCAACCAAACACAGCCTACAGGGGAATAATAAAAACCTCAAAAAAATTGAAATTATTTTGTGACATTTTATTTTTTTCGGCTACTATATAATCTTTAGCCCTCGAAGAAATCAAACCCACAATCATTACCTTTACAGTTCAAAATACTAAAACAAATATACCTAAGTTACATTTAGAGAATATTTGTTGTAGTTCTTGTTACAAAAGGCAGTTCTATAAATAGCCTCAAGCGTACGTGATCGTTAAAGAAATTGAACGCCGTTGAGTGTTGACCGTTCTACGATAGCGCTATGTAACTACTAACTTACTATAAGTTGCTTTTTACACAAAAAATATATTAATACTAGCGACCTCCTCGTGACTTTGCCCATGAAATCATCATCATCATCATCCGGAAGACGTTCACTGTTGGACATAGGCCTCCCCCATAGATCGCCATTTAGAGCGATTGTTCTCTCTTATCCAGCAGCTTCCCGCGGCTTTGAATATTCATCAGTCAACCTTGTCAGGGGACGTCCAACGCTTCGTTTTCCGGTCGCCACTCGAGAACCTTTGCTCCCCATCGGTTGTCAGTTCTACGAATGATGTGGCCAGCCCATTGCCACTTCAGCTTGCTAATTTTAAGAGCTATGTCGGTGACTTTAGTTCTCTTGCGGATCTCCTCGTTCCGAATTTTACCACGCAAGGAAACATAGCCCTCTCCATAGGCCGTTGAGCGACTTTGAGCTTCTTGATGAGGCAAACAGTAAGAGAATACACAATGCCAGTGAAATATACAACTATAATTACATCATATTTTCGATTTTAAGTTCAGCAAGTAAGGTATCTTTTTTGTACTACTGTCCCCCTGCGCGATGGCCTCAAGAGAGTGTGTCGATTGATTTTTTTATGTACTCGTATGTATAAAGATTTTAACATTTTTAAAGTATTATTCTTATAATTTAAAAAAAAATGCTTTATCATTATTTTATTAAATTAAAAAAGTACCTTAGTGGAGTTCCAATTAAAGTCAATAAAGAGATTATCTGAAACAAACACACAGATAGATAGATTAAAAGTGCTACTTTGATATATGTACCGTATATACTTACATACATAGCTAAACCCTTAGCGCCTATATTAATATTACAAAAATACACTCTAATTTTATTTATTAATATAAATATATTCGCAACCTTAAACAGCAAAACAAACATCAAATAAACATTAACAATCATTAGACACACAATAAGGTGTGAAACATATATCTAACCCAACTGACTATACTTAACAGCTAAATTAAAGGGAAACCTTCAAAACAATTCCACATTAAAATATCTCCATCCATATAAGTCTAGCCTGTTTAAAATTGCGAATCCCTAAGAAATTACGGGTTGTTCGCTAAAACGCTCATTCTGGCCGTAACATACGCGAATTTATTTGACGCTTTTAATCTAAAAAGCTATGTTGAAAAGTGAATTAGGACATTATTTTACGTAATTGTTGTGATTATGTTTAATGATTATGATGGTTTTCATTTGAATTAGGTTTTAAATAGGTTCGGAATATATTAAATTTATTTTTGATTATATGAGTGTTGAAAAAGCAATTTCTCGCTTTTTTAGTATAGTAAGTTAGTCAGTTAGTTGATATTATTGTATAATATGTACTATATGTATTTGAGTTCTTTAATATGACAGATAAGTGGAATTTAAGATCTTAAATAATTAATTTATTTTAGTGGATTATGTTACATAGCTTTCTTAGCTAGAATAGAAGTAATAAGAACAAAATAAAATATATAAATAAATAATATCTCAGCTTCACGTTATCCCGGATGGTAAGATGATTGGCAAAATGATTGATAAAACCTACTGTTAAGATACTTCGTCCTCCGTTTTCCCCACAAAATACGAGACATTGCATATTGTATGACGGAGCTCACCGCCGCGCTTTGCTTTAGTCACCAGAGGGGGAAAATAATAAATTTAAGATGATTTCACGTAATCTTACAACTTTTTTAGCTTCACGCTAACTCACGCATTTAGCGGGGTAGGCAGAGGGAACCTAGTGTTAAGACACTCTTTTCCCTACCTTCCGCCGAATTTGGAAGCGTTGCATGTTAACTGGCGGAACTTAACGCCGCGCTTTTTGCCTCGACATCAGAGCGAAGAAAATGGAAATATTAAATATTACCACTCCTCGAGTGGGAATCGAACCCACAACCAGTCACTTACAGTCACACGTTTGTGCCACTGCACCACAACTGGCCCCAACTGGTACCAAATATTATTATTTATAATATATGAAAGCAACACATTTTTATTACTCATCTAACTAACTAACTAACTAACTAGGAAAAGTGCATCCTAACGTAATAGTTAAAAGCGTGGCCTCATCACGTACACAATTTATGCCTTTAGCAATTTTCGTATGGATATTAAAAAGCTCGTCATCTCCTCCGCACTTCGTAGAACATTTTATATGAAATGAAACGCAAAAAATATATATACTGTGTCACAATTTAAATTTTCAAGCAGTAGAGAAAAATTATTTTAAGCAGCTTATTGAAAAATAGTAGTTAGACAGCAGATAGACACGCCGTTCTCCCCTTTTCACACGAAATTGTGTGGTGTAACTCAACGCTGCGCTTTGCCTTATGTACCAGGTTTTAGAAATAAAAATAATTTAAATATAATAATTGTCCAGAATGGGACTCGAACTCACAACCATCGCATATAGAGTCAGTCATTGCGCCATGATGGCCTGTTTAGTTGTTTTTTAGATGAGATAAATGGAAAACGGAATTCCTTATTACTGGGTTCATTTTCTCAACAAGTTTTATTAAGACATTTAAAGAACGCATGGCTCAGTGGTGAGAGCGCCTGAACGGTATTCAGGAGGCGCGGGTTCTAATCCCGCTGCGTTCAAATTTTTATACGTTTTCTAAATGTCTTTTTCAATTTTCCTAAGTGTGGAATAACACTTTAAAAATGTTTAAAAGTTTTATTAACTTCACCTCTATGAAATAAAAAAATAAGAAAACTTACAATATTATTTAACCGTCCCATTTGCTTAAAAAATTGTATGCGTATCCCGATACGATGACAATATAAGATCTTGTTTGCATGAACCTGAAATAATTTTATAAGAATGACCAGGACTATAAGATAATATATTTGAGCATTTTTTCTTCTTGAACATAATTGTGAGCTTTTTTTTATTTTTTTAATTATTAATATCTAGATTATAGGCTATATTTAGTTCCCTATTATATACTAATACTATATTAATTAATATAAAGGAGAAGGGTAAAATGATATGTCAAGAGCATCCGTTAGGGATTTAGTGATTCAGATTTCAGATATAACCCATTAATTATGTTTGTGAACCTATTCCATATACGGATATATAAGTTACACATATACGTTAACTTATAAGTAAATATGGAGTGATTAATGCAACTTCTTAATTCTTCTTTGAAGTATCCTCTTTTCAAGGTAAATCATTTTTTTAATCTAAATATCTAAATTAAAAAAAAATAGGTAATATTTATAATAAACCAGTAATATTATTTTATCCAGAATATCCTTCTTTTCTATTTTTCATACTCTAGAGAGTAATTCGTACAACAATAACTTGTACTTATGTATTATGAAAGTACAACTTATGATTTTATATTTTGGAACCAGCAGGCTACACTTTACTAGTCTCGTCTAATTTCCAAAAAAAAATACAACATTTTTGTTTGAAAAATATATGAAAACTATTGGAGATAAGTAAGCTATAAGATTTAATGTACTCTAGACCGTAAAAGTATATATACGAGTATATACATGTTGCTGTAGCAAGTCAATTGAGATATGAGTATAACTAACACTTATTATAAGTTATATTAATAATATTTAATAGATATAAGTTACATTTAATATTTAAGAGATTAGATTAATATTGAAAAACTAAAGAAAACCGGACTCTCTTATGGTATATTTTATAAACTTAGTTAAACTTACTAAGTTTTAAGCTCTGATATTGTGAATTAAAAGGAATTTATAAAAAAAAAATAAAAAAAAGGTCAGACATTATGTCCGTAGTGATATAAATTAAATTGTAAACAAAAAAAACACTCAGCATAAATCGTAATTACAACAAGCACTTAGATCCGTCGAGGCTCAGTGGGACAACGTCTGACTATAACCATTACGGTTAAGGGTTTGATTACCACTCGGGCGAACGATTATATATTAATTTCTCAAACTCGAATTCAAAATATCTTTATCAAAATAGGCTTCAATCAATAAAGCTACTACCGGTTCGGAAGGCAGTTTGCTCAGAAAAACCGGCGAGAAACTTTACAGTGGCTCCTTTAAAATATAGAGATTACAATTTTATTATTTGATACAATGGTAGCTAACCTGCACTGGGCCCGAATCAGATTACTTCCACGCATGTTTATCCTTTAAAATATTCTTCTACAAAGTAATACTTATTAATATGGTTTTTACAATGATTTTGAATTTCTCCATTGGCAAATCTAAATAAGCTGTGCAAATTTAATATGTATGCAAATACTCAAACTTCGAGATTATAATATGACGTTACAAGTTTATTATAAACAATCGGTTTTAGGTAAAAATTGAAGAGAAGAGTTTCTTTACCTATACACTGCTATGAAAAAGCGTGAAGGGGCAAAATCAGTACTTATTTCCGTCCTATACGTATCCCGAAACAACAACCGTTTCCTGAGCATCAATATATTTTTATTTCAATGTACCTACGTATATATAAAAGAATATATTGTATATCCAATCCCCTGAACCACTCAATCTTCAAGACAGTAGCGCCAGTCTATTTGACAGATTGAGCTGTCTTGTAATCCACTTTTTACACTGTTTCTTATCTTAAGTATAAAAATAATATTAAAACTTTACATTTTCTGTTTTTTTGTATAAAACACAAGAAAAGTTGATCGAATTAAGGCGGAAAGTAGAGAACGGAGTGTCTTGACACTTGCTTCTCTACGCCTACCTTGGTATGCGGGTAAAAATGTAAAGTTGATAATGATAAAAAAATTAAAAAGATGCATATTAAATATACGTTAAGATCATTAAAAATAGATTTCTTTAAATATATATAGTACAAGCATTGATACGAAAACGTTGTAAATTTCACGTTGTACATATGTACATATATTTTTAATATTTATTTAATTGTCATTTTGACGGATAGGTTGAAAGAATCTAGCCATTTATCAATCTGCATATAAAAAAAATACTACTGGGCTATAAAATACAACCCCACACTTTATTCAATTAAACCGCAGTAATGTATAAATACATGTACATTTTCTCCATATTATATTGATTTTCCTCACACAACACACAATGTCTCTACGAGGCAGAAAATAAAGAACGCAGTGTGTTGACACTAGTTTCTTTCTGATTACTCTTATTATACGAGATAAAGACGCTATAAAAAATCAATATGCTACAATATACAGAATAGTCAATAACAATTTGGAATATCATTTATAACTTACAAAGACAACATAACACAACGTTCGGTTCTTCTCAAAGCGTAATATCTCGATTTCGAGCGAAAATTGGAGGACGGAGTGTCTTAACTCTAGGTCCTATCTTACTACTCCACTGTGCGGGAAAAAGCGTGAAGCTGTTTTTTTCTTAATATTTTATATAATATTTTCTTTAACTTCACGCTGTATCCCGCACACAGCAAGGTAGGCAGAGGGCACCTAGTGTTATGACACTCCGTTCCCCATTTGCCTTAATAAGTTGCACATTTTATAATAAATATACCTATTAAATATTATTTAATACAAAATACCGGACTAAATAAGTCACAAATATGCCCAAGTTATGCCCTCCTTAATAAGTAATATCGTTCAATCAAATTAATACCGCGATTCGGAATTACCGTGAAGCAATGAAGCAATTAGTTCCAAAGTTCTCAATTTAGCTTGGAACGTGCAAATGACTTAATTAAAAGAAAATACGTAGAAATAAAACGTTCCATCTTCTGAGACAACAGAATGGGGATGGAGTAAGAAATGTAATATGTTATTACATGTTTTAAGTAACTATGTGTGTGTTTACTTAAAAAAATGTCTTTTTCAACGTAAAAAATTTTATGAATGCCTCGTTCTCGTCTAGATATATTTTTCATTCTATAAAACAACAACGTAATTTGAACAATTAACTTTTATAATAAGACAAAACGAAATCGCGGCGTTGAATTCCGCCACGCAATGCGCGGTGATTCAAGTGGAAAGTGGATGGAGTATCTTATTAATTACTTCACTGGAGCTTTTTTTCGCATAGCAGGGTGCTGCTATACGAGAAAAAGAGTAAAGCTGCTAAAGAAAATATTAAAAGTACTCCTTTCGTATCCCCATGGAATACAAAAAGAAGAAATATAATTAATAATAAATATTTTTTTTAATTTGTAGATTTGTTACCGAATAAGACTTTACCATTATTATATCAAAAGCTTCATAAATACCTTTTAGTAGTTACGCAAGGGAGCAATGTTGATTTTCACACAAAAATACTATGTCTCCGAGGACAGTAACTCAGAAAAATTTCAATGCAGTGTTTTCAAAATATATCTCAAATTATCATGAATAATGTTCAACTACTATTAAAAATATAAAACATAATAAAGTACGTAAGAAAAAAATATGAAAATATGTTGACAATACTTGGAATATTTATTTCAGATAGAAAAATAAAATTAATTTATAGTCCAGTATAGGTAGTATAGGCCAGTCGTGGCCCAGTGGCACAAGCGTGTGACTGTAAACGACTGGTCGTGGGTTCGATTGCCACTCGAGGAGTGGAAATATTTAATATTTCCATTTTCTTCGCTCTGGTGTCGAGGTAAAGCGCGGCGTTAAGTTCCGCCACTTAACGCGCAATGCCTCCGAATTCGGTGGAAAATGGGGAACGGAGTATCTTAATACTAGGTTCCCTCTGCCTACCCTGCTGTGCGCGGGATACAGCGTGAAGCTGAAAAAAAATAGTCTAGTCTGTCGAACATATAAATAGCTCGCGTGTGCAATATCAAGTTTCTATAATATGATGTGTCTTCTACAGCTTCACCAGTTTTTGTGGTAAGGTTAGCTAAAAGAGCTTGCCTTCGAGATTGTCACTTGCCCCTGCGCCAGTGGCCCCAATAATCTTAGATAGTAGTATTTATACTCTTATCTAAGACCCAATAAAGCAAAACTTATTGCGCACTGATTTAAATACACTCCTTTCTCAGAAGGGTAGTGGAACACAACTCCTAACGTTATCTAACCAAGTTGTTTTGTATTAATAATACCAAAACGTTTCTCGTTTTGGTATTATCAATACAAAATTAAACCTTTTCATTGAGTGAGATATGAAACCATATTGATGTATATTAATTCCGATAACGTTTGAATTGATCTAGTTTGCGTACTGAATGTCGTAGTCACACTTAGGCGAAATTTATAAAAAATATTAAAAGTAATTTCAAAAACTGTATTCTCTTAAGGAAGACAAAAAAATACTAAGACTTTGTTCTAAATTAAAAAAAAAAGACTAACCATCTTTAGTGACATAAATAATAATAAATTGAAAAAAATGCTGAGACTACAATGGTGCTATATAACAGCACCGGACAATAAACGTGTGGATTCGGTTCCCACTGTGTTAAATGATTTTATTTAATTTTATGATTGATTATTATTTTTCAGCGGAAAGTGGGGAACGAAGTGTCTTAACACTAGGTTCCCTCTGCCTACTCTGCTGTGTGCGCGATACAGCGTGAAGCTAAAAAAAAAGAAATAAAACAAAAAAAATATTAAACAGTGTCCTGACATTTTCTGTCTAATCCACTATTACATGGAAAAATTATGAAATTGAAAAAAACGCAAACCATTTCACAATAAAAACACGAAACCCACAAACAAAGTCAAAAGCTGTAAGTAAATAATAATAAAATTCTATTTAATAAAGCGTGCCCAATGCTTTGCGCTTTGACATAATTTAGTTGATTAATTTCACCTGACAATAAGTTATAAGAGTTATTAATTTCATTTGAATCTTTGAAAGGAACGTCCATTAGTATTCATTACGGGGTCCAAAACACATTTGTTTGTGTTTGCGCCATCGTCGGAATAGAAGGAAATGGCTTTTTAAAATTACTCCAAAAAATTATGCACGACGTTTCTAATATCATTATGGAAATTAAAATGTTTTTGTTCAATTTAAGTTATTTTATATTAAGGTGGGTAAATAAGAAATTTAATGACATAACGGATTTTCTTATAATAAACAGTTAATATAAAAAATATTATGAGGTATCAACAAAAAAAACCTTTTTTAGATTAAACATCTAAATGTTAATAAAAGTATATATTTTTGAACCGGAATTTGAATCTGTTGAGCCATAGTAAGCCAAGTATGATAGCGTCTGACTAATAATACGCGATGGTTGAGAGTTCAATTCCCACCCGAGGATTATTTTCATTATTGAAGTATTTTCATTTTTCCGCTCCAATAAAAAGACAATGCGCGGGGTTAAATTCCACCACTTAACACGCTATGTCTTAGATTCGAGAGAATGGTGTGCCTTCACACTACCTTCTCTTTATTAATTCGTTATTCGGGAAGAAGCGTAAATTTAAAGAATAACCGGATACTGTTACTAGCCAATTGTATCCAAATAGGTAATAATAGTTAGTAGTGATAAGAAGATTTTACATTAGTGATATTAAAATAAAAACGTAGACTTATGTAGATTTCTGTGCGAATTAAACTATTTTTTCACTATTTGTCATTTGAGTATGTATGATTGTATTAAATGGCAGCAATATAGGCTACCTAAGGTCAAGATTCGTTCTCTACTTTCCACCCGATTTCGAGACATTGCGTATTAAGAGGTGGAATTCCGTGCTTAGTCTAGCAAAATGAAAATAAGTTAAATGTAAGCAATTTTTTTAAAACATAATCGGACCCAGTTCCAGAATTGTGGCTAGTCGTGGCCCAGTGACATAAGTGTGTGACTGTAAACGACTGGTTGTGGGTTCGATTCCCATTCGAGGAGTGGAAATATTTAATATTTCGCTTCGCTCTGGTGCCGAGGTAAAGCGCGGCGTTAAGTTCCACCACTTAACACGCGATGCCTCCGAATTCGGCGGAAAGTGGGGAACGGAGTGTCTTAACACTAGGTTCCCTCTGCCTACCCAGCTGTGTACGGGATACAGCGTGAAGGTGAGAAAATAAAAATCGAACCCATAGCCCTTGTGTAAAGCCAGATGTTGTCACACTGCGCCATTGTAATCTCTGAACTTTACATAATATATAATTTCTACATGTATCCACAGATACAGTAGTAATAACTAGAAACTAATTAATTTTGCGTTAGACTAGGAAACAATTAGCTGAAGTTACATAGAGCAGTAACAATCTCATCCATTGAGTAATTCCAATAAGAAATCCTTGTGGAATGGAGTCTAAAATATTTGTTAAATTATCTTATCTACCTGACGTTTATATTAAAGTTCAAGTTAGTTCAGAAGCTTCACGCTTTTATTAGGATAGTCAGAGCAAACCTAGTGACAGTTCTTTCCTCCTGAGGCTGCATACGAAACGCCGCACTTTGTCTTATGTACCATTTTAAAGAGTTTTACTGTTAAATTGATGAAATTAAGTGATCCGAATCTCGTGTCACTACACTCCGCTCTCCATTTTTCGCTAGAAACCAAGACATTGGGTGTTAAATTGTAAGTACCAGTACGAAGAAATGAAAATAATTTAAGCATAATTATTAACTCGTGTGAGAATCGAACCTACAAACAACTAAGTTTACAGTCTGTCCCACTACGCTTTGCTACGGCCTTTAGTGGTTCTAGTAAATTAGTTTCAATTAAAAACTTAATAGAACTTAAACAATACCATTACTGTCTGAGTTTAAGGGTATTAACCCTAAAACAATAAATTACATAAATCTTAAAAATATTTCATTTGTAATAGGCAATATTTTATATACGCGAGTAAAAATATATTTTCTAAGTCGCAGAAATCTCGTTGAAAAGATGACGGATAGGTGGGAAGGTACGTGATCCTTAAGCTAATATTTGGGCCAGTTTATTCGTTTGTTGATGTTGAGAAAACTTTTGATTGCTCGACCCCTAGAGGCCCCTTGTTGTGATAGGGCTTTAGATTATGAAATAAAGTTATTACAAAAATATTTAGGCAAATACAAAATCTACTTAAGTAAGGAAATTATTATTATGGGTCTGAATAGAAAAACATATTAGGTTGGCAACAAGTATTTGATAGGTGTTTAAATTAAGAGTTTGTAATTTATTGTGAACTAACGATCTGCTCGCGGCTTCGCCTGCGTAAATGAAAGTTTTATTTCGTCAAATTTTTGTATTTATGAATCGATGAAAGCCCCTTTTTTTATTCCCGCACAGCAGGGTAGGCAGAGGAAACCTTAAGACAGAGGCAGAGGATATGTTAAGACAGTCTGTTCACAACTTTCCGTCGAAATCTGGAGGCATAACGTGTTAAGCGGCGGAACTCAAAACAACTATCATTTTTTTTGTCGCTGAGAAATGCAGTTTACGCAGACCATCCATACGTAAGGCAGGCAAACTACCTTACGGACGGATGATACTGTGGGACTCACCGATGAGTCCGGTACTACCCACTACTACTAAAACCCAGCCGAAACCCCCTCCCCTTCTTCGACGCCTCGGTGGATGGCCCGCCTAATCCGGGTCACCTAACTCAAAACAACTATGTCCCAAATACGCAATGTCATAAATTCGAGCATCAAGAAAAGAACGGAGTGTCTTGACACTAGAATCTCTCTGACAACCCAGCTTCCTGCAAAAAGTAGCGTGAAGCTGAATTAGACAAATGAGCAACAAAACTGTGCATACCAAATAAGACGTAACAACGTAGTTTAGTTACACGAACAAAGAAACAAAATATTTAATTTAACATTTTAATATAACGCTAGAACGGCTAAAAGGGCGAAATTCTCGCATCCCACGCAAACCCCGAAATTACTCGCTTCATTTTTATCCTTTTCATGATGCGGTGAATGACATTCATCATAATATTACTTATCATTACCGTGGTTTGAAACAAAGGGGCGCATCAATCTCTGTCACTGGAAACGTATGTTTCGGGCCTTTGCTCCGTGATTTGGTCGTTCGCATTATTTTGGTAAGTAATTAAATGTAGAATTTCTCTTAGGAAATTTTCAAAGGGAGTGAGATGGTTAATGACATAATATTTTGTTTTCTTCGATCGATATGTGTTGAGATGTATGTAATGTTTCTTTTAGCTTTAAGTTTTTTTTTTCGTATAGCAAATTACTGACAGAGAACTTGATGCCAAAATGTTCTTCACCTAACTAAACACGTATATTAACACATATATCTAAGGTGACTAAAATACGCGAACTATATTTTTGTTCATTTCTCTTTTACTTTTTTATATGAAGTTACAATATTTTCACATAATTATCGTAATAAGGTCGAAAAACTTTTCCTTCATGTAACTATTGATACCTGCCACAAAAGGAAATTATTTTCTTTAAATTTTTCTTATTTCTCCGCTGGTCCTAAGACATCAATTTCGAATGGAAAGTGGAGAAGGGGTTTTTTGACACTCAGCTTACCTGACAATCCTGCTATGCAGGGAAAAGCATAGACCTATGGATATACATATACTTATTAATAAGGATAAAATAAGGATAAAAAAAATATAATAGTTATATCAACCTATCTGACTTTAATAAAACATCAACCAGGATACAGCGAGATGCTTTCGTTAGGGTAGTAGGTTCGGTACCTATTCGGGTGCATTTTTGTTTCTTTGTTTTGATATGAGAAAAAGCGTTTAGTTTATCCATAATCTTCTGTATTCAAGCAGAAAGTGGAGAAAGGATTGACTTGGCTCTAAATTTATTAAAGTACTATGCGGAAAATAAAGAGAAAAGCTCAAAAATAAAAGGATCTTTTTTATCTAAAATTATTCCATCGTTTTTAGTCTTAATAAAAGAAAAGAAATAAAAAAAAAATAAAAAAGATGATACAGCTACTTCTGAAAAATATATTATTACTTTCAACAAGATACCTTTTTTTAGATTTAGAGATTAGAACAAGAGATAACTTTTTTGATTGCATCAACACTTATCACTTCATACGGAATACCCAAGAGAAAGAGCAAATAATTGGTTTATCGCCAACGGGAAATGGTACTGCTATAGTTATATTATTTGTAACATTACTACATTCATAGGAATGTTAAAAAATATACTATTTTTTTAGCTTCACGCTGTATCCCGCGCACAGCTGGGTAGGCAGAGGAAACTTAGTGCTAAGACACTCCGTTCCCCACTTTCCGCCAAATTCGGAGATATTGCGTGTTAAGTGGCGGAACTTAACGTCGCGCTTTGCCTCGACACCAGAGCGAAGAAAATGCAAATATTCGAGTACGAGTGGAAATCGAACCCACAACCAGCCGTTTACAGTCACACGCTTGTGCCACTTCGCCATGACTGGCTCCAAAATAAACCAAACTGATACTAAACTAAACCAAAATATATTTGAATTGTTTTTTTAGTGTCACGATTTTTTCTGCATAGATAGGGTAGTGAGAGAGTTTTACAGAGAGAGGCACATTTATTCTTCTCTATGTGTCCAAACTCGATACATTGTGTTTTGAGTGGCGGACCTCAACACCGCGCTATGTCTTGCTCATCAAATACAAAAATTGAAAATAATTAAACTATGATCATTCTATGAAAGGCTACTATAGTCTCATGTTTATTTATACTTTTATTTATTAGATTTGTATTTATTCGTTTTTTTTTAGTATTTTCATATGTGACAAGCAAATTAGTGCGAGACCCGGTTCGACACTTCCTGTTAGAGATAATAACTTAAATTATATGTGGCGGAGATTAACGCCGCACTAAATCTATTTGGAGTAATTGCCAATAAAATATAAGTTTTAATCAAAATTAAAAATCAATTAAAACACAAAAAAAACAGGTTTCCCCTTTCCTCACATAACAGGGTAATCTCAGAGCATCTAGTTTAAAAACACTCCGTTTTCCACTTTCTATTTGGAATCGCACTCTATCTGGGTTTAAAAATTTTTAATCAATTCAAATTCTCTAATAAAGTTTTGTATTAGATTGTATTAAACACTATTGACGAATTCGGAGCAGCAAATACGCATTTCGTCGATATATTGACAAACGCTGTTGAAGGTCAAAGTTCAAGCTCTAGGCCTCGGTTATTCAAACTTGAATTATTTGCTTTATCTTGGTTTGTTCGCGGTTCGAAGTGAATGTCGTTTTGTTCACTTAACTTCCTTCCCACATATTGTATTAACGTTAGGCATTGACTGGTTAAACTGATAAAACATTCAAATTATAATATAAATCTTGCTTTAAACGCTATTGTGAAGCAGTGAGACAGTTGGATAGTAAAAGCGATTGGTTTTGGGTTCGATTACCTTATGGGGGAAGTTCCTTTATATTTATTTTTTTATGTCTCCACTCTAGTACCTATGACGACATTCCGCTGATTATTTGCGTAAATTTTTGTATTAAGAAATATATTTTATAAATTCCGAGGATTCGAACACTTTACAGTAGTTTGTGGTCAAAGGTAGACTTAGTTAACAATACACTCCACCAAATATCCTTACCAATATTATTAATGCGAAAGTCTGCCTGTTACGCATTCACGGCTAAACCACCAGCTCTTTGTATGAATGAAGATAGTTGAAAACCTCGGGTAAAACATAGGCTTCTTTTTTCAATCAGTGTATCTAACTTCAAAAGGTTGAAATAAGATATAAGAGTTTTATAAAAAAATCAAAACGGCTTAACCGATTTCGATGAATTTTATCAAAAAGATAGTTTAAACATTAAATCAAACAAGGCTACCTATTTTACAGAAACCACCCCACGATCGCTAATAAACAAACAAAACAACAATCCAAACGATTCTTTTATACGTATTGGCCGTTTTAATTGAGCGTGCAAATTTTCACCTCGCGCGTCTTTTTTTACCATTTTTAATGAAAATACGTGCTAAATTCCACTACGGTGAAATCCGGGCATTGAATAAAAAGGCGGAAAATGCTACCATTCGGATTACCAACAGCCGGCTATTTTACGAAACGAACAGTTTTAATTGTGTGCAGTTAACACGGTAAACAATTGCTATGGTAGTATAGTTCGTAAGCAGCTGTATTGCCCTTTTAAATTAAATTTTAAGCTAAAATGTTATTTTTTTTTACTGTCTTTTGTTTGATTTTATTGTTAGTATAAGAAATTGTTTTTGTAAATTTTATTTGAATATGTGGTTGTGCTTTATGTAACTAGGATTATAGATTAGAGTTAAATTATCGTATCAAATATATATAAAATATCTTTAATATTTAGGTTATAATATGGACTTGCACAAGCGTTTTTGTTACTTAGAGTAAGTAGTTACACTTTCTGCCTGAATTTACGTCATTGAATGTTGATGAAACCTTAGCCCAAATAAAAAGTAAGTACATTTACTTTAAATTATTAGCAAAACCTGTGAATTATAATTAAAACTGTTAGAATTTGATCCTGTTCCTATTGGACCACACGTTTCAAATCTTCGTCGCCTGTTTCACACGGTTTTTATTTACGAGTATATTCATTTTATTATACGATTATTTTTCTTGACAACAATATGTCTTGACACTAGATCACTATGCGGGTAAAAGAGTGGAAAGCGAGTACAAAGATCCAGTTTAGATAAGTGAATAAGTAAAAAAATCAATATTATTTCCCTTCTTAGCTTCACGCTATATAACGCACATAGCGGGCAGGTAGAGGGAACCTAGTGTTAAGACACTCCGTTCCCCATTTTCCGCCGAATCCGTGTTAAGTGGCGGAACTTAACGCCGCGTTAACAAAATGGGTAATATTAAATATGTGTATGTTTACACTCAACAGGGAATTGAACACACATCCAGTCGCGTTTACACTTTGTGCCCACAAGCCACGACTGGCCTCATATAATTTCATGTTACATTTAAATTTTACTCAACGTCGATACAAATCAAGCTCATATTCAAATTAGATAAGCGGTCTCGACGGATACTCCATATATCCGTGGACGGATGTGAATCTAGCGATCTTAGTGCCAAGAGTTTGATATTCTCTTGTGACTAAATTTACTATTGCAAGCTTTATAATTACACTAGCGGCCCGCTCGCGCCTTTGCCGCGTAACTACATACATAGCCATTGCGGTGTATTGCAACCTTGGGGATGGATTTTTGAAAAATAAAGTAGCCTATGTTTAACCTTGGATTATCAACTATATTTATGCAGAATTTCATTACAGTCGGTCAAGCGGTGTAGATTTTTCATATAAACTGTCATCCCTTATTTCAACGCCTTAGGGGTTGATTTTTGAAAAAAATTGTAGCCTATGTTAGACCCACTTATTATAACTACTTTTATTCTAAATTTCATCCAAATCGGACCGGTAGATTAGCCGTGAAAGCGTGGCAGACAAACATACAGACTTTCGCATTTATAATATAAATATGGATATTTTTATTAGAAAAAATATTTTTTAATTCCAATTGATAGTTTATTTTTTTAATTTTAATGTAATGTACAATCATAAATATCAACTTAGAACCGTGTTTAAACATGTCTCAACTTTTTAGTCTTTTTTTAGCATCACGATGCAACTTGTACACAGCAGGGTAGGCAGAAGAATAGGAAGGGTATTAATTTATTTATTTATTATTATAAATAAACCTTAACCTATTACAAAATGATATCTATTATAATGATATCTATTAGGCTATTTATTAGGTTAACAGAATTTGAAGAACCCTTACCCTCCATACTAGTGTTATTGTTTGACGGTAGAATAGTATTCCTCGCGATTTCGCGATGCATTGCGTGTTAAGTAGCGGAACTCAACGCCGAGCTTTGCTTCGATACCATAGCGAAGAAAATGATAATAACCCACAACTTGTCGCGTTTACTAGGAGGACTGTGAGGAAGGAAGGAATGTCTTTCTTTTTTTTCTTCTTTTACTTATGTTTCGTGTGTGCATTATTCTATTCTATTCTACAGCAGATAGCGACTAACTGCAAGACCAAAGAGCCAATACATAGCTTAACTAATTAATTAACTGGGCAGTTCGTTGCAATTGGATAAATGACTATTGTAGTACTACACACAACCATTTTTTTTATTTGTATTCATAGAAATACTAGTTTAATGTATAGTTTTATAGCAAAACTTTTTGCTTACAGATTTTTAACAATCCTTTCGTTAGAGGGAAAAATTCGACATGTTTTTTACAGCGTTTTATAAAAAACACATAAAAATAAAAAAACAGCATTTTCAAACCACTGTTCCGTAAAAATTGTCAAATGCCATCTTTGTCAGGATTTAAACTTTTGTACAAAATATGCGATTGGTGTAGTTATTGATAATTTTTAACTTTACTACCTCATTTTAGGGGGTTACGAATCCTAAACTGAAATTTGGCTGACTAACTTGAAAATTAACTAAGTCTAAATCATAAAAACATGTATAGTTCAAGTATAAAAAAAAAGATTTTCCTTTGCAGCTTCACCCTTTTTCTTATGGTATATAGTAGACAAAGAGAAAAAGAGAACCCTCGAGAGAACCTCGACACTATCAAGAAACTCCATTTTTCATTTATCGAAGACATTGCATCTTAAGGCGAAACGACGACGCACATTGTGTTATTTTTTTTTTTTTTTTTGCTTTATGCTGTATCCCTTGCGGAGTAGTCGGAGAGAACGGAGCGCCAAACGCTACGGTCCCTGCATACTTCTTTCGCCTCGTCCACTGTCATCAACCTCTTCATACACGCCCTCCGGGGGGTCCTCATGCTTTTTACGTGACCTTCCTCCAGTATCGTCACACCTTTCCTCCAGTATCACATCGTCTTAACAAAGCAGAAATATGACAATAACTTAGAAACAATCATTTCTTCGAGAACGATTTGAACCCACAACCTACACACTTAAAGTCGCTGTCCCATGACGGTTTCCAAAGAAAATATAAAAAGAAAAAAAAGGACAAGGGTGGAAAAGCCTTATACTGCCCTTTCTAATAAATAATTCACAGCGGTCAGATTGTAACCATTCTGTGTGACGTATAAAA
The DNA here is from genome assembly GCA_019049465.1 of Dryas iulia moderata. NCBI lineage: Eukaryota > Metazoa > Arthropoda > Insecta > Lepidoptera > Nymphalidae > Dryas > Dryas iulia. The sequence continues at coordinate 6,652,511 of CM032436.1, read as the reverse complement.
ACTATTTCGGTCTGTCTAATAGCCTATGTAAGAAATTATTAATTCCAAGACAAGAACGTAACGGTGTTACATAAATGACCCTTTTCAACCAATTTCAGTGAAAAAGGTATGTTTTTTAAGATATAGTATGTATATATGTATGTTTGTTAATAAGAATTTGAACTATTTGACAAAGTGATGCTACTTTTAAACATTTTTAAAGTGTTATTCCACACTTAGGAAAAAACATCTATACAGAGATGCTAGCAACAAAAATAAGTTGTAATAAAATGTATAAGAATTTCTACGCAGTTGGTAGTACAACGCATGGCTCAGTGGAAAGAAAAAGTTAAAAATTTAAGTCTATTCAGTTACAGTATCAGTATCAGAGGACTGCCCTAAACCTAGGATACATTGGGCGGTGTATGGTGGAACTTAACACCGTGCTATGTCATACCATTCATTACATACAGCTAATACAACAAAAAACACAATTAAATACTAAACATGGCAAGTACCCATAAATAGTACTACATAACGTCGTTAGCTAGAACATCATCAGCAATTTATCGTCCAGCCATTCGTAAGACAAACTAACTAAGGTAACAAAAGTAAAGTGGACATAAGAGATTTCTCGACTCAGCGCGCTGAATCACTGCCCGCAATAATTATCGGGGAAAGAAATCGAAGTGGAATCACAACGATTTATGGTACAAAGACTTGATACATCTTGATTATGTGCCCCGGCTAAGTGTTACATTTGTGTTGTATGTAGCCTAATGGTACTCGAATATTTTATTTATATGTTTTAAATGGTGGTGTGCTGGGTAATGGTTTGTAAGCAAATTATGAGTTGAAGGTAGGGAATGTGGCCAGTCGTGGCCCAGTGGCACAAGCGTGTGACTGTAAACGACTGGTTGTGGGTTCGATTCCCACTCGAGGAGTGGATATTATATTTCCATCTACGCTCTGATGTCGAGGTATAGCGCGGCGTTAAGTTCCGCCACTTAACACGCAAGCCTCCGAATTCGGCGGAAAGGTAGGGAATAGATTGAGTATGAAAACGATGGTTGTGAGTTTGATTCTGTTTTGGGGAATTTTTATTTCTTTTTCATTCTTTCTATCTTAAATATGAGCCTAATTGTTGTTAGTTCAACTACTTTGGGGATGATTATATATATTTTATTTTTATTTTTTTCTCTCTAGTAAGGCAAAACGCAGAGTTAAGTTACCGCTTCTCAACTAACTCAAATAAATTCGAGTATCTTGACATTACGTTGTCCTTGTGGAAGCCTTCAGCTTGACACTGTCCTCAACAATCCACATGAACAAAATGTGAAGCTGAAGGCGAGTTGAAATTAATATGAAAATATAAATACAATTATGTGCCTACATATTATATGAAATGATAAAGCTAAAGTAATGAAAATTAATATTATTTTGAATTGTTTTTATTATAATAAGAATTAAAATTTAACGCAAATATAACTGATTCTTTGTGTACATAAAAAAAAAAAATATATTTTTCATTTTTGAATGTTTGTACGTCAACAATAAATGCATATAAATATTAAAACGTAGGCTAGTTTAAACACAAGGCAAAATAAATATTTTTCTGATTTTATTTGTTTAGCTTTGTTAATTTTCATTTATTCTGACGTGATATTAAATAATTATTATATATACATAAAAAAGAATTTGATACCTAATGTATGCTAGTGTCAATTTTCATAAAGTACCTACTTATACATATGGGGCTGAATGTAGGTTCAATTTATTTTTTGGAGTATTTATTGTATGAATTTAATATTTCCATTTTTACCCGCGACGGAACGGCGACTGTATATGTGTTTGGGGTGAGAGGTTGTTTGTTTGTTTGTTTGTTTGTTTGTGTGTTTGTGCAAATTACTATGTCAATTATTTCCAAAACTATAAGTCCGATTTTGATACGGTTTTCTATGATAGGTTAAGGTTCAATTGGCGTATGTTCTTAGATATGTCTTATTGCCTTAACTCACCAGGGGGCGCTGCAGTAAGCATTTAACGTGAAAACGAATGTTTTCAATTATCTCAAAAAATAATATTCTGATTTCAATAGATTTTCAGTGATAGATTCAGGTTTAATTGGTGGATGTTCTTGGATATGTTTTATCGTGTCAAACCACCAGGGGGCGCTGCAGTAAGCATTTGTTTGTACTTTTTTTGTATTTATTTGTCTAAAACCGAAAGTACTGCTCCGATTGAAAAGAGTTTTCATAAAAAGATTTATCTTTGCTTGATGCATATTTTAAGATTTTTCTTTTTTTGTTACGGGGAAAACTCACCAGGGGGCGCAGCAGTAAACATTTGTTTATGCAAATCAAAAACTACTGGTCCGATTTACATGTAACTTTCAAATATAGATTCAAGCTTAATTGGTGCATCTTTTTATATATGTGCTACAGTGACCACTCATCAGGGGGCGCTGCAGTAAGCATTTGTTTGTACTTTTTTGTGTAAAACCAAAATTTTTCTTGTATTTGTTTGTCTAAAACCGAAATTACTAATTCGATTAGATAGAGTTTCCAGAACTAGATTAAGCTTTGCTTTGTGCATATTATAAGATTTTTGTTTTTTGGTTACGGTGAAAATTCACCAGGGGGCGCTGCAGTAAACATTTGTTTATGCAGAGCAAAAACTACTAGTCCGATTTAGATGAAACTTCCAACGATAGGTTCAGGTTCAATTGGTGTTTCTTTTCATATATGCGTTACGGTGACTACTCACCAGGGGGCGCTGCAGTAAGTACACTTGTTTGTGCGAAACTAAAACTACGAGTCCGATTTGAATGCAGTTTTCAATGATAGATTCAAGTTTACTTAGTGCATATTTTCATATATGTGTCATGTATGTTTACTTAGTGCATATTTTCATGTATGTGTTAACTCTCTAGGGGGCGCTGCAGTAAGTAGCTGCTTCTATTTTTTTGTGTAAAACCAAAACGACTAGTACGATTGGAAAGAGTTTTCAGTATTAGATTCCGCTTTGCTTATAGCATGTTTTTAAATTTATATTACAGTGACAAGTCACCAGGGGGCGCTGCAGTAAAATATTGTTTGTGCAAAGATAAAATGACGAATTTGATTTGGATGCAGTGTCAATGATAAGTTCAAGTTTAATTAGTGCATGTTCTTGGATATGTTTTTCGTGTTAAATCACCAGGGGGCGCTGCAGTAAACATTTGTTTGTAATATTCAATGCAAAGCTACAACTACTAGTCCGATTGCGCAGAGTTTTTAGTATTAGAGTTTACCTTTACTTGGTGTAAGTTTTTAGGTATTTTTTTTACGTTATGAACACGCCAGGGGGTGCTGCATTAAACATTTAATTATGCAAAGCTAAAACTACAAGTCCAATTTGGATGCAGTTATCAAAGATAGGATCAGGCTTAATTAGTGCGTGTTCTCGTATATGTGTCATGGTGACACCTCACCAGGGGGCGCTGCAGTAAGCATTTGCTTTTATTTTTTGTGTGAAACCTATTTAGTGATAGGTTCTGGTTTAATTGCTGCGTGTTTTTATATGCCATATCACGAACTACCACGGGGCGCTCCAGTATAAATTAGTTTGTTCAAAATCAAAACTACTACTGGGTTTTGTGATTTTCACTGATTTGGTTAGACTTAAGTTTCGTGGAAATGTTACGGTGACAATGTGCCAGGCGCTGCAATAAGCATTTGATAACCAGAAAGCATTGGGTTTATAATTTCTTTTGGATTTGCATGAAGATTAATATAAAGTATTTCGATATTATGTAATAATATATAATGTGTATCTATTCACTTTAAAAAGTTTAAAATAAAAAGCAAAATTAAAAATTTTGAAAAAACCCACGACGGTTTAATTGTAATTGAAAAAGGATAAAATAACTGTAAATCCCCCGCCTAAAAGAATATATGTAACGAGATGATGGGGACGACTTCGTCGGGGGCTGCCAGTTGCAATCCCTATTTTAAATATAGTAGCTAACAGTATAGATTTCGTTTTAAAGTTTCATATTAATATTTTAATTTTTTGGGAACCTGTTTTAACAGCAAGAAAACCTATGAGAAGATTTGTGCAAACTTAAAGTAATGACAGCCCCCGACGAAGTCGTCCCCATCATCTCGTTACATATATTCTTTTAGGCGGGGGATTTCTAGTTTTTTTATCCTTTTTCAATTACAATTAAACCGTCGTGGGTTTTTTCAAAATTTTTAATTTTGTTTTTGACTGTAGTATCTCAGACAAAGCATAAAATTGAGGTCCACCACTCAACAAATGTCTCGATTTCTAAGGAAAAGTGGGGAACCGAGTGTCTGGAATGTCTCGACACTACGTTCTTTCGGACTACCCCTATATAAGGGAAAACTATACTACCTACTACTATTTTAATACTTTTACCTATATACAGTATGTTACAATAACGATACGATAACTAGGGCTATCAAGGAGATCGTTTCTCACATAAACTAAAATGGAGGAACATTATTTAACATAGAATTATCCCACTTCCCATCCCCACTGAGTATTTACGAGCCCACATTAGCTGCTTGCCAGACCACGTACAAGCTATACAATGCATATAAACACGTTATAATAGGGTTGCTGTTTGGTAATCATTTGTTTTTTATGTTATTCATATTTTGTATAACTTTCGGGGGGAAAAGTTTTTAGTTATAGTAAAGAAAAAGGGGTCAATATTAAAATTTTGAACTGTTAAATATTTTAATGATCAAACAATAATGTCATCTGTCTTTGTCATGTATGTGTAAAATAGGAGATTTACGAATATAAAGAGAGATAAGTCACTCTGTTTAACTTTTTTGTCAAAATTCTAGGAATATTGCGTGATGATTTACTAAAGCAGACCGGAAGAACAACTTATATCATTTTAGAGGCTAGAAATCATTTAATTGAAATTTGAATCGAGCTTTCTTACTGTGACCTTCGGTTAAAACAAAATCGCTTTCTCGCTTCGATATTCGGTCATAACAAAACTACTAGACCAATTTGGTTGACATTTTGATAGTTACCGTACTTGTAGTATATTTTATAAAATAGCGGCTTTTATATAGCTAGCGGCCCGCTCGCGGCTTCCCCACGTGGACTGCCTGATTGTTTCGTTATGTTGCAACCCTCGGGGGTGGATTTTTGAAAAATAAAGAAGCCTATCTTTGACTTTCGATTATCAACTATATTTATTACAAAATTCATTACAATCGGTCAAGCGGCTTAGGTTTAGTTTTTTCATATAAACTTTCATCCCCTATTTCAACCCTTTAGCGGTTATTTTTTTAAAAAAAGTCTATGTTAGACCCATAGTTATTTACTACTTTAATTCTAAATTTCATCTAAATCGGACCGGTAGATTGGCCGTGAAAGCTTGACAGACAAACACACAGACCTTTGCATTTATAATATAAGTATGGATAATATAAATAATCGTGATCGACCCTTAGATGTTTACACGTCAGTTTACACTGATAATGACGTATCAGTTCCGTATTTTATTTTGTAATACTTGAATATCCCACAGCACTATATAACTTATCTGTTAGCAAATTTCCTTGGCGATAATAATGATGTCAGGCCATAAAGATAATCACTTATAGGACAACCCTGGTATAATCGTTTAGTATAGTATCTACGGTAAACTCTACTACGGTACTACTTACATATAAAAATATAAATAATATTTTTGAATGATTAATTATTTAATAAATTTACTTCTATTTTGAAATAAAATCTATTTAAACTGAATTAATCGTGTTTATTTTTGATAATAAAAAATACATTTTTAGAAAACCAAATTTTTGAACACTTTGCTTTAGTCCGTAGTAACGGAGACCAAGGACAACAGATGGTTGAAGTATTTATTGTTTATAAATGTGTAAAAATCGTGAAAAATAATAAATACAAATCAGACATTAAATAAATAAAGTTAAACATAATATAATTCAATTAGCTTGCACAGTAAAAACTGACTTTTACAGTCAAGTTTACGCGTTTTCGTTTTAATATAATATCTACATATAATTATAGCACAATTACCTCGTGTATATAATAGCCAAAACTTTAAGAGTCTATCCCAGGCCTTACGTATAGATAAACAGAGATCGATTAACCCGTTAACCGCGCCCAGCAACTGCTGAATAGGGTTACCAAATTATGATACGAACACGCTAAGGAAACATTCTTAAACTTATTTTAAAGAAAATTAGTGGATTGGAGGGATTCATATCATGTGTATATAGAAAACAAATACAAAAATATATTTTTTGTTAATATAATGAAAATGTATTGCTAGAATTAAATATATAAAATTAATAAAATAAATATTACCGATACCACCGTAACTTTGATCTACACTTTTTAAAAAAGAGTATATTCTTTTTAAATTAGAATCATACTATCAATAAGATTTTTCCTTAAAACTAACTTAAATTTCAGTCTTCACAAACATCTAGCCCCAGTATGAAATAAATCATTTTTTTACTCACATCATTCACACACGTAGGATATGAATACAGTTTAAGTTTTTATACGTTTTCTGAAAACTTATGCATTTCATTTTATATACAACATAGATTTCTCTTTTATTGTTAAGTCTCCATGTAGACTATTATAAGCTGAAAGGAAAGCTACCTTTGCCCATGGACATCCACAACATTCCATAACTTTTCTAAAGTTATCGTTGCCGACCTTAAGGGGGAAGGAGAAAAGGAGAAAAGAAGGATGATAGGGAAGGTGGGAACAGGGAGAGCTGGCTTACATGCCATCGAACCGGAACACATCATCAGATATTTGGCGGTTCGTCTTTGATATGATGATACTTAAAATGTTACAAAAACTCTCATTTCATAAGTTACTGCAGTTAAATACGCTTTTAATTGTACCTGCGTGTAGATTTATATCTACTTATATCGCACAATAAGCGATATTTAACTGTGATATGGTAACCCTACCAACAGCCCATTAGTAAGTTCAAACATTTGTACTTTCTCTGTCTAACGTGAGGTCGAACGAAATTGAGATGATACTTTGAAGGGTAACTTACTTCCGTCCCGGTAATATGGCGAAAGCGAAACACGGTTTTGTTTCATCCAATTATTTATGCTATGATTTCCGAAACATAAATTTGAAAGTCAAAATATTTGAGGCCAGTTCGCAGGGGCACGAAGTGAGACTGTGAACGACTGTTCCAAATCGAGGAGTGGAAATATTTAATATTTCCATTTTCTTTGCTCTGGTATCGAGGCAAATAGCAAATGGCGTTAAGTTCCGCCACTATACACGCAATGCCTCCAGAATTCCACGGAAAGTGGGAAACGTAGTTGTAGTCTTGACACTAGGTTCCCACTGTCTACCACTGTGTGCGGGATACAACTTAAAGATTATAAAAATATTTGTTCACTTGAAATATTTAAATATATTGTTTTAAATAAAATGCTATTAATTTCTCAGATGCCTTATATCCGTATAAGTCGGTTAAGAAATATAGAAACATTTTATTATTAAATTCAATTTATAATACTTAGCGGTGAAGTGGAATATTTTATCACTATTCATCAATACTTGGGAAATATATTAAAATGATATAATATCTATTTCCCCTGGTCACAACATAACTTGAGAAAAATGGTATCGATTTCGAACTTTTTTTAGATTCAACTTCTTCCTTCTTTTCTGCAAAACAATGTATTCAAAGAGAATCTAGCGTCAGAACACTCCGTTTTCTTCTCTCCACACGTTCCCTAAGCTGAGATATTACGTTCTGAATAGCGGAACGCCGCGCTATGTTATACCAGAGCGAAGGAACAAAAATAATTCAAATATCAATTTAAATTTTATTTAATCATTCCTTCGAGTAGGAATCGAATCCAAAACTAACCCCAACGCCACGATTAATATAAATATTTTGTCATAAAATGTGAGGAAAAATTAAAATTCATAGCAAAGTTCTACACATGTACAATGTTACATACATTGTACATGTGTAGAACTTTGTCCCAAATTACACTGTAACATAGGTTTATTTAGGCCTAATATTTCTGTCAAAACTTGCTCCAGTAAAATTATCCTAATTACACATTTTAACAGCGTCACGCTTTTTTCCACATAACAGGAAAATCAAAGAGAACGTAGTGTCAAGACACTCTTTATGCAGTCCTAATTCAAAATGTTGGCGGAGTTCAAAGCCGCGCTTTGTCATACCAGAAAGAAAAAAAGGTAAATAGGAGAGTGAAAATCGAACCCACAACCAATACCACTTACAGTCAAACACTATCACTGCGCCATGATGGCCTCATCACTACTATAAATATAGTATGAAAAAAATCAAGTGAAACTTTAATAAATTTATGAATAAGTCTGAACGGAAAATGGACTGATGCTAAGGAGAGCCATTTACTTACAGAATTTGCCCTTTTATTTTAATTTAATTAAGCTTAACGTTTTATGCCGTACATAGCAGGGTAGGCAGAGGGAACCTAGTGTTAAGACACTCTGTTCCCCACTTTCCGAATAAAATGGAAATGATAAATATTTCCACTCCTAGAGTGGGAATTGAACGCACAACCCGTCGCTTTACAGTCACGCTTTGTGCCACTGCGCAACGGCTGGCCCAAACTTTAAATTAATGAATATTTTTTTTAACTTCACGCTGTATCCCGCACACAGCGGGGTAGGCAGAGGGAACCTAGTATTAAGATACTCTGTTCCCCGCTTTCCGCCAAATTTGGAGGCTTTGCGTGTTAAATGGCGGAACTTAACGCCGCGCTTTGCCTCGATACCAGATCGAAGGAAATGGAAACATTAAACATCCTCCTCCTCTCTCACTCTTCTAGTGGGAATTGACCCACGACCAGTCGCTTTACGGTCACATTTTGTGCCACTGCCACACACCAACTTTAAATGAATGGTTATATATGAACAGAAAATAGAAATAGAGTTTCGACACTAAGTGACTCTGACTACCCTGTTACATGAAATGCTTAAAAACAACTACAGGGGGCATAAAAACGTACATTGCCTTACAAAATAATGTAAGTAAATGTTCCTAATTACACTATAACATAGTTTTATCCTAGACCTAATACATATTTCTGTCAAAACCGACACCAACATAATTAACCTGATTATATTTGATTGACCTATTTGCTTATTTTCCGACCAACCAAGCTGAATTAATTCACTTAACGTATAATATAATCTGTAGCTGGACTTATTATTTTGAATATTTTATATGTTCTAGTTGCATTTATTACAATTACCCGAACTACTTAGTAAATTGAATGTTTACGGCTAACGTCACTCTCATGTCACTTCTAGTAGAAATTCCTAGTTATTCTATTGTTATTAATGTAAAGACCGTGTAGAAGCATACATATGCTTCAAGCATCTGCCTTATTATTCGGGAAAGGCAGATAGAACTTAAGCTGGTGAAAATATTAAAGAAACATTTTTTTTATTGTATTAAAAATCTCAGATTATAATATTATGTTTATATTGAATTAATAATAATGAGCGAAAAAGTTAGATAATGCAGTTAATTAATACAATACAAGCAATACAACCATTATAAGCATAAAGAGTGCTGTTCTTGCTCTCGGGTTTTGAGTAGGTTTGGTCTTTCTTTTGAAGATATTGAAATTAATCAAAATATATTTTTTTATATTAATGAAGTTATTGTTTTGTTAATATTTCAGAGCGTATATACACCTTATAATATTATAATGATATATTATAATTTATTAATTATATGTGTAACATTAAATATAGTATAAAAAAAACTTTAAATAATGAGTCTAACAATAAACTGTTGAGCAAGTTAAAGCAAGTATACAATCATTTATTTTTATATAATAAATTGGTTGATACCTAATAATTGCGACTTTATTTGCGTTAATATTAACATTGTATGATATACTACTTTTATTATGTAAAAAAACAACTAAAAAAAAGGGGGGAACGGAGAGTCTTAACACGACACTCCCTCTCCCTGCAGTGAGCTGCAGCTGCAGTGTGTAGGATACAGCGTAAGGTTAAAAAAAAAGAGAAATTTCTCAGTTTTTCCTGCAAAACAGAGTAGTCCGAAAGGATCTGGTATCAAGACACTACGTCCAAGTCCCACCCGAAATCGGGACATTACATGTTGAGTGGCGGAACTCAACGCCGCGCTTTTTCTCAGGTACTAGAGCAAAAAAATGAAAATTTATATATAATCATTCCCCGAGTGAGATCGAACCCACAACCATTATTATTCGTCTCTCGGTGGTTCAAAAACCCTTATTGACACACCGCTTTCCGATTTTCACCAAAATTCAAGACGTTGCATTAATGAATACCGCACTGCGCCGCAAAGGCCTGTCTTTTTCCAGAGAGAATAAATAGTGAGATAACTATATGATTATAAAAACAAATGGTTACAGGTTCAATTCCCGCTGGGTGGAATAATTATTACTTAAATATTTCCATTTCTCCGCTCTAGTGAACAAGGCAAAGCGTTGAGGTCCACCATTCAACACATAATATCTGCACTTCGGGTCGAAAGTGAAAAACAGAATATTTTGACAAAAAACTTTTACTACCTTGCTACCAGAGAAAAAAATTGAAGCTGTAAAAGAAAAAAAAGGAAAAAGAGGGAAATTTACTAAGCAATGGTTTTCAAAATGGACTTTTTAGTAAGTCAGTCAGTCAGGTCAGTTTTTCAGTGGAGAATGGAGTGTCTTAACACTAACTTAATAGCAAAAATAAATATTAATCGTTTAATCATCGTTAGTATATATAATTTGTCTTCTCAGAATTCTTTCAACTTGTTTCAAATAAAATTTCAACTTCTAAAAATTATTATTCAATTCATGCCAATTAACTGTTAATTTTTTTGTATATATTTTCACAAAATTTTCTAAGCTTAACTTTGGTATTTAATTTAATACTTTATCCAGTTCATTAACTTCCTTCTGTCTAGACGAAATTTTATAGAGACGGATCAGATGTATTTAATAGTCATGGTTATAAATACTGTAGAAATATAATTGCCAAAAGTTTCCTAAGATTAATTGACAAAAGTTCGGCGTCAAGTTAATATTTAAACAGAAACGATGTAGCGGCGAATTCCAGTGGGAAAGACGACGTCTTACGATGTACGTGATGGTAATTAATACTTCTTTTATTCATTTTTATTTCATTTTTCCTTTAACTTTTTCTGGTTATGTTAATTTGATTAGATATTTATTTTGGTTCACATTTTATGTCGTATAGCAGGATAGTCAGAAATTAGTGTCGAGAGCTCTATTTTCCGTTCTGTATATATTACGTTGTGGCCAGTCGCGTAACGCAGAAGCAAAAAGTGTGACTGTAAAGCGACTGGTTGTGGGTTCGATCCCTACTTGAGGGGTAATAAATTAAATAAGAAATATTTAATATTTCCATTTTCTTCGCTCTGGTGTCGAGGTAAAGTGCGGCGTTAAGTTCCGCCATTTAACACGCAATGCCTCAAAGTTCGGCGGAAAGTGGGGAACGGAGTGTTTTAACACTAAGTTCCCTCTGCCTACCCTGCCGCGTGCAGGATACAGCGTGAAGCTATACATATTTTACGTATAGTCAAATCTATATATATCATAGTCAAGTCACTCTGCTATCCACTTGTCGCTAGAAATCAGAACTATCTTTCAAGTAGCAGAACTCACGCCGTGTTCTTGAAAAAACAATAATGAAAAAAAAAATTAAATATTTTTCTAGTAAGAATTGAACGAATAACCAATCACGTTTAGAGTCAGACGCTGTCTCACTGCGCAACGATGGATGTTTTTTATAAAAACCATTTATTAAACATAGCAAAGATGTCAGAAAGAACCTAGTATTAACACACTATTGTTTATTTTGCCTGAAATCGAAACAGTCCGTTGAGTGACGGTACTCAAGTCTGTACTTTTTTTTACTACAGACACCCGGTCTCGTATCCTTTTTTTCTTTAATAATTCTTTAATAATTAGATTATAATTCTTAAATAATATTGACATTGTATTCAAAAGTAAAATGACTTTTTAAATTAACTAAGCGAGTTATCCTATTATATTTACTATACTTGCTTCTACAATTAAATTAACTCTGTGCTCTGTAATAAATCCGGAAATGAAAATATTTTGCCTTTCCCAAAATTTGGACTAAACTAATAAATATCATATAAATATAATTTATTTAGCAGAAAAAAATAAAATGACATCAATTACTCAACTACAGGTTTTGTTCCTTGCCTTACCTTACCTTATATAACATGGGGGAAGTAAACAAACTTCTTATATCAAATGTAATAGATTAACTTAAGCCGCTGTCGACCCACGTCACTCGCACGAGCTCGTCTAGTGCTAAAATGCTCGATCAGTTTAATTTTTACCTGACAACGCTGAATGGAAGGGTTATGTCTTTAATAGGGAGAGAATAATATGCGTAAAAGCATATTAGAACGAACTCTTTTTTTTTATTGAATAGGTAGCTTTATATGTTTTATTGCGGCTTCACGTTTTTTTACATATCGGAGTAGTCAATAAGAACCTAGTGTCAAGACACTTCATCCTCCACTTTCCACTCGAAATTAAGACATTACCATTGACAAAACTCAGCAACGCGTTTTGTCTTAGGTACCAGACCGAATAAATGAAATTTTATATAATTTTAGCTTCACGCTGTATCTTTTGCGGAGTAGTGAGACAGAAAAAAGCGCCAAATGCTACGGTCCCTGCGTACTTCTTTTACCTCGTCCACTGTCATCAACCTCTTCATTCACGCCCTCCGGGGGGTCCTCACGCTTTTTATGTGATCTTCCTCCAGCATCAAGAAGGTCAACCGAGGTCTCCCCCTGCCTCTGCCTCTATACTTTTACATAATGATTTATATTTTATAATTAAATACCAAATATTATCAGTTATTCCAACCATCATCGAGGGAGCCATCGTTGCACAGTGGATCGGCGTCCGACTGTAAATACGATTAATTGTGGGTTCAACTTTCACTCAGTGGAATAATTAATTATATTTAAATAAATGACTTTCATTCCTCCGCTCTGGAAAGATAAATCGTGGCGTTGAGATCCGACACTCCACACGTAATGTCTCAATGTTGAAAAAAAGTGGAAAATGGGTTTTTTTTTATAAAGGACAAGACAAACGAGCATCCGGGTCACTTGGGTCACATGTTAGGTGAACACCGCCGCCTTCGGCCCCGTGTGACACCGGAGGAGCTACAGGGACTTTGCTGGCCTTGGACTACTACAGGGACTTGGCTTTGAGATGAAAGTAAATGCGCCTTTTGAAGGTATTCATATAGTATCGGACTACCAGGTAGGTTTCCCCTGACTATCCTGCTATACTGGATAAACGAGGATAAGCTAATAATATAAACCAATTCAAGTACAATTTACAAATAGTGACAAGATTAATTAATAACGAATTTTCCTTAGAGCTATGTATATTCAATTTTATTGTACAAATGTTAACGAACAGCAAATGAACATTTAATTGCATACTTAATTGAAACCATCTCAATGAAGGGCTTATCTTGAGAACTGAAAAGACACGAATACAGAAAAGTAAAATCCATATTAGATTCTCTATAGTGTAGTTTGAAAATCTGCCAAATCCTCCAAGTTAACACAAGTTCAAGAAACTTATGTTACATAGAAATGGTGAAATTTTCTTTTTTTATAAGAAATATTTAAATAATATTGTATGAAATGTAAAGGATTTAGAAGCCATCGTGGTGCAGTGGGACCTTATTTGAGTGTAATTGCGATTGGTTGTGGGTTCGATTCCCGCACGAATTCCTTGAAAATATCATATCATAATATCTGAAATAATTTTAGCTTCAACCGATACAGTATTTTTCTATATCTCACCTGAAGGGAAAAATGGTTTTTTTATTTATTTATTTTTATTTATTTAAGACACTCCGTTCCTCACTTTCCGCCGAATTCGAAGGCATTGCGTGTTATGTAGTGGAACTTAACGCCACGCTTTGCCTCGACACCAGAGCGAAGAAAATGGAAACATTCAATATTTCCACTCCTCGAGTGGAAGTCGTACCCACAACCAGTCGCTTTACAGGCACACTCTGTGCCTCTGCGCCACGGCTGGCCCCAATGAGAAATGAAAATAATTTAAATGTTAATGATTCATTGAGTTACACTCATATCTACAGCCATCGCATTTATAGTCAAAAAGTGAAAGCAATATTTAATTAACAATATAAAAATTCTGCAAAAACGCAATTAAAGAAATCATTTTTAGAAAACGTACAAAAACTTGAACACAACGGGATTTGAACCCAAGCTTTATGGAAATCGTCCTAGCGCTCTGACCGCTAAGCTATGTTTCGCTTGGACGGTTTCCAAGAGGCGCAGGTTCGATTCCCGTTCAAATTATAACACATTTTCTAAAATTGTTTTTCAATTTCCTAAGTAAGCAAACACTCTTAAAATAGTAGAAATAAATATAATTTTATTTATAAAATTTGTGTAACCAAATATAAAGTTAACAGCAACAGCCGCTGTTAACTCTTATGCTCTAAAAAGCTTTGTAGTTCGTGGGTTGTGTCGAGGCCGACAAGGTGACCCACATGTGGAAAATTTTTATAAATGTACATACTATTTTCGTTGTAATTATACTCAGTGAGTTAAACGATACTTAAACATTTACAGTTACGTTTTGAAATTTAATGTTTTTTAATATTAAGATTTTAAATTCTAAGATTTCTGTGACTTAAGGAACTTGCTTAAAATTTTAGTTTCATATGGAATATGTTTTATAAATTAAATTTGGTTAAGTACTTTACTAAGGTAAGAAGGTAAAAGAAATATATTTATTTTTACAGTGCTTAAAAGCATATTTTTGCTAAGTAATTTTTTTATCAAAAAATATATACATTTACATATAAAAGTGTTATTTTTTTCTTCTTCACGCTTTTTCTGTATTGTAGAATAGTGAGAGAGAGTAGTGTTAAAATGTGAACTCAACGGTACGTTATTTCTTGTTACTAAAGCAAAATAATATGAAGTTTACTTACCTATTTTCATAGGCAGATTAAAATTTCAAATTGTTTAATCACATCAACAACATTCATATTATAAATTTTCATTTTCAATGTTTAATGGTTATACTGTAAGGTTATAATATTTTCAATGTTATTAAATTGTATATTGTGTAATTTTAACAAATGAAAGAAAAATATTGTACCCTTTTTTAAGAAAATTGTGTGGTCAGAGAAATATAGCCTTCATTGTAAAAAGCGAATATGTTTTGTATTTTTTTAACAGTTTCACGCTTTCAGGGCAGTCAGAGAGAACCTAGTAGTTAGACATTCCTTTCTTCACTATCCGACTGAAATCGCGATAGTGCGTGTTACGTGGCAGAAGTCAACGAGGCATTTTATCTTATTAACAGAGTAGAGTTAAGAAAATTAGATTTTAAATATAGTCATTTTGTGAGTGAGAATCGAACCCACAACCGTGGTGCTTACAGTCAAACGCTGTCCAGCTCCGCCACGATCTCTTTTTTAAAATAATCTTCTTAATATTTTAATAATATAATAACAAAATTTCATAAATAATATTATTTTTCATATAACAGCGGCCATGTCAGTTTAGTACGCTCCAAAAAGCTCCGTAGGTTTAGAGTTCAACGTAACCATTTATACCGGAAATTTGTAAATTTATCATTCTATTAACTGTTAACAACAACAAATTGTTTGTTATAAATTTTGTGAACCTAATATATAGGTAGGTATATAACGTTTAGTTACACGTGTACATTATTTGAGACTAGCAAGCTGTGTTCGTACGCGATAACGAGATAAAGTTAGATGAATTACTTCTATTTTTTATATCTTTATCTACATATTTAAGAAAATATGCAAAAAAGAAAAAAATAATAAACATAATTATGTCTCTCAATTTCCTAAGTATGTGAATATTACTTTAAAAATATTAAAAATATATAATGTTTTTGTTTTTTTTATGGTTTTTTAAACGAAATACGTATAAAATGTTATATATTTTTTTTCTTTTCTATGTAACGGGGAAGTTAGAGAGAAATTAGTGTCAAAACACTTTGATTCTTAACTTCGTTCGCCTGAAATCGAGTCATTGCGTGTTAAGTGACAGAATTCCCTTCTTTGCTGTATCGTCCCACCAGAACAAAGAAAATAATTATGTAAATACCACCATTTACCCGACTGGGAATCGAGTCCACAACTAATACGTTTACATTCAGGCGCTGTACTACACCACAACATCGAAATTAATTATTTTCTAAACTATATTCTAATCTAACTTTATTATTAAATATACAGTCGGTAAAGCCCATAGTGACGCAGTAGGGCATCTTCTGGCTGTAAATGCAATGTTAGTTGCTTCATAGTTCAATCTTATAGAGGAATGATTACAATATTATTATTTTTTATTTACCCACTTTCCCCCACACCACGCAATGTCTAATTTTGGCCGAAGTTTGAGGAACAGAGTGTCTTGACACTAGGTTTTCTCTGACTACTCTAAAGACCAGACTATAAAGTTATCTATAATCCTATAAATATGAATATTCTTGAGCTGTGATGCAATTTCAACATAAAAACATGATACAGACCCAATAAACCCAAAAGTACTGGCTGTACTAACTCTTTGGCATGGCGTCAAGACTTAGTCCTGTCAGACACGCCTTTAGTACCTCTCATTGGTGAGAAGCTTATACCTTGTGAATACCTATTGAGAATATCGGCTTAACTAGCTTAGTAGTTTAGTGGTATTACACTGCACAGTATTAATCATTCAGGATTTATATTCCTTTTTATTGTTTTTCTTTCTTTTAACATGAAAAATATCTAAAAAAAATATTTCTTAATATCAGTAAGGGGCCACACAGGGTCCAGATGTATAAAGTGTGACTGTAAACGTGTTTGGTTGTGTGTTCGATTTCCTCTCGAGGAGTGGAAATATTAAACATTTCCATTGTCTTCGCTCTGGTGTCGAGGCAAAGCGTGGCGTTAAGGTGTTCCACTTAAAACACAATGCTTCCAAAAATTCAGCGGAAAGTGGGGAGCGGAATGTTTTAATACTCGTTTCTCTCTACTTACCCTGCTGTCTGCGGGATACAGCGTGAAGCTAAAAAACGCTATTGTGGCGTAAAGGGACAATGTTTGACTGTACATTGTATGCATTGTAGGTTCAATATCACTATTTATACACTTAAGAAGTCTGTATTGTGGCCAGTCGTGGCCCAGTGGCACAAGAGTGTGACTGTAAACGACTGGTTGTGGGTTCGATTCCCACTCGAGGAGTGGAAATTATATTTCCATTTTCTTCGCTCTGGTGTCGAGGTAAAGCGCGGCGTTAAGTTCCGCCACTTAACACGCAAGCCTCCGAATTAGGCGGAAAGTGGGGAACGGAGTGTCTTAACACTAGGTTCCCTCTGCCTACCCTGCTGTGTGCGGGATATACCGTGAAGCTATAATAAAAAAGTCTGTAATTCAAC
Source organism: Dryas iulia moderata (assembly GCA_019049465.1). Classification (NCBI taxonomy): domain Eukaryota; kingdom Metazoa; phylum Arthropoda; class Insecta; order Lepidoptera; family Nymphalidae; genus Dryas; species Dryas iulia. The sequence goes on along the minus strand of CM032436.1, from coordinate 6,634,989 downwards.
AAAACAATGTTGAATTCCGCCATACAAAATGCAATTATCAGTTTCGAACAAAAAAAGAACACTTCACTGTTTTTTTTTTTCGCTGGGAAATGCAGTTTACGCAGACCATCCGTACGTAAGACAGGCAAACTACCTTACGGACGGATGATACTGTGGGACTCACCGATGAGTCCGGTACTACCCACTAAAACCCAGCGGAAGCCCCCTCCACCCTCATGAGACGTCATAGGTTCGCTCGCGCACACTCCACTGTGTGTTGATATTAGATTCTCTCCCGATTGTCACTTGGAGGGATAATAATCCACATATATTAAAAATAATTATTATAATATTTAAATTGTTTTAATTTCACCTGTAATATGGACAAAGTACGACGCTGAGTTTGCAAACAAAAGTGAAAAGCAGATTGTCTCGACACTAGATTCTATTTAAAAACGATTTGTAGGAAAAAAGTATATATTCGTCTATGTTATTCTTTTATTTATATATTTAAGAATAACTTATCCAATGACAACTATAATAATAACAATTTAACAAAGCAGAAGTTCCAGTATCTAAACTTAGAGCATTTGTATTTTGGCATAGCGTCAAGTTCACAAGCGTTGTAAGGCGAGAAAGCGTAGCAGATGTGGATTACAACGAGCTAAGACTAATTCCTCATTGGTCGATGCTTGTCAGCTTAGTAATACGTCTATTTGAGCTTTCTCTTATTTTATAGCTTCATGCTTTCTCCCGCATAGAAAGGTAGTCAGAGAGAACTTAGTGTCGAGACACTCCGTTCTTCAATTTTTGCCAGAAATTTAATTATTGCGTGTTGAGTGGCAGAACTTAATGCAGCGCTTTATCTTAGGTATCAGAGCAGGGAAATTAATATATAAAATATTCCCTCGAGTAATAATCGAACCTGCAATCATTGCGTTTGCATTTAGATATTCTCTTACTGTAACACGATGGTATCAAAAAATAAACAGTAAGTTTGAATAAACAACCAATATTATGTTATTTTTCATATTCATCAATTTTTTTATATTCAATTTGTAAGTCAATTAATAATAAATGCCGCCGATAGAACAAGCCTAGCTAATATTTATAAGCCAAAGCTTTTTAAATTAATAAACAACTTACATTGTATATTGTATGTGAATAATCTCATTATTAATAAATAATAAAGTAAATTTTTATGAGTTCCGTCACGCAACAATGTTTCGACCTCGGACTAAAAGTAGAGAACGGAGTATCTGGACACTAGGTTCTCTCTGACCACTCTGCTGTGCGGGAAAAAACATAGAGCTGAAAAAGCGTGAATTTTTATTTCCTATATTTTAGCTTCACGGTGTATCGCGCACACAGCTGGGTAGGCAGAGGGACACTTTAAGACACTCTGTTCCCCACTTTTCGCTGAATTTTAGAGGCATTGCGTGTTAAGTGGCTAAAACTTAACGCCGTTCTTTGCTACACTAGAACGAATACATGAAAATTTAAATAAAATTATTTCCCCGAGTGGGAATCAAACCCACAACCTTCGCGTTTACAGTTAGACCCCATTGCCCCACAATGGCTTCAAGTAAATAGAAACATACGAGTAAATATATGTATATTTAGAAAACATTTTAAGCCGCTGTATTACAAACGCTTTCCCCCACTGTTGTTTACCGATCGTTTATAAAACATTTCCAAACAATCCCTTCAGTGGAAAATCGAAATCTTAACAAGCATTTTTTTTCAACTTGCAAGTCACCCACGAAAACGAAAATTCAATCTGAAAACATTAATTTGACCGGCTGTGGCTTTGTAAAGTCCGTTGCACACTATCCTTGTATATTGCGGGCGTAAACACTTACTTGTTTCTTGGTTTTAAAGTAATTTTGCTTGCTATATTTTTAAACTAGATGTAACCTCGACTTTGTCCACGTAAAATTTAATAAAAAAAACATCACTATAGATTTAATTTTGTGAAACAATGATATTTTTTTAGATAATGTATAAAAATTTGAACCCAGCGGGATTCGATCTTTTGCCTCTAGGCAATGGTCATGTGTTTTGTTACATCTAATTTCAAAGCGGTGGTAGCTCAAGTTCTGTTGTGTATTTTATATTTTATACATTTTCTAAAAGTACTGTTCATATTGTAAATGTAGGTATAAGTAACACTTTAAAAATGTAAAAAAATAATACATTAAATGTATTTATTTTCACACTGATCAAATGATATGTTAATATTATCCATACTTATATTATAAATGCGAAAGTCTGTGTGTTTGTCTGTCACGCTTTCACGGCTAATCTACCGGTCCGATTTGGATGAAATTTAGAATGAAAGTAGTAAAAGTGGCTGGGTCTAACATAGGCTAATTATTTTTTCAAAAATCAACCTCTGAAGGGTTGAAATAGGGGATGAAAGTTTATATGAAAAATCTAAACCGCTTGACCAACTGCAATGAATTTTGGCATAAATATAGTTGATAATCTAGTAATAGGCTACTTTATTTTTCATAAATGCGCCCCCGAGAGTTGCTATATAATGAAATAGTTTACGCGGCGAAGCCGCGAGCGGGTCGCTAGTATACATATAACGCCGAAACTGTTATCGGATGAAACTAGATTAGACCTATGAAGCTGAAATTATATGACAGCTTTTACGATGTAGGCATACACTATGAAGGAATTTTGAAAAAGATAGTATGAAAGTCGACCAGTTTTAGAAAAAGAGGCTAGAGAGTTCATACATGTGGCCAGTCGTGGCCCAGTGGCACAAGAGTGTGACTGTAAACGACTCTGCCTACCCTGCTGTGTGCGGGATATAGCGTGAAGCTATTTAATTTTAATTTTAATTTGAGTTCATACATAGATTTTTATAAGATATCCATAAGCATAGCATTGTAATCAGGGAGAAGTCAGTGTCTTGTCATTCCATTGGACACTTTCCGTCAAAACTAGAGACGTTGCGTATTGAATAGCGTATATATTTTAGGTACTAGAACGGAGAAATGAAAATAAATACTGAAATAATAAAATTAAAATCTATAAAAATTTACGCAAGCAAAATTAAAACATTTCGTATTATATTTTTATTATTAAAAACGGTTAAGAAGATAAGTACAATCATTAGGCTATAAGTAGGATAAATCAAGGGAAAAATCTCGGAGCATAATATCAGGTTTCCCGGAAAAATAAATGGTTTATATTTACTAACTAAATAGTGTATTATATTTTTTTTCGTTCCCACTTTCTCCCACATAAGAGGGTAGTCAAAGAGTATTCAGTGTCTAGACACTCCGTTTCTACTTTCCGCCTTAATAAGAGACATTATGTGAAACTCGATTCTGTGCTTTATATTAGGTACCAGAGCAGTGATATAAAATTCATTTTAAATACAATCATTGCCCCGAGTGGTAATCGAAAGCGCAATTAATCGCATTAACAGACAGACATCGTCCCGCGGCGCCACAACGGCAGCTAGTTTTTTAAATAGAAATATTATTAAAATTAATATATAAAGAAAAAAAATACTCATTCTTGCAAAATTAAGCTATGATGGAGAATATTTAAAATAAGTAATTAGAGTTGATATGGAGAAATGTGTAGAATCCCATTTTTATTTAAATACTTATTTACAATAATTAAAAACACCACAATAACCACGTAGTAATATAAAAAACAAAAACAGCTTAACAACGCTTTTCCCGCTTACCTAACTCAAGGTAACACACTCCGTTCTGTACTCTCTGAACTTAACGACACGCTTTGTACCAAATCGGAGAAATGCAAATAAATATATATTCATGCTTTTATCATTTTAAAGTGGTATCCACACACTTAAGAATTCTAAAAATGTTTATAAAGACATTTTTAGAATGTCTTTATAAACATTTTTAAAACATAACCCGGAAAATTGAATCCTTACACATCGCTTACAGTTAGATGTTGTTCAACTGCGCTACGACCAGTAGGTATTACACTACAGTGGAGTGTGATATTTAGAATAGTTAATAAAATTTACATAGACAAAGAGTGAGAAAAGCCGTTTCTTATAAAATTTTTTTTTTTATTTTTTCCCACTGTACCATGATAGTTCTTTCATATTTTATTTTATATTATAAAATTAGGAAGTATTTAGATTGAATATTTTTTTTGTATTATTTTTATAAGTCCCGCACACAGTAGGGTAGGCAGAGGGAACCTAATGTTCACACACAGACACTCCGTTTTCCCCTTTTCGATGAATTTAGGAAGCTTTACGTGAAAGGTGGTGCATCTTAACCGTGGTTTTGTCTCGACACCGAACGAAGAAGCTCAAATGTAAAATAACAGCAACCGCCAGCGGCTACGCCATGTAATCTGCAATTTTTATCCCCTATTTGAGCGATCACCTTTAGGATTCCCTGAACTTCCTGTTCAATGATAATAAAATGTAGTCTATAGCACTCCCAAATAGCGCCGTTTCTAATGGTGAAAGATTTTTTAAGAACGGTTCAGTATTTATGAAGATTAGCCCTTACCTATTTATCATTTTAGGATAGATTGCAATTCCTCAGGTGGGAATCGAACCCACAACTTGCGTCTACAGTCACATTTTGTGCCGCTGCACCATGACTGGTCTCTAAATAAGTCAATTTTATAATTATTATCTAAGAGCAACGGTAATAGCGGAATATTTAACAGCGGCCATTAGATTGTCGTTAGAAGTAATCGCAGCCCAGTCACGTGCGTAGCGTAGCTGGTGTACTCGTATACCGTTTTTTGTTCTTGCATCCCTAATAGTGGAGTTTTGAAAGAGGCAGGTTTTTGTTATATGTTTTTTTAAAAAAGTAATAAATTAAAATTATTAATATTTTATTAATAAAACTTTAAATTATCGTGGCGCAGTCTTTCAGCGTCTGAGTCTATACGTGTTTGTTGTGAGTTCGATTTCCACTCTGTAGATAAAAACAAACAATAAAAATAAAAATAATTCAAATTATAAAACATAAAAAGAATTTTGAATATTTTTATTTTTCGCTCTGGTCACATTCAACTTGCGATTCTCGGATTCCGGCGAAAAGCAGAAAGTTTTATCTTATACGGGAAAAAGTATAGAACGAAAAAAGTAATGATAAAATTAGTTTTCTTTTACTGGTATCTTAAACATTTTTTGAAAAATTTAACAAGATTATTTTTATCGATATTTGAATATACGAAATAAAAAAAATACGAATATGAAAAAGATCAAGACTTTTTTTTTATATATTTAAAAGAATGCATTATATTTAATTATTAAAATTGAAATACATTTTCACAGTCACTTTCCAAATACATATCAATGATACGTAAAAAAGCTCACAGCTTAGTTTAAAAAAAGTTCTTGGCAGGTGCCAAGAACGCAATCCTGCCAAGAACAGCCGACAAAAATTTTATAATTACCGTTTTAAACGACTATTCAAACCGACAGACGAAGACTGAATGCCATAACAAAAAGTTATTTCTGACTAGCTGCTACCTAAACAAATATGATTTTTAACTATTTTTTAACTAATTTAGGATTAATTAATTAACCAACCAAGAAAAAAATATCCAACCAATAAGAGTAAAAAATACATTAATTAAGTATGCTATACAAGCTTAAAGTTAATTAAATAAAAACTTAAGACTGAACTACAGTAAAATTTTACTCAAGTCCTACATTTAGCTACGGTCAGCGAAACGTAAGTCAAATACTTTTAAATTTAAAATTTAAATTTAGAAAATATCTAACCTTTCCGCACACTCCCTGGCTCCGTACTGGACAAGCAAGCAACGCGTGGATCGAATGGAAAACATTCTCATTATTCTGCACCGAGTGAAATCTTAGCTTTTTGCTGTTAACAATGCAAAGCATTGGCTCAGCGCTTGAATTTAAATTAATTCTTATAAACTTTTACAGAAGTGATAAAATTTTAAAAGCGGTGTTAAGTTCCGCTACTTAACACGCAATGTTTTGATTTCGGGTGGGCAGTGGAGAACGGAGTGTCATGACACTAGAGTCTCTCTTACTACTATGCGAGAAAAATCGTGAAGCTAATAAAATATAAACGATTTGTAATGAAATCAAAATTTTAAAATATTTTATTATAGAACACTAACAAGCTCATTATAAGCACATCATATATTTGCACATTGCATATAAATTTAGTAAACGTATACTTGTTTTGTTATAGGTAATAATTACTTAATTATTACTACAAATACATTCCCTTTTTAGCGTGCATTTTAATATTTTAAAAGATTATTTACCGACTAAAATATGTTACTAAAATAAGTTACTATGACCACAATAATTTAATAAAATATTATATTGATTATTTAATATTTGTAACTAATAATAAGTATTATTAGTTACAAATATAAAATAACCACAATGATCTATTGTATGTATGCGTGGATTTTCAATATACTCATCTGAACATAACGGAGTGTCTAGACTAGATCTTCTCTGACTACCCTACTATGAAAGAACAAGCGTCAACCTCAAAGACAGAAATATAATTGAATTAGCACATTTATACCACGGGCAATATAATAAAAAGATAAAGTTTGTAACTTTGTTTGTAAGGATGATCTTCGGAGATACTGAAGCGATCCGGAAAATTCTTTCACAATTATAAAGTTAGACTATTCAGGAGTACTATAGGCTATATTTAATAATTGAACAGAAAGTTCTGAGATGCAGATCACGGCAACAGGGAAGCATAAAAAAAAAAAAAAGCTAAAAATCTCTAAAGATCAAAACTAAATAAAATATTACAATTTCGTACACAGACATACATTCAAATATATTAGCGTAAATAATTACACAGTGCTACAATTATCCCTTATCCCATAAGGCTTAACTAGCGGGACGAATAATATACCCTCTGCCACGCTCATCTTTGTAACAAGACTTTGTTTGAAATGACCAAATATGAATTTCTCTTTAAATAGACGCATCATTTTGGCAGTTAAATGTTTGACAGAATGAAAGTTACCTCACTTTACTTATTACCTATGTAAATAAATTTATTATATTGGGTGTGTAGTACAATTAGTATAGTGAAATAAACTAATATTTAAATATACTTTTAACTGCGGCTTCACTCACAGTTTTTTTAAATTACGGTCTATGATTATAAACATTCATTTTAATTTTCAGATTCATGCATTTTTCTCATACGAGGATAGTCAGAGAGAACCTAGTGTTTTGAAGTATGGTGACAAGAACGAAGTACCGTTCTACACTTTTACTCGAAATCAAGATATTGTGTGTTAAGTGGCAGAACTCCACGTTGGGCTTAATATTAGATGCCTAAATAGAAAAATGAAAAAGTTTAAACATAATTATTCCTTTCAATGGGAATCGAACCTACTACCATAGCAATTACAGTCAAACGATCCCACTGTGTCACGGTAGCCTCTATTAATTCTTTTTTCTCAAATTCTTATTGTTCAATATAGGAAAAAGTAAAATATTTTTAGAATATTTTTAGTATACAAATTTGAATGCAGCGGGATTCGAACCCACGCCTCTTGGAAAGCATTCAAATTTTAACTCGTTATCTAAAAATGATTTTCATAGTCTCTGAAAAACATTTTAAAAGTGTCACTATATGTTAAATTTACCAAAGAAATAGATCACCAACATCAAAAACACCGTCTAAATTGTAAACAAATTATGTTTCCTGAATGTTAATAGGTGTGAAATGAACAATACAGTAAATTTGACCCGCATACAGCTCAGCAAGTTGTAATTACTCCACCCTTATCTCAGATTACTATTTTATAGCCACGTCGAATTAATTTAAACTTTCCTATTATTAATGTGTTAATTATTCCGCTGATTATCTTTTGTTTCTTAAAATAGCGGGGTTTAGTTCCGCCACTTAACACGCAATGCCGATAAGTTATATTAATAATATGTAATACATATAAGTTATATTTAATATTTAAGAGAATAGATTAATATTTTGATTTCGGGAAAAATGTGGAGTGTCTTGACACTAAGCTCTTTGTGACAAAAAAAACTGAAAAGCGTGAAGCTACATATAAAATAGTATATTTTTACAGATTACTAAGGAAACGGTTTAGCTTGAAAGTTTTAAGAGCTTTAGTGTTACCGACTATTGAAAATAAGTTGCAACTAAATAGACTTAAGATTAAATACTTTGCTTATGCTTATGCTTACGAAAAAGCTCTGCTTTGCTTTTTTTGCAAAAGTTTTAAATTTGGCATACACAAAATATATATAAAAAATCTACACTTTAGTATAAAGTGATAGTTTGCTTAGTTGCTATGGCAACGCGTCCCAGGGTAGGGGTACCATTATAGACAGACATATACGTAGCCTATTAAAAGTTACTAGCAAGACACTCCATCTTAGACACCAATGACGCACAAGAGCTTCTGAAAGTATGCACGCAGACAACTTAAAAATACTTCACTGAGAAACTCGGTACAAGTAATGCGAACTAAACGACGGTTTCGCAACATTTTAATGTGTAGACGTGTTGAGTGTCGTCTGATAGGAAAGATGTTGCTATAGCTATTTGAAAGAGAAAATTAAAATAATTTGCCGTTTACTAATAATATATTCGTATGAGGAGGTAGTCAGAGAAAACCCAATGTAAAAATTCTCCGTTCTCCGTTATATGAAATCGAAACATTGATTAAATAATTTAAGCATAATATTATTTTTTTTCTTTTAGTATCACGCAGTATCCCGCACACAGCAGGGTAGGCAGAGGGAACTTAGTGTTAAGACACTCCGTTCCCCACTTTCCACTGAATTCGGAGGCATTGCGTATTAAGTAGAGGAACTTAACGCCGCGCTTTGCCTCGACACCAAAGCGAAGAAAATGGATATATTAAATATTGGATATATTTAGAGTGGAAGTTCCTAGAGTGGGAATCGAACCCACAACCAGTCGCTTTACAGTCACACTTTGTGCCTCTGGGCCACGACTGGATTATTTGATTATTTACAACAATAGTAGTTATTTGATTATTTACAACAATAGTAGTATTTAAATAGTTTACTCAATAATAATCACAGTCTATTTAGTTTTCCGTATATTCCATAGTTTTGCTATCCCTATATATAATAGGGGCTCATTGCGTTTTATATTACTCTTGATATGTTACGATTACACACGTATGATAAGTCAAATTACGTATCATTGTCTTTCAGGACGTTCTACTTGTAATACCTATGTCCTAACGAAAACCGGCTAACGGAGTGTCAAAACACTAGGTTCCCTCTGTCTACACTGCTGCGGGATACAGGTGATACTAAAAGAAAAAAAATTAAATAATATTGTGCATAAATTAAATAATCAATGTTTCGATTTCATATAAAAAGTGGACAACAGAGTATTATTACATCATAATCAACGATAAAAATAAAATGAAATCGTCTTTTCTAATTTAAAAACATTTTGAAACTACACACATCATATTAAGTTACATTTAAAATACGCGATATGATACCAGTTTAAGTAAATATGCATAACAACGTTTTACTTCATATAATAAAAATGTTTGTACAAAAAAATCTTAGCGACATATTAATGTTGTATAAGCTTTAACAGGAACTGAATTATTAAAGTTGTAAATGAACCCTGGTCTGTTTCTCGGTAAAAATGCTATTGAAACTCGAGTCAGAAAGAATGTTTGCTTTTTCATGAAATTGAATATGAAGGAAGATAAATTAAATATTATTATTTCTTTTTAATTTTCAAGTTGATGACAGTGGAAGTATGCAGGGACTATTAAGATAACCGCTTTATACTAAATGCATATATGTACGTACGTATACACATATTAATACTAAAAATTATATTTTTATTATTGTCGTTTCCTTGTCTGTCTGTTTCTTCTGGCTAATTTGTATAATGGCTAAACCCGTTTTGAAGGTACTTTTGCTGGCAAATGATTGATATAATAAGGAGTAACTTAAGCTAACTTTATTTTAGTATTATGTATAAGTTCCACGCGAACAAAGTCGTGGGCACAGCTAGTATTTAATAATTTTCGACTGAACGCGTGTTGCGAACCACACTTCCACACTAACCTTTGTTTTTTTTTTTTTTTTTTTTTTTTTTTTTTTTTTGTCGCTGGGAAATGCTATTTACGCAGACCATCCGTACGCAAGGCTACCTTACGAACGGATGATACTGTGGGACTCACCGGTGAGTCCGATACTACCCACTAAAGCCCAGCGGAAACCCTCTCCACCCTCATGAGACGTCGCAGTATCGCTCGCGCATTCTGCTACGACGCCTCAGTGGAAGGCCCGCCTATTGCGGGCCACTGTCGCCTTCAGGGTGCTCCGGGGTTTCTTCCAGAACACCCGCAGCCTTGATGACTTGCAAGAGGATCATCCCGACCCTCCCGCAGTAGCTCCTCTAGGGTAGGGGAAGTTGGAGATGCGCGTACCGCATTCTCCTACTCCCTGGCCTCCGACGACGGAGCGGATCTATATTTGCACTGGACTCGCGAATCCGCTCCGCGGCCTCCTTCAATGCGATGACAGATTCGCAGAAGGAGACCATCGCAGACCAGTTCCTCTCACTATCCAACATGGCGCCCACCACACTGGTTAATGAGAGGTCCCTACCCACTACAGCCATCAAGGCATGACGCTGTGGGGCCCAAGCGGGACATTCGGCCAGAGTGTGATGCACCGTATCAACGGGCGCATTACACTCATGGCACGCCGGCGATATCTCCCGACGTGCAATCTGGTGCAGGTATTTGCCGAAGCAACCATGCCCCGTTAGAACCTGCACCAGTCTGAACGTCAGGACCCCAAACCTTCTGCCGGCCCAGCGCACTAGATGGGGACGGATCGCCTCCACCGTTGCTAGGCCTGCCACCGGGGACCCCAGGTCCTCCTTCCATCGCCGGATCAGGGCTTCATCCGCTCTTCTCCTGATCCGCACGATACTCTCCGTCGATGGTCGCTCGCCTCGCGACCGCTCACTTGCACGAAATGCGTGTACTCTAGCGAGCAATTCCGCCTGCAACTCCCAAGGCGGATCGCCCGCTAGGAGAGTAGCCGCCGTCCATGACACCGTACGGTACCCCCGAATTGCTCTCACCGCTATGACCCGCTGCGCTTTTCGCAATTGAGTCTTATTACGAGCGGTGAGAGAATCCGCCCAAACGGGCGCACCGTATAGTGCCATGGATCTCAACACACCGACATAAAGCCGCCGGCATGGAGAATCCGGCCCTCCGATATTCGGCAATAATCTGCCGAGGGCCCCGGCGGCGCTCACAAGCTTCGGTGCAAGCTGAGCGAAGTGCGACGCGAACGACCATCGTCCATCCAGAATCAGGCCCAGATACTTCATCTGGGTCCACACTAACCTAACCTAACAGTTCGGTCAACAAAGTGCTGAGTTAAATTTCACAACGCAGCTCGAAATATCTCTAAACGAACATGAAACAGAGTGAGTAATCACAATTGAACATACTTTGTACAAAATTTTTAATTGAATGAATTAATTTTTAAATGAATTTAAAATTAAGAAATAAATATGTTCGGCCTTGCAAAGTTATGTCGATCAGAAAAAAATACATCTGTCAAAAAAATCAGCTGTCTTGTACAAGATATAATCGCAATACAACATTCATCAGTGCTCACTTTTGATTAGTTACTAGTAGCTGTCACACAACATAAAAAAGTCCTGTTGAGTTTCTTGCGCCGTAATTTTTTCGGCCTGAAATTATGTCACGTTTAAAAAATGAAACACACAAACATTCTTACTTTGAATAAAATTATTTGACTTTCACTTTGTCAACCTATAGATGTTTGACGGTAAAAGAAAATACAGGTATAAGAAGATCCCATGATATTCTAGGTCAGCCTAATTGTCGCCCATTTTTTACTGGACCTATTTCATTTTTTTTTTAGCTTCACGCTGTATCCCGCACACAGCAGGGTAGGCAGAGGGAACCTAGTGTTAAGACAATCCGTTCCCCACTTTCCACCGAATTCAGAGGCATTGCGTGTTAAGTGGCGGAACTTAACGCCGCGCTTTACCTCGGCGCCAGAGCGAAAAAAATGGAAATATTAAATATTTCCACTCCTCGAGTGGGAATCGAACCCACAACCAATCGTTTACAGTCAGGCGCTTGTGCCACTGGGCCACGACTGGCCACCTATTTCATCCAACATATTTTAGTCAATTGAATTGATGGAGATCTTATTTTAGAGCCGTAAATAGCAATGAGAGCCTACATCCGCCCTGTTTTACTGAAAGGTCAAATCTGGCCAAGATCATATTGTGATACTATTTTTAAACATAACATCATCATGGCGCAGAAGGAAAGCATCTGATTGTAAACGTAATTAGTAAAGGGTTTGATTTCCACTCGAAGCAATATTTTTTTTTTTTTTTTTGAATAAAGGAGGCAAACGAGCTAAAGCAAAAAACCTGGATGAACCTTATGGATGCGTTGCCAGCCTTGGGAATGTAGGACAGAAGGAGGGAGGAAGAATGGGAATGGTGGGAATAGGGAGACCTGGCTTACATGCCATCGAACACATCATAAGATGTTTGGCGGTTCGTCTTTGACATGATAGTGGTCGCGAGCCAGTTGGAGAACGAACCTCCTACCACCAGACTACTGGGTTACCCGCCTTTTACGGGACGCTACCCAGCGGCGGGGGGGAATTGTATTCTTAACCCGTCCCCCCACGGGAAAAAAAATAAAATGTTTGAAATTTAAAATGTTTTGATTACTCTGCTTCGATACCTGTGATAAAGCACGGCGTTAAGTTTGACACTTAACACGCAATGTCTCAATTTATACATTATCTAACGAAAAGTGGAGAATGGAGTATATTGACACAGGATTCTTATTCTGCTATACGTGAGAACCCGGTTTTTTTTTAGCTTCACGCTCTATCCTGCACTCAGCAGGATAGGCAGAGGGAATTTAGTATTAAGACACTCCGTTCCCTACTTTCCTCCGAATTTGGAGCTTTGCCTCGAGACCAGAGCGAAGAAAATGGAAATATTAAATATTACCACTCTTTGAGCGGAAATCAAACCCACAACCAGTCGCTTAACAGTCACACTTTTGTGCCTATGCGCCACGACTGGCCCCAATGTAATCCTTTTTATAGCATACAAGTACTAAAGTAATTCTATAGCATTGCATAAAAATTTTAAAGTAAATTGAAATACAAATTATGTTTTATAATTAAAACAACATTATTAATCATACTATAATTATTTACTATACAGATTTAAAATGAAATTATAAAAAATGAAAAGGTAACGTCAAACGCAAGATAGCTAACTAATTAAAAAATGGTAGCGAAGCATTTATAAATATGATATGAACATTTATTTTGCATTTTATATTTAACTAGTGTTGGTAATAATTTCATTTAATTAATTTGGCCAAATAACTAAGTCATTGACGCAAGTTTAACTTTTTCTTAAGATTGACGCTTTTTGCCGCAAAGCAGGGTGAGAACTTAATTTTTTGATATTTTTTGTATGGAATTACAATATGTTTATTTTTATACCATACCCAAAAATATTAAAATTTATTCATATTTTTTTTAGCTTCACGCTGTATCCCGCACAGAGCGGGGTAGGCAGAGGAGGAAACAAAGTGTTATGAGACTCCGTTCCCTATTTTCTGCCGATTTTCGGAGGCATTGCGTGTTAAGTGGTGGAACTTAACGCCGCGCTTTACCTCGACACTAAAGCGAAGAAAATAGAAATATTAAATATTTTCACTCCTCTAGTGGGAATCGAACACACAACCAGTCGTTTACAGTCATACGTTCGTGCCACTGCGCTACGACTAGCCCTTATTCATTCTTAAACTTATTTTATCATTTTGTTTTTGGTTTCGGCGTTATTTTGTAAAATTATATTTTATAATAATATGTACCATAGAAATATCAAAATAGACGTGGAAACTTAGGTTACCTAATTATAACAAGAGCTTACATGCGTTATCCAATATATGACTTATATACAAAAAATGAAACAGAAATTAGAAAAGCTATATAAATATCGCCGTAGCCGGATGTAGAGCGCACGGCGTAGCAGATCAAAACGTTTGGACGGTTTCCAAGAGGCGCGAATACCGTTCAATTTTTATTCGATTTCTAAAAATAATTGTTATATATTAAGTATGTGAATAATACTATGAAATGTGAATAATGATATAAAAAAATTAAAGGACTTGTAATTTTCTTTTCATTTTAATATCGCGATTAGTTTCACCAAAACAGCACAAGTCCTATTCCTAAACACATATAGATTTGCTTATATAAATTAAAAAAAACGCCTTTACCCAATAACTAGGATATCCATTCAATATTTCAACATATGTAATAAGTCATCTAAATATATCGCCATGTCCAATACTATTCAGCTAAATCAGGATGTAGCAGAATCGCTGATTTAGTGACGGAAGCCGCCAGCCTGTCTGCTTTGATTGGGGTGACCACACGGCTGAGTGCACGTCACGAACATATTATATAATATTATATGTGTTCAGTAGCAACAAGATGACATTAATTGAAATTAGTATAATAGTGCATATATTACGCCTAAATTAACACTTCAAGCTGACGTCTGTGTAGCTTGAAATAGATATGAAATTAGCTTTTGGGTTATATGTTATACTGATATGTACAAAATCTCCATGCTTGTAGACTTCCCTTTTCAGTTTGCCCCGTTAAGCAAGGTTTTTAGAGAGAACTTAGAGTTAAGACACTCTGTTCTGTACTGTCCGCCTGAAATCGAGATATTGTGTGTTGAGTGAGGAACTTAACGCCTAATTTGGCACCGGAGCGTATGTCAAAGTTTCTACAATATTTATGTATTAAATCTTTTATTTACTGCTATATTTTTTTATTATAAAACATTTTTTTTATTACTCCAAACGCTATTCATAAAAAACAACTTATATAAAAATAATTTAAATTTAACTTACATGATTATTTTATTTTAAAATAACTGAAAATTCAATTCACATAGTGTCAAAGAGTTATCCTTTTAAATTCATATTTTTGGTTACACTAACCACGAGGTCAACATACAAATAACCGTGAACACAGTTGTTTGTCGACTGTCACTGGGACGATTAGATTCATACAGCTTCCTTTTTTCAGTGATAAAAGGTAAATACGATAAAATATTTCTTTATTGAAATTCAGTCATACATCACAATAGGGGTGTCAAAATTAATGTAAAACTAGCTGTGCCCAGTACTTCGTCCGTGAGGAATTAAATCTATAAGATTCCTAACTTTCCACCCAATTCGGAGGCATTGCGTGTTAAGTGGCGGAACTTAACGCCGCGCGTTGCCTCGACACCAGAGCAAAGAACATGGAAATATTTTGACTGGGAATCGAACCCACAACCAGCCGTTTACAGTCACACGATTGAGCCACTGCGCCATTACTGGCCCCCAAAAGTTCTGGCTCTATAAGTTTTTATTCTAAAATAAAATTGAAGACTTATCTTAAATTAAAGCAATGTGTCAGTGAAAGTGCCGTCAGAATTAGTCCAGCCGTTTAAGAGATTTGTCGAAACTAACAGACAGATGACGCAAAAATAGAAAAGAATGTTATTTTGGTACATGTAACATATATATGTATGAAGTAAAATCCAGTCATTTTAATATTACATGCAGACACTCCCATTTTAGTTGTTTGTAAAGATTACATACATACCCATTCCAAAATAATTCTCCAATCTATCGAAACCAAGTAATGAATTAGAATTTCTATTTATACTGTAAAAAATACGTTTATTTGTAAAAACTGTATCGATTTTAATTTACAGACAGCCAAGATATCCATTTTTTTAAATAATTTTACATGTTAAATTTTACTTGTTGTTTTTTAACGAGATTAGATGCGTTTTTTTCCTAAATATAAAATTTTCAAATTTGAAAAAACGGTAAATTGCAAATAAAGTAATTGAAAACAATCTAACGAGTACATTAGAGAATAGAGATTTTTAAAACTTAGTTTTCGAGTAAGCAGTTTAACAATCTTTTGTGATAAATTATGTAAATATTTTTTATTATCAGGTGACCGAGCCCCGCTCCATATATGTATGTATCTTACTGATGAATCGTAATTTTGAAATTATAATTATTATAATAAACAAATGATATAATTAATGAAAATTACAATTACAAAATAAATTATAACAAGGAAAAAAAAATATAAAAGTAAAAATAAAGGTTAAATATACCAAAAAAAAAAAATCATATGAAAAATAGCCGACTGGATGTCTAGATTCGTACTGGGGACTTCTGCTTTTATAAGTGCCCGCTTTCCCACTTGAGCTACCAATTACCCTATCAAATGTGGTGAAATTGATATTCGTATAAGATATTTAGAAAACGTATAAGAATTTTGAACGCAGCGGGATTCGAACCCGCGCCTCCTGAACCTTCCAGGCGCTCTCTCCGCTATAGCGTTATACATTATACAGTTTCTAAACGTCTTTTTCATTTTTCTAAGTGTGGAATAACACTGACTAACTAAAAATGTTTAAAAGATATTCGTATAGTAATGATATTTAAGCACTTTTTTTTGTCATATTAAAATACAGACAACAAAATATTTTCTTGAAATCGAACCTAGCGAGATTTATTTTATTTCCACCGAAATTTCACATACCAAATTTTATGAAAATCGTTGACAAGAATTGCTCGTTAAAAGATATAATTAGATAAGACTATAACTAGGTAAGACTATAAAACTCACCCCAAATGATGACACCGGATGTATAATAACACATGCACACTACATAATAAACAATCACTTAAATTATCCCGATTTTGACACATTTTGAAATTAAATTATTCTTAACTGGATTAATTACGTATATTTTTATATACGATATATGAAAATACAGTCATTTGTAGAATCGCGACGTTCCGAACACTTTACAGTAGTCCGTGGTGACACTTAACGGAGGTGGCATTCATCTGTCAGTTGATACAATTATTATATCAAACTACCGCCAACGATTTCTTAGTTGCCTCGCGTACCGCCCTGGATTCTTGCAAAATGAGCCGACTGTATCTTGTCCTCTAGCAATAGTAGTGGACTGTGTGTACTTCCAATAAATGTTTTTTCTACCTGTGACCATGGACTACTCTAAAATGTTCGAAACGTCGAGTTTTATTTAAAGAAAAACATATTATATAATTATGAAATAAAACTATTTTTAACCGGACACACATTTGAAAATACACAGTGATGTGCCATATGTCAAAAAAATTCGTCGTCTTTGAATAATTTTGACCAATCACAGCCATAGACTCTCTCACATTGCGTAGTGTGACTCCTTTATTTATTACATTAAAATGTATTAAATTTCATATTTCTATAAAAGTATACTTTTTTATACAAGTAAGCATCTAGACGATGTAGAAAACCTAAATATTAGCTAATTCTTGTTTTATTTTAATTGGCATTAGTATAAAATCGTGTGACTTTTGGTTTACGTTCTAGTGTCGTTTTATATTTATCTTGCATTCCGTTCTTTCTTTGTATCTTTCAAACTTCTTTGTTTTGCTCGCATTCAGACCGCTATACGTAAAATATTATTATGTTTAAAGTTTCAAATTCTGGCAAGAAATGGAAAGCGGAGTATTTGGACACTGAGTTCTCCTACTATATAGAAAAACACATATTTCGAAGAAAATACCCATCAAAATCTATAAACTAACTTTGACATCAATAGAATAACTTACTTGAAATACCATTGAATGATAACATAAAAGTGATATACTGTCACTTTATATATAATAATAAAATAATTTATTTATGGCGAAATCTCTCAGGTTATAACGAAAACCCACAATATTTAATATTTATTGCTTATTTAACACTTCAGCAGAACTAAGCATTTTCTGACTTGTCGTAATACAAGCGTCCAATATCGCGATTTTACGAAACTTTAACTTACACACGTAACTTAACGATGTAGAATATTTTTAATATTAAAATTATTTACTAATATATCATATATAATATTTCATTCTAATACAAATCAATATAATTGTCCGTTTGTAAAATTAAAACATTCGCTCTTTACTAAGTCTACCTATCTGTTTGTTTGTTCTGGCAAATCTCAGGAGTGGCTGGACCAATTTTAATAGGCCTTTCGCTAGTAGATAGTTAATGTAATGAGAAGTAATTTTAACTTTTATATTAGAAATATAATTTTATTCTTAAATTCGACGCGGATGAAGTGGCGAGCAACAGCTAATAAAATATAATATCGAACTCAATTGAACCTAATTGAAAATAGTTAACCATATAGCTCAAAGAACTACAAAAATATTAATTAAAGACAAGTCAAAAAGATAATTTCAGATAAGCTATTAACTATAAAGTAACTTGTAATATAACATATCTATATTAGTTTAGTAAACATTAGTAAATATATACATAAATGATTACTGCACTTCGTGTTATACACTCGTACACAGCCTTAAAAAAGTTTTGAACATGTCGTTATTTCAATGTTTTGTTTCTTTGTTTTTTCTAAGGCATACACATTACGTGTGTAAATAAATCACATTTTTTAGCTTCACGCTCTATCCCGCACACAGCAGGTTAGGCAGAGGGGACCCAATGTTAAGACATTCGGTTCTTTACAAGTATATAAATTTGTGACTTAACAAATTCAAACTTTACTTTGCTAATTTTAGCCATGATATAAAATGTTAATATACATAATTTAATATATCAAAGTGGCTCAGAGAGATAGCGTCCCACTGTATACGCGATGGCTGTTGGTTCGATTTCCACCAGAGTTAATTAATTTTATATTTTTTGTAGTTTTCCACCATTCAGATGGTAAACAAAGAAAAGAGTGTCATGACACTATTTTGGTTTGCCTATTCCGCTATATGATATTAAAGGTAGGAATAAAATAAGTAATTATTTTAGTTAATTTGAACAAGAACTGTGTGTAACCAAGCATATTCTCGTCCCCACCGAGGTATTTGCCGCTGACAGTCGACTGCTTAATCTCTAGCGTAGTAAAATTGAATTAATTTTCAAGTGAAGCTGGTTCGGCTAGTTTTTATTTATTTCAATCTAAATATTCAGTCAATATTTATTCCTGTAAATTATTTTGTAATACTTGATAAAAATGTTCAGTTTTTTTTTATCTGGGCATGTTTCACATGTTTTTGTAACGATTAAAATAATTATAAATTTTATAAATATATTTTTTTAAGTATTAACTCAGTTAGATAATGTCTTAATGTAATTGCGATTGATTTGAGTTCGATTCCCTTTCAAAACAATCATTACATTTATAATATTTTCATTTTTCAGCTCTGATGAACAAAACAGAACGTGGTTTTGATATTTACCCACAATGACCTAAATTCGAACAGTATGTGGAGAACGGAGTGTCTTGACATAAACTTTTCTCTGCTCTCCGGATATAACGAACTATCGCTAAAAGCTCCTACACAACATTAAGATATTCAACGATAACGATGCAAATACGATCGTAAATACTATTGCCATGCCTTAGTATCTCAATCATATTTGGAAAAATACAAGTTTTGCAAGTATTCCTGAAGTGTCTGTTGAGCTTTTTAGTGAAATACAGAGTTGTCAGTCCGAACGAAAGCTACTGTCGGCTTTGAGAACAGCTTTACAGAATTTAACAGATTGCTATTTTTATAATATTTTATTTTTATACAATAAGTTTATTTGTTATATCAAAGTATTGTATGAATGCATGTTGCTTTAAAAATGCTAATTTAACTGTAATGTCACATTAAGTGTTAAGTACATCGTTATTGTCTTACTGAACACTTAATGGTCGTGGATTCGATCCTGCTTAGGTTAATATAGACATATATACTATATGTAAATATTTTGCGTATTACATGACTACGGTTGATAATATAATGATATTAAACCATTCAACCTATTTTTGACTGTAAACATGATAATTTGTTAGTTCGATTCCCTCTCGAGAGATATTTTGTTTATTTAAATTTCTTCACTGTGACACGTAAGACAAAAAGCCGCGTTTAGTTCCACCACGCAACTCTTGATTACTCAATTTCGAGTGGAAAGTGGGGAACGAAGTGTCTTGATATTCGCTTTTCTCTTTATTTATACCCTTCTATACATAAAAACTGGGAGTAACCATTCATTTCCTTATAAGACATTGTACTGTCTCATACAACGTAACTCAAACATACCTACTGTCCCTAACAAATGATCAAAATGATGCAGTAGCGTCATTTGTCAGTCCCCCGCGTAAACACGGACTGAGTGGTGATTTGTAACGCGGAAAACAAGCGACGCCCATTACGTAAATATGCTTAAGTAAATAGATATTTGAAAGGACAGTACGTGGGTATAAATAAATATATTTTTTTATATTTCTTTATAGAAAAGGAAAGATGGTGGGATAAAATCATAGCTAATAGTTTAATGAAAAAAGAAACTGCGTCCTTCTACCACCTGCATCTAAATTCTTTCACGCTTTATCCATACTTATATTATAAATGCGAAAGTCTGTGTGTTTGTCTGTCACGCTTTCACGGCCAATCTACCGGCCCGATATAGATAAAATTTAGAATCAAAGTAGTAAAAGTTACTGGATCTAACATAGGCTACTTATTTTTACAAAATCCCTCTAAGAGGTTGAAATAGGGGATGAAAGTTTATATGAAAAATCTAAACCGCTTGACCGATTGTAATGAATTTTGGCATAAATATAGTTGATAATTTAGGCTTAAACATAGGCTACTTTATTTTGTACAAATCCACCCCCGAGGCTTGCAATATAACGAATTATTTCATGCGGTGACGCAGCGAGCGGGCCGCTAGTATGTAATAAAGCAAGTAAGAATTTCGACGGTAACATCCCATGTAAGTAGTAATAAGTAAGTAGTAATAATAAAAACAAAATTAGCTTCATGCTGTATCGCGCACACAGCAGGGTAGGCAGAGAGAACCTAGTGTTAAGACAATCCGTTCCCCACGCACCGCCGAATTCGAAGCTATTGCATGTTAAGTGGTGGAACTTAACACCGCACTTTGCCTCGGCACCAGAGCGAAGATAATGGAAATATTAAATATTTCCATTCCGCGAGTGGGAATCGAACCCACAACCAGTCGTTTACACTCACACGCTTGTGCCACTGCGCCACGAATGGCCCCCACTAAGTTCTAAACTCTTTACCCATTAATATCGATGCGGGTTGCGTGAAAATAAACATAACCTAGCAACACAAGGGGAATAAATTCTCAGGTAAATCATATAATTTACATGATAAGCGTAGATGGAAACCTCATTCATTAAAGTTTAAAATAACATTTTATTTGTATAAAATTACTTAGTTGGGAAAAGTAAACGGTATGCAAATATATAGAAGAAAGATGCACTTCATTCAAACTTGTATTATTCTATTCCTTTTTGACGTTCAAAAAATGAAGCATATAACTTCTTATTTTTAATAAAATTATTTGACTTTGACTTTAACTTTCACCTTTGTATGTGGATTTATGTCTCTTACTCACTCTTATTTAATTTAATTAATGTAAAAATGACCAATCTGTATCATAATTTAAGCTGCAATTTATCCTCCTACTTATTTTTTTCTACAGCTTCGCACTTTTCCTGCCCAGCCCGTTTGGTAAATACAAAATCTTGTAGTAAGACACTCCGTCCCCCGCTTTCCGTCCGAAATGAGGATGTCCTCATTTCGGACGCTTTATCTTTAATACCAGAACGATGAAATAAAAATGTATGTATAATCATTCCAGCGAGTAGAGACCTTAGCTTACTTCATATGACCTAATCTTTTATTATAAACACGAAAGTTCGTAAAGATGTTTGTTACACTTTCACATAAAATCAACTGAATAGATTTTACATAGAATAGAAACTACAATAATACAGCTTATAAATTAGAATAAAATATAGGCTAAAATTTATAAAAGCATTTTGTAAATTATCTGAAACATGAAGTAAGTTTAATGCTATCAAGGCGCCTATGATTTTACACTTATAACTGCATCCGTAAATTCAACGGGGTTGAAGTCCCGGGTACAGTAAATATTCTGACTATAATGGTGTTAATCTGAGGCCAACATGGACAGCGTCTGACTGTAAACGTGATTGTTTACGGATTTGATTCCACTCGCGTTTACAGAGCAAAAAAATTAAAATAATCAAAATGATTGTTCTACCACGTAAGAATTGAATCCACAATCAATTGATATACCATGGGGCCAGTCGTGGCGCAGTGGCACGAACGTGTGACTCCAAACGACTGGTGCGATTCCCACTCAAAGAGTTGAAATATTTACTATTTCCATTTTCTTCGCTCTGGTATCAAGGCAAAGCGCGGCGTTAAGTTCCGCCACTTAACACGCAATGCCTACAAAAATCGGCGGAAAATGGGGAGCTAAAAATAAAATAAAAGTAAAATATACCTACTAATAATAAAACATTAACACAGAATTCACAAAACACAAGGAAATTGGACATATAATTAAGTAGATAGTTTCATAAAGTCACCAATGTTAGATTTTACACGTTCTAATTACATTCAGCGTCCCATACTATTATTTAAACAAAACGCTGGCGGTGTGCCACTTTGGTTATATTGCCCACCCCGACCTTTATCTTTTAGATTTTTTTTTTAATTATCACAATTTAAATAATTATGGAATATTAATAGGCTGATTTTGTAAATGGTTTTAGTTAACTAATATTCATTATAGTTAATTCATTATAATATACTAGATTTTAAATGTGATTTTTCTCTGGTAGAAGAAGCTTCACGTTTTTTCACGCTTAGCAGAGTAGTCAGATAGAGCTAAGTGTCATGACACTCTGTTTGTTGTGACGTCATATTTAGTTAAGTGTTAAGTTTACTAACTTACGCCAGATTTCAGTAACACTGTGTGTGTTCATAAAATGAAAACAATATTGATGCGATACTCAATTGTAATCATCTCCGTGTACATACTCCGACTCGCACTTGGCCGATTTTAAGATGGCTGTGAGATTTTTTGAGGTCTGGATCCCTGACTCATAGTCCACTGTCATCAACCACTTCATACACGCCCTCCTGGGGGTCCTCATGTTTTTATGTGACCTTCTTCCAGTATCGTTAATACTGTGTTTTCAAAGTTCAACCGAGGTGAATTTAGCCAGCTTACTATGCTGACATCAAAAATAAAGTCCATTTTAATAAGAAATGAGTTTCAGAATTAAAATGGAAGAACGGATGTCGTTTTTTATAAAAGTAATTACTTAAGTGGTTTTTCTGTTTTTTGATAACGCAGCCTAGTGCCTGAGTGCGCTAATTATTTTAACGTTTGATATAAAATAATGTAACCTTTCGCTTCTAACCAAAATAAAATGAATAATCAACTCCGTTTCCGGAATACCAGTGTATCTGAATACACTGCTATGCCGGAAACGGATGGCTCACGTCACGATATTCTGAGAAGCATATTACAAAAATCATTAAACATACACAAAATTGTAGCAATACTCAAATTATTTATGGTAGAAAATCTATAAACGAAAGGAAGTTATATGAATAAACATTGTATTATAAGTTTAGTTATAAAAGCTATCTTTGTATAAATTAATTGCTTAGAACAATTAGGAACAGTATAATAGAACTATTGACAGCTAAAATCGAACCCATATGTACTCTGGAGAGTAATAATTTTAAATATTTTAATTTCTTCGTTCTGATAAAAAAGCCGAATGTTATATTTTGCTATTTAATAATTAACGCGACTTAATTTCTTTAATTCAATAATTATTGTAAAAGCAGAAAACGGAGTTTCGTGACATTAAGTTTTTTAACTACCCTGTTACCTCGAAAAAGAAGGAAAGCAATAATAAATTGTTTGACATTCAAAAAATTAATTTTATTTTGAATAAAATTATTTGATATTGATTTGACTTTGAATTTTAATAATCAAAATTAAACGCATATACATATAAGGCAGCTTGAAGTAGCATATATGTACATACATACACATTTTTTGCTAAAATAAGCGCTATAGTTTTCACAAATTTAAAATTCAAGTCGGAGTTCCCAAACGCTTTTCAATAGCAATAGTACTCAAAGTATTAGTTATCGAGTCGCAATCAGGATATAAATCTAGTCTAGGTCATTCACTGTCTGCAGTTTCTGTTTCATTTCAACTATTTCCAAAGTATTCAGAAGTACGATAAATAATTTAGTTTCTACTTTAGTTTCAATAGACTAGCCATCGTAAATTACGAAGTCCATAGAATTATTTGTTGAGATAGTTAGTGACAAATCACTTTACTTTTTCGCTTTTTCGTTTGTTATACAGCTTTATATGGCTTTAACAATTTTCTTGAAGTATATGAAAAACATTTTGAAATAAAATTATTTTAAACCGAATGAACCGGGATTAATTTAATATTTTTGGTATTCGAGAGGACATTTTTAGCAAATCCAACGTTTCCTTTACGGTAGTGTAGTGCCTCATGTGGAAAGACAGTAAACCCTATTTTTATTTTTTCATTAAATTACCATTCCTTGTAGAAAATGTATGTATAATGCGCAGCGCAATTCGAACCCGATTCGAACTCGTAGATACCGCCCAAGAGCTCTGACCGCTTAGTCATACGTACTACTACCAGTCACTATACACAACTTAACTTAACTTATTTACTTATTACAACGTATTTTATTGTTAGCATCTCTACAGCTAATCTACCAACCAACATAGTTTAAAATGAAACATAGAAAAGCAACGCTTAAACAGTTTAATTTATATGGAAATTGGGATTTCAAAGCAAAAAAAAAAGTTTTCACAGCACTGCAGCTTAAAATAAGGCAAAAAACATAACGTAAATAGAAAATGTTCATTCGGAACCAATAAAATACGGTGAAAAAGTTAAGCCGGTTTTAAATTTAAGTAGGCGATTGCAGTTAATTTTAATTTTAGCGTGAAGATAAAATAAATTCAAAGCTAAGTGAAAGTTATAAGCGTTAAGTGCAAATCGCGGGAACGATTGGGACGTAACTTACAGGATGGAGGCTTGAGCACGATGGAGAGATATGCGTTTAAATAAGGTATTTTTAAGATTTAATCCGTCGATACAATTTAATTTAATAGATAGGTATGTAGGTATTTTTCAATGTAGCATAAGTAATGTTTCTAAACACTAAATTAAAAAAAATGTATATTAACTTTGCGTTTTAAGGTTAATTTAGAAACCGATGGAGCTTATATGTTTTGTACTCTTTGTAGTTTTTGTATTCTTACATAAAAATTCTTATTAAAAATGGATAAGATTTTCGTATAATAATTATTATATATATTATATATATCTAATTTAGGTATCCTTAACTTTTTTTATATAAAAAAATTGATTGTAATTATTCCCATGTAGGAAAGCGATATTTGAGTTATTTTCATTTGTATAGCTGTAATCGGAGTAATCGGAAAGAACATCAATGCCATGTCAAAATACTCCATTCTTCTTCTGAAGAAACTCAGTGTCGTACTTTGTCTTTCCGAAGCGAAGAAATGAAAATAAACATCAGTATAATCATTCTTCTAACTAGGAATTGAATCCATAACCATTGCATTTACAGATAGAATCTGCCCACTACACTATAAGTCCCTTAACATATTTTTAACATATTATTTAAAATATATTCTAAAACTACGTTCAAAACTTTATAAATACAATTCACTGCTTCCCATAAAACGAAGTCGCAAGTGATATAAAATTTTAGCCCAACAAAAACCCATTTTTCATATCCTGTAGGCAATCCAATCAATTTCTAGCTTCATCCGTGGGAAAGCGAGTATATCTAGTTTTTTAATTGACTGTCTACGTCGATATTTACACACTAGCTTTTCATATACAGGGGCTTAAAGCTTTACTTCGGTCTAGCAGCGGCCTAATATTCTTTTGTGTCCTAAGAATCTGATGAAGAAATGGTATAAATTGCTTGATCAAATTAGATTTTATGAGATTACGTTAAGGTCGTTGATATGGTTTTTATGTAAGGATTTTTTTTTTTTAAATATAGCATCACAGTGTCAAAATACTCCGTTCTCCATTCCATAATACGGAATCAAGCTGGAAAATAGAAATCTATACATATACTAAATAAACAACTGATATTTAAAGGAAAAATAAATGAAATAGAAATACATAATTGGGGGCATATATTAATTTAATAGAACTCAAAACATTGATTTTTAAATTTCTTGTTTGTTTGTTTGTTTATCTGTTTTTCTGTGCATATGTGCACGCTAACCTTTGAAATGGCTTAAGCAATTTAAATGCGGTTTTGATCATATTTTGGTAAGCTTTCCTTAATTTTAGTGGTTACGTTATTTCAATCGGTTCATAAATAATAAAAAGTTATGATATAATTTATAATTTAAGGGAGAACGAACACCGGTGAAAAAATAATTAAAGAAAGAAATAGTTATATTCGCAGACGAAGCCTCTAGCGGGTCACTAGTAATTATAATATAATCATTGCACCAATTTAGTATTGAAGGTATACAATACATTTGTTATTACAGTCACACTCTGTCTTACTACGTCAAGATGGCCTCAACATTTTATCTCATTTCCCCTACAAGCCCCAGTTCCGAGCAGGTCTCACAATTTATTCGCTTGAGCTAACCGATATACTATGCAGGATACCACTTTTCAATTGTACGGAATATTGCCTTCGAAACTCCTAAAAGTTTAGACAGTTTTAAATTGTGAGCTTGTTTATTCGACCATTTCGTCCAACTTTTGATCTGCGTCGCAAACAATTTCAGGAGTTTCTTTGCATTGTTTTGTTTTGGAGTCAAGATCTTGTGAAGTCTAGTGAAGCGGTACAGTAAGACTTACTCTTGACTTCTACACACTTGCTCTTGGAAAAGGACTTTTGGTTGTATACTAAATTAGCAGCTTCACGTTTTCATACCATAGCAAGGCAAGGAGAGAGCCTAGCGTCTAGACACTCCGTTCTCCACGTTCTGTCTGAAAATTTTAAACTTAATTACTTTCTCAAATACCGTCGTCGTTTTTTATTGAACTTTTTACAAAAATAAATAATTAAATAATATTAAAGAGCTAATAAGTTGTCAACAACTTATCCCTTCCATACATATGATTACTAAGTGTATATAAAGAATACAAATTACCCGTTAAAAGCATAAAGTAATGTTTTCGGATAATTTTGAAAATTGTCTACGATCACTTAATTGTTATATAATTTATCAAGTTTAACCATCGTAGCTCAGTGAGATAATTACTCTCTGTGAGCAACATGGTTTAAGAATCGATGAAGCCGTCGTGGCACCCTCTAATGGTATACGCGATGGCTTTAATTCTCACTCGTGGAAATGATATGTTTTTATTTCCTCTCTTCTATGCCAAATACAAAACACTGCGTTAATTTCCGCCATTTAACACGCAATGTCTCTTTTTCGAAAAGTCTTTCTGAATATCCAGATTTGGCGGGAAAAGCGTAAAGCTGTAAAAATGAGCTACAAGTATATAGTTATTTGTTAAATAAATAAGTTACGGTTAAAAAGTTAGTAAGAAACGAGGCAATCGTAGCTCAGTGAGACAGCAACCTGTAAACGCGATGATTTTTGGATGTTTCCAGCTTCTAGTAAAACTAAGGATGCTCCGTTAAATTTTATCTGTTTTTTACTGTTTTCATTCTTTTAGCAGAAAAATGTACGTAATGTAAATTAGTCATAACCCAAGCAGGAGTCAAATTGACCTCCATTTCAATTACAGTCAGACTCTGAGATGCCATCAATTTCATCAAAAATGTGTATATTAAAGTATTTGTCCCTTAATTTATGCACACTTACACATGCAATAATGGTTTCTGGAAATCAGCCATACTTAATGGAGGTGTGAATTCGTATTAATCGATTTGATTACTGCCATTTGGGTTGATTCTCATTTTCGCGCAATTTAATAGACTCATCGAATATGAAACGTGCTTTATAGTAATATTTTATTTCACAGTAATAATTTCAACATTTTTCTTAGATTTTTTTAAGATAAACGATAAATAATATGAAATAAGCAGAAATGGTTGATATCATTTATTGCATTATTACTGTTACAGTTGTAAAACTTATTGCCGCAAAGCAGTATAATCAGACACAACGTAGCGTTTAGACACTCCGTTCCCCACTTTACGTCCGAAGCATTGTCGTGGAACACATCATGCGTAGTACTTCCTTAAAAAATCCTATTAAAGCATTACCCCGTTCATTCCCTAATTTCCACCTGCTTTAAGATACTAAGTATTAGTTGAGGCCGTAGTACCTCAGTGCGACAGCTTTTAACTGTATACGAAGGTTATGGGTTCGATTTTCACTTAGTGCAAATATTCTTTTTAAATATTATTACTTTCCCGCTCTAGTTCATAAAATAAAGCACACCGTTGCGGTCCGCCACTCAATACACAATGTCTCGGTAAGAACGGAAAGAATGGAACAGAGTGTCTTGACACTAGGTTTTCTCTGCCTAACCTGTTATGCTTGGAAAAATGTATAGAAAGCCGCAATAGCAAAACCTAACGGTGCTTTTAACTTTTAAATTATTTTTAAATATTAATCTACTAACAGATTACTCAATAAGAAGTACATTTTTAAATCTCTCTTTTGATACAACATAGCTATTTTACAATCATCTGCGATTTTCTTTATCAGAAAAATATCTCAGCTTTGGAAATAGAATTCCTATCTGTGTACTTTTAAAATCCTCCTGTAGAGACTATTTTTTAGCATCACTAAGAACGTTGTAGTCGCTTGTTAGTCATAGGCTTTTTGTAAGTGCACGACACGAGAACGGTAAGATATCGTTTCGGTTATTTAGTTTTTAATAGTAGGTATTACATGTCACTCGCCATTGTTGGGGCCAGTCGTGGCGCGGAGTGTGACTGTAAAATAACTGATCGTGGGTTCGATTCTCACTCGAGGAGTGGAATAATTTAATATTTCACTTTCTTCGCTCTATTGTATATGTAAAGCGCGGCGTTAAATTCCGCCACTTAACACACAATGTATTCGGGATGCATTTCACTCAGTTTGTTGTCTCGCAGTCGTCTCGTCATATCTAAAAGTCTTTTTCTTGACGGATTATGACCGCAAGCGATTCTCGAGAACAAACTCCCTCTGGTGGCAAGATTTAAAATTACAGTGAGATAACGTTTGTCGCTGACAACATCTGAGTCGCACTAAAATTAGTTTTCTACTCAACTATTCTTAAAGTATATTTGAGTAAGTAGCTGGACATTTGGAACGGGTTTCAATAGGCACTTTTGGATTTCGTTCACAGATATTATGTTAGTAAAAAGTATAGTCATATATATTACACATTTATATTTTTTCTTATTATACATAAAGGGCCAGTCGTGGCGCAGTGGCACAAGCGTGTGACTGTAAACAACTGTTTGTGGGTTCGTTTACCATTCGGGGAGAGGGAATATTTTAAATTTCCATTTTCCTCTCTCTGTTATTAAGGCAAAGCGCGGCGTTAAGTTTCGCCACTTAATACGCAATACCTCCGAAGTCGGCGGAAAATGAAAAAAAAACGACATTATTATAACTATTTGTGGTCTAAGATATTATATATACCTAGAGGCAGTCGGGTTGTAAACGATCGTTATAGATTCGATTCCCGGGACAATGATTATAATTTAATTTGAAAACCTAATAATTCATGAATTTATTTTAAAAGATTGAGGCCATCGCGGTGAAATCAGACAACGTATTGACTGATTACAGATTTCAGAAAGAAAAGATTATTTTCATTTCTCCGCTCTAGTATAAAGCCTAAGATAAAGAGTGTGGTTTAGTTTTGCTATTTTACACGCAATGTCACAATTTTGGACGGAGAGTGAAGAACGGAATATCTTATGGTTCTGTACAGGTTTTCTCTGACCTTGCTGTTTAGCAAATTTCTCGTATGAGAAAAAGCTGCATAAAAATATTTTGTACTGGATTTTTCTAAAACATACAATTTAGTTTTCATCTTATTACCTGGATTTTGATGTTTATATAAAGAGAATGCAAATGAAGAGGTTAAAGGAACGGAAAATTGAAAACGGAATGGTATAACACGGTTCCATTCCGTGCTTTCCACCGAAAATCCCTATTTCAGTGGTAAGAAATAAAACTAAATGATCAAATGAACGAATGTACATATTTGATCACCGTATTTGTTCACCAGCTGTATCCAGCCGAATGTGCAAATTTGAGTGTAAGAAATGTGTACACAATATTTATTTACATGGTTTCTGTGTAGTTTTCCTGTTACCCTAATAGTAGTGTGCTTTATTTTTTTCTATTTCTATTTGAAAATTAAAATATTTACAACCATAATAAAAGTTTATTGTGGATTTTCTAAGCAAAGTATCAACTTTGCTACAACAATCATGTTTTTTTAGCTTCACGCTGTATCCCGCACACAGCAGGGTAGGCAGAGAGAACCTAGTGTTAAGACACTCCGTTCTCCACTTTCCGCCGAATTCGGAGGCATTACGTGTTAAGTGGCAGAACTTAACGCCACGCTTTATTATACTACAATGTTTAGATAATGAAAAATAACAAACCCAGTAAAAATAGTGATCGAGATATTAAAATCTGTTGAGTATTAAAAATCAATGACAAATTTATAAGGATAAATAAACATACTGATGGATAATAAGACGTTCTTTCTGTAGAAAACTTTAGACCAAAAAAATTAAATTATTTTCATTTCTTCGTTCTGATACATAAAATAAATCGCGGCTATAAGTTCCGCCACTGTTTCGATTTTCGGAGGGAAAAGGAGAACGGAGTGTCTTCCCACTATTCTCTCTGCAATACGGGAAAAAGCCTGAACCTGTAGCAAAAATGTTAATGTTTGTACTAACGTGTAAATAATTAAATGTATGTAGGTATATTTGAAATACACAAGTGCGGGACGGGCTGGTATAGCTATAATTATTCCTTAACGAGATACTTGCATAGCAATGTGAAATTTCTGAAGTATTACATAATTTACATTTTAAATAAGAGGTTTTCAGCGCAACGACTTTTAAAATTAAGAACATTTCAGTTATTTTGCACCAACATTTTATAAACAAAAAGATGAATTTTCATTTTCAAGTCGAGGTAACCTTAACTTTTTAAGCCACCGACTAAGAATTTAAGTAACTATTCTTAATATTCTTATAATTACTTTTCAAGGTTCCAACGTATTCAACAATTGGGGGTTACTATTGTGTTAAATTTTATTGTATATTATTATATAATTGTGTAATTGCAGTTTGCAACACGTATTTTTTTTGTAGTTTCTCTCTTTTCCCGCAAAGCTACATACCAGGGTAGTTAGGGAAAACCTAGTGCCATGGCACTCCGCTTTCCATTTTTCATCCGAAATCAAGACATGTGACAAAATAATCAAGACATCAAGACATAATGTGATGAGTAGCGGAACTCAACGCTTTGTCTTAGGTCAGAGAAGAAATGATAATAACTTAAAAATAAACATTCCCCCGAGTGGAAATTTAGCCCACAATCATCGCATTTACAATCAAATGCTGCCCAACTATGAAAAGACGACGAAGGTCAGACAAAGCACGGCGTTAATTTTCGGCACTTAACACGCAAGGCCCAACTTCGTGTGGAAAATGGAGAACGGAGTGTCTCGACATTGAGTTCTCTCTGCTATGCTATGTGGTAAAAGCCTACATATACAAACCTTATATACAAACCTTATATATAACTGTTTAATACGAGTATATAGGGTTTTAAAATAGATTTACATGTTAGTTAGCTTCACGCTGTATTCTGCTCACGGCAGGGTAGGCAGACGGAACCTAGTGTTAAGACACTTCGTTCCCTACTTTACGCTGAATTCGGAGGCATTACATGTTAACTGGCGGAACTTAACGCCGCGCTTTGCCTCGACACCAGAGCGAAGAAATGGAAATATTAAATATTTCCACTCCTCCAGTGGGAATCGAACCCACAACCAGTCGCTTTACAGTCACACATCGCACCTCTGCGCCACAAGTGGTCCCAGATTTACATATGCTATAATAAATTTATATAGAATTTTGATCGTGTCTACTCGAGCAGCTGAACTCAAGGCTCAAGGCCGCGCCGGACGGCTAGGTGATTAATCGACACTAATGAAGCAAGCCACCACTCGGCTACGATTTCACTAATTTGCAAACATTTGTACGTACCATTTGCGAGCGAGAGAGCTGTTTTTAATTAAAAATATAAATACGTCGGTGATTTTTTCGAGCGTTATAATTTTTAGATTATTTGGTCGATAAATTATTATTTTATTTATATTTTTATTACATTTTGTTATACTTTTTTTGTTGAAAGTGATATGTTTATAATTATTAACATAGTATATATTAAGTATTTCAGAATTTGGTTATTTTAGAAGAAGAATATAAGGAAGCAGCTTAGCTGACAGAACGTCTAAAAAATTGTTTATTACTATTTTTGTTTCACGCTGTATCCCGCACACATTAGGGTAGACAGAGGGAATCTAGTGTTAAAACACTCTATTCACCACTTTCCGCCGAATTCTGAAGACATTGCGTGTTAAGTGGCGGAACTTAACGCCGCGCTTGCCCTCAACACTAGAGCAAAAAAAATGGAAACGATAAATATTTCCACTCATCGAGTGGGAATCGAACCCACAACCAGTCGTGCCACTGCGCCACGACTGGCCCCATTTCTTAATTCATTATATTTTATATACTGGTTTTTGCTTTAGTAAATTTTCATATTACAGGCAAAGCACACAACGGTAGGTAATATTTGTATCAAAATGTAAGCTATCGACGAAATTCGTTGGGATTTTAGGTCAGTAAGCTTCGAAATATTGATGAAAGTTTAAGTAAATTTAATTTAAAGTTAAGTTTGTTTTCCTGAAGATAAATTTCGTTCCCATTCTGAGAATTCTAAAAGGTACACGTCTTTTTAGTTATTACTAAGAAGAGATTCGTATTTTACGTGTAATGAACACAGAAAAATCATTATTTTTTGTTTTTTAAAGCGTGTAATGTAACTAAAATTTACATATTTATTATGTACGTAGCGACTGGTTGTGGGTTCGATTTCCACTTGAGGAGTGGAAATATTTAATATTTCCCTTTCTGCGTTCTGACGTCAAGGCAAAGCGCGGCGTTAAATTCCACCACTTATCACGCAATGCCTCTGAAACGGTGGAATGTGGGGAACGGAGTGTCTTAACACCAGGTTCCCTCTGCCTACCCTGCTGTGAGCGGGATACAGCGTGAAGCTAAAAAAATATCTACATTATTTATTTTCACGTTTTGAAGTAAAATATTTTGCAATGATAGATTTTAGAATCCTTTGTTAAAAAACTGTAGGCTAACCAACCGACAGCGTCTTATTAATTGATAGTGGAAAATGCAACTGTTAGTGGATTCGATGCCCACTTAGAGCAATTTAATTATTTAATTTCTCTGATCTAGTAAAACTAAATATGATGTTAAGTTCTGCCAATCAACACGCAATATCTTCTTTTAGTGGAAATCACAGAAGAGAGTGTCTTGAGAGTGTCTAGGTTCTCTCACGCTATAGTGCGGGAAAAAGAGTGAAGCTAAATAAATAAATACCTACAAATTTTAATAGTTTTTTTTCATTTTTTGATTTTTTTTTTTAATTTAAGTAGTTTTTACTAAAAAATATAATTAATTTCAATTTGAAGTTTAGAATTTGAAATCAAGAATTACCCTATACATATATTATCACTAGACTCTTTCCCGTACAATAAACAAAATTAAAAAAGAAATATTGAATGAAACACTATACTACATCCTATAAACCGTTCACGAATACTTCAAAGGCATGTCATAGCAGAGTGCGGTCCAAATCGACTGTCCGATGGTATAAACACCTAGTCCACATCTAACTCAATCGTTCGCAAGTCACATTGAAATGCTGACCGCAAAGCTCTGTCAATCGCTGTTCGGCTAAGTCGTTGTGCTTGCCACTGGTTAACCTTTTGAAAGTTCGTCGGACATCTATTTCCGTTTAGATGCTATTGGGCATTGATAATTGTATTATTTTATTTGTTAACGTTTATTACTAGATATGTAGTAAGTACCTCTTTGTGTAGTCTGCTTTGTGGCCAGTCGTGGCCCAGTGGCACAAGCCAGTGTGACTGTAAACGACTGGTTGTGGGATCGGTTCCCACTCGAGGAGTGGAAATATTTAATATTTACATTTTCTTCGCTCTGGTGTCGAGGTAAAGCGCGGCGTTAAGTTCCGCCACTTAACACGCAATGCCTCCGAATTCAACGGAAAGTGGGGAACGGAGTGTCTTAACACTAGGTTCCCTCTGCCTACCCTGCTGTGTGCGCTATTTAATTTTTTTTTTACCTCTTTGTGTAATTTTAAGTTTGTAGCGAAAATACAAATTACATATTAACATACAAGAGCCGTTAGATTTCCTTAATGCGGCCCTGTAGCAAAATCCGTTCTTAGTGCATGTCTACCAACTATAAGCTCCTTCCCTTCCAATTTTCATCTTTATATAATTAGTCAAGAGGTTTTCGATATTTCATGATGAGTGACCTTTACCTTTCATACATTATATATGTTTATATATTTATCAGGTAATAGTTAAAATTATCTTAACAACCAGTATAACGAAACTTGTGGTGTGCATAAATAGCATAGTGTGTGGTCATTGTGCACAAATAGCATAGTGTAGCTTTAGGTATTTCAACCATTACATAATAGACTTAATAGACGTTAAGTGACTCACAATGGACCATTTACAAGGTAGTACTCTATCAATTGGTTAGTCTGTGATGCGGTGTGCGTGAACGCTATGAACGTACCTTACAGTTTAACTCTGAAATGCTATTAAACGCTTAACTAACATTAATCGTAAACTGAATAATATTAAAAATTCTTTAGTTTTTTTTAACTTCAAGCTTTTTCCAATATAGCAGTAAAGTAGGAGAAGCACTAATGTCAAAACTTTCCAACGTTCTCCAATTTCCATCCGGAATCGAGAATTTATGAGTTAGATGTTGGAACTCAAATACCCAGCTTTGTCTTACCAAATAAGAGAACCAATAAAATATATAATCATTTCTTCGAGTGACGATCGAACCCACAACCAATCGTGTTTACAGTCATACTCATATGCTATCCCACTGCGCTACGATAGCCTCAATCTTAAGATAAATTGTAATAAGCGCTAGAAAATAACCCTTTATTGTTACATTCTATTTATATATTATTTAACGAAAGCTTCACATACAAGAAATAAAATTACTTTGCAATAATTTATAAGGAAGCGGAAACCGAATGTTGTATCGTATACTACGAGTACATTGTAGGTAGAATTCGAGCGATTATTTGTTATGGAGTTTCGCGTATTCAAGTTTAGTGTAGCGAAAGCTGACTGAGTGCGTCATAAGAATAAAACAAATCCTTTTTCAAACTTTTGTGTAACAAAATTGAAAGAAAATATATTGATACTAGCAACCGCTCCCGGCTTTGCCCATGTGAAGTGCCTAACTGCTATGTATTTTCGACGGTGTACTCGCTTGAGTTAAAGGTTTTATATTTTTCATCCAATTTTTCAACCCCTATTTCCGTCTCTTAGGGGATGGTTTTTGAAAAAATAAGTAGTCTATGTCTAATCGTCTGTAATAAACTATCTTCCTGAAAAAAAAACTACTTCCTGAAATAATATAAGAAAATATTTTTAATACAAACTTCCATCCCTCTATAGGTATATATTTCAACTCTATATTAGTTGATTTTTTTTATTTTAAAAAAGTAGACTGTTTGACAATACATTTTAACTATTTTTACTCTGAATGCCATCCCAATCATGTACCCCAATATTTATAATATTTATATGGATTTTGAATATCTTAAGTAATTTTTATATTACAACAACTTATTAGGAGATTTACTTTTTATTTCAAAGATCTTCAATCAGTCTATGAGACTGCGTTAGTGCGGTAACGATCAGATTGTTCTATATTTTCTACATATATATTGGGTAGCGGCACTGTACTCCATTAAAGGAAATATTCATAAAAAAATTGTTTTAAATGTCTTTACATTATAATTAAAAGAAATTTTAAACACATAAAATTTAATAAACCATCGCAGTGTATACACGCATCTGACTATACACAGGATGGTTGTGGGTTCGATTTTCACTTGGAGAAAGATTATACAAATTTCCACTCGAGGAATGGAAGTATATAGTATTTCCATTTGCTTAGCTCTAGAGGTGAAGGTAAAAAAAAACATAATACAAATAAAAAATTGTGAAAAATATGGTAAATATATCCAAACTTGCAAAAGCGTGACACCATCGGTCGAAACGAAAAGTCACAATATTGCATTTATAACGTCGACATTTATGCTGTTACTGGCATGTCTGAGAAAAATCGTTTAAAAACAATTTCGAAGTATAGGAAAACATACTTCAGTAGTGATTTCTGGTGAATCTAGATTTGTAGTGAATCTAGAACAATGGCTGAAACTAGTTTTGCCAACCGTATCTAACTAAAAGTATTTGCATTATGACTAACTACTAAATGTCAAAGAAGTGGTTTGTAAATGATGGATGCACACAGAACTTTATAATATATCATAATTGATTGATTGTGGGTTCGATTTCCCCTCGAGAGAATGATTATATTTAAATTGTTGTTATTTCTCTGCAACAGGCAATGATTTCAATTAGAGTGGAAAATGTAGGCTTTTCTCTGCCTAAACTGCTGTACAGGAAAAAGTGTAAAGCTGAAAAATAAGAACTGATTACTTTTAAACATTTTTAAAGTATTATTCCACACTTAGGAAAATTTAAAAAGGCATTTAGAAAACGTATAAAAATTTGAACTCAGCGGGATTTGAACCCGCGCCTCCTGAATACCGTTCAGGCGCCCTCACCACTGAGTGCATGTTCAGTTCGTTCATGCTCGCCACCGTTCAAACAACCATTAGTCATTAAAACTGCCCAAAATGTTTTATTTTTCACCTTGATTAATATTGTTTATTGGTATGAAAATAATCTATAATTAAAGCTCAAATAGATATTATTATTTAATTTTTGCAAACATGTTGAATGTCTATTATAAGGGGATATTTGGATTTATATGAACAATTATCAAATCTAAACTGAATTCAGCATATGAGTGTTCAAATGAAACGAGATGTAGATATACATTGTTATGTTTATGTACGTCTCAAAATCACTATTGGAAATATGTTTATTTCCAATAGTGTTTTTGCACCTTATAATACTTTTTAGAAGATTTCCTAGTTTCTTCTTCAAACAGTATAGCAATTAAAAATGATGTATCGAATAACTTAAATGCTTATGGCAAACAATAAAAACCACGATTTGTATGACGTCTGTCCTCATCTAAAGAGAGCGGTTCAAATTTATTTAATTTACTTCAGTAGATTATTTTTATTCAATGTTTCCCTTTAGAAAATTATATCAATATTCTAAAGCCTATTTTTAATAATATTATTATAAAAATATACTTGATGAAGTTAACATATAAAAAAAATATTCGCTACTTGTCAAAGGAGCCAGCTAATAGCACTTTCAGTTACTTTGACTTTTCAAACATTAAGGTAACATAAGTACAAAGTTATAATTTAATTTAAGTAAATATAACCTAGTATTTAATTTCTCATATATCTAAATTACTGATTGTAATATTTTTTCTCAACAAAATTTGCAAATATACCTAGCCTGTGTTGACAAACCTCTACTATATAAACCAATACATTAAGAAGTCCAATAAAATATTTAATATATTTTTAAAAAATTGACTAAGATTACGTCAATCTTTTAGTAAAACAATAAGAAAATATGACATTTTCTTTAAAAAACAATCCAAATACTTAAAAAATAAACCAACACATCAGAATATTTTATAAACAAATTGTTTTACCGAGCTACATACATACTACGTTTGTTAAATACCACGGTATTTCATCACCGGAATTCGTAGAAAATTCTCAGAGAACGCATATATCTGCCAGGAAGTTCATACGTTTAAATATATGTGCATCTGAGGCCATGAAAAGTGTGCACCCATATAATAATTTTGTGGCGCAGTGCGACCGCGTCTGTAAACGCGGTCGGCTGTCGGTTCGATTTCCATTCAGGGTAACGAGTCATAGAGAGCCTCGTATCCAAAGACTCCCTTCTCCCTACCTAGTGTCAAGACACACCGTTCCCCACTTTCCGCCCAATTCGTAGGCAATGCATGTTAAGTGGCGGAAGTTAACGCCGCGCTTTACGTCTCATACCAAAGCGAAGAGAATGGAAATATTAAATATTTCCACTCCCCGAGTGGGAATCGAACCTTAGCCCCAACAATAAAATTAAAACAATAAAATCTATTAAAATACCAAAAGAGGCATATAATTTCGGCCTACAAGTGTAAAACATTTACGTATAAATATCGTGTGCAGTCATTTGGTTAAGTCAAGTATCTGAAGCGCTCGGGCATATCGTAAACTTCCCTAATGTGGGTGGTTGTTTGTTCATTTATGAATTACTAGCTTTTACTTCTTGGTATGCGTTGTGGTATTTTAACGTAGTCTATTGTCAACCATTTAAATGATTATTGTTATTGTTAATTTCCGGGATATACTAATTTAATATGATCTTATGTTTTCGCGATTACTACACATTTTGAAATGAAACTATTTTTGAAGTGTCAAAACCACCACACCAGAGGGCATGATACAGTTAGCTCATTCTGCAAGAATCCAGGGCAGTACGCGAGGCAACTAAGAAATCGTTGGCGGTAGTTTGATATAATAATGTATCAACTAAGAGACGAATGCCACCTCAGTCTACCTGTGACCGCGGACTACTTAAAAGTGTTCGAAACGTCGGGTTTCTAAAAATGTATTTTCGAATACCAAAAAAATATACGCGAATAAAAATAGTTTTTTTTTCAAAATATACTAATTTAAATTTATTTCGAGCGTCCAACTGTAAACGTGAAGGTCGTAGGTTCGATTCGCACTTGGGAAAATATTATTCTCATTTTCATTCTCTCCGCCACTCAATTAAGCCACGTCAAGATTTTAGGCAGAAAGTGAAAAGCGGAGTGTATTGACACTAAGTTCTATCTGACTATCCTGCTATCCGGGTAAAAGCGTGGAGCTGCTCAAGCGAAATATTTTTGCAATCTAGATAGTATTATTGGTATTCAATGTATTTGTCCTTTTTTGCTTATTTCATTTCCTTTTACATACGAATACATCGTATTGCTGAACACATGGCCTAACGATCAGAGTATTGGACGGTACACGGAAGACGAAAGACTTATATTATAAATACGTTCACCAATGGACTTTGATGTTACCATTACTATTAAAAAAACTATACATGTGCATAACTAATTAGTAAATATTAACTAAGAAGTACTGTTTAGCTAGAATTTAAAAGATTTTGGATTTAAGTATGTAGAAAAACGACTTAAGTACGATATTTATTAACAAGCCGATCAAATAATTAAATATTTAACCACTTCTCTAAAGGAACAAGAAATCATATAATATAAAGAATAATCTTAATAACATGTTAACTTTTCGAACGAGTTTATCTGACATCGCTCAGTAATTTTGATGTAGCAGATATGTAGGTGTATTCCCCAGACTTATCAGACTAATGTAAGATGATGAGATCCTACATACTAAATAAGCATTTCAAAATCAACAGACAGAAAAAAGAACTTAGATATATTAGTAACGTCGGTCTTACAGTTACAATTTGCACATTTTTTCAAATAGCAAGACTAGTGTTAAGACACTCCGTTCTCCACTTTCAGCCAAAATTCGAAATATTGCTTGTGCAGTGATATGATTCATTATGCTTTGTTTTACCAGATATAATCTACACTAATATAATAAAGAGGTAAAGCCTGTAATTTTGTTTGTAAGAGGTAATCTTACTTTCGGAAATACTGAACCAACCATGAAAATTCTTTCACAATTAGAAAGCAACACTATTCAAGTCTGCTAAAGGCTATATTTTGTTATGATTGAACAGAAAGTTCTGAAAATCTTAAATAGGGTATAAAAGGCGCAGTATAAAAGCAGCGGGTCGTTTATACCAAACAATCTTAAATGTGATCTGTCACCAAATGGAAATTGAACACATAACTAACTTAACAGATGATGTCCCACTGAGCCACAATAGGCTGCGGTCACTAGTTAAGCCCGCATTAAATATATCAATATAATTTCAAATTTTAAATTATTTTACAAACAAAAATACATTGAAACTCAATCACATATAGGTTTCTAATGAATTAACTTCTAACTTTCCTTTCTTATTGTTATTGCGCCATTAACGAGGGAAGATTTCGTTATATATACGTGTATTTTTAGGTTACAAGGCAGTTTGAATATCGATGCGGATCGTAAAAGTGATATATTTGCTATACTCCAGAATATGATGTCTCATTGTGACGCAGTAAGCTATCTGAAAATTTAAGATGGATTTGACTGTTTTCTTTAGGTAGACAGGGAAACAATTAAAAATTAACTTAATATTTTTAGAAAAGACTTAGCGACCAAAGTGCTTGAACTGTTTTCAAAAGGTGCAGGTTTGAATCCCGCTGTGTTAAAACTTTAACGCGTTTACTAAAAATATTAAAAAGATTATATAAACAGTGTAAATTTTCTACTTAAAACACCATTTCCCAGGGTTCTTCTTCAACTTTTTGTTGCAATTTCACTGTTACTATTACTAGCATATAAAAACTAGACAAAATCTGTTTCTTTAGATAAATACAATATGTTTCTCTCTCGCCCATTACTAAAATTTAATTATGAAAGAAAATATAAATATAGTGTACAAAGTTTTCACTTTTTCAGCTTCACGATTTTGCCCTACATGGCTGAGTGATCAGTTAGAGCCTAGTTAATATACTCTATTCCGCATCTTCCGCCAGAAATCAAGACATTGAATGTCAAAAGGCGGAACTCAACGCTGCCCTTTGTCTAAGGTACCAGAAAGAAAAAGAACACCTATTAACAATATAACTCCTTTTCAGTAACTTCCTAACAAAACATGTAGTTTCCTTTACTTTAAACGTGTAACTTAGTATCGAAAATCCTTAACACAGTGCTAACGACTTACAGAAGGAATCGTCTAACAATATAACATGGTCAGGTAAACTTTTTCTATTCAATTATTTGTTCAGCGCTTTGGAATGAAATAACACAAGTTACAGTGACAAAGTAATTAAGTACAGGAGTTCATTTAGTGTAATAAATTTTAGTGTTTTCTTTGTATTTGCCCACTTTACAGGGCTTGCGCCCGTCGCAGCGCGGTGGATCAGCGTTTGGCTATTATCATGGTAGTATGGGTTCAAATACCAATCAGGAGATTGATACTATTGTATAAAGAGGTAAAGTTTATAACTTTGTTTGTAAGTAGTAATCTTCGGAAATACTGAACCGATCATGAATATTCTTCACATACTATAGGCTACATATTTTTGAACAAAAAGTTTAGAGAAACATAAAATTTGGCAAGATGTTTATACTTTTATAGAAATGTTTTTTATATCCTAAATGTCTCACACATTTTTAAAATCTTAAAATAATATTGTTATTACTTTTATTTACATTAAGATATTACTTTTCATCATTACACCAGGAAGGTACTATACTCATGTATCACGTATT
Organism: Dryas iulia moderata; assembly: GCA_019049465.1. Lineage (NCBI taxonomy): Eukaryota > Metazoa > Arthropoda > Insecta > Lepidoptera > Nymphalidae > Dryas > Dryas iulia. Next base: position 6,593,219 of record CM032436.1, on the reverse strand, counting down.
CACATTACTGTTGTTTCGTACTAGCGACGCGTGTGAAGCTGCGGGTAACGGCTAGTTATATATAAATTTCATTTCTTTGCTCTGGTACCTAGACTAAGAGCTTCGTAGGGTTCCACCGCTTAACATGCAGAGTTTCATTGGGCCGAAAATGGAGAATAAGAAACGAAAGAAAGTTATTCGTAACTGCCCTGTTAAGTAAAAAAACCGAGAAGCTACAGAACATGAATAGCCTAATAATGCAACATGTATTATGGTTTTTAAAGACTACAAAAAATATATTTACATAAGACAACAAAAATATTTTTCGAAGGGAAATTTGTACGCACAATCATATAACTTAAAAAACAGTAAGCACAAAAAATTTAGCTAACATAAATAGGCGCTTTAACATCTTAGCCTTGTTTCAAATCTAATCTACTCCACATCTTTTCCTGACATTGAGAGGCGGAACTCAATTTTATCTTAACAGAGAGGGGGCAGAGGCCCAGAGTGTGACTGTAAAGCGACTGGTTGTGGGTCGACCCGCAATCATTATCTGTTAGGTCGATTCTCACTCAAAGAGTGAAATGGTGTCGAGGTAAAGCGCGGCGTGAAGTTCCACCACTTAACATACAATGCCTCCGAATTCGGCGGAAAGTGGGTAACGGAATATCTTAACACTAAAATCCCTCTGTCTACCCTACTGCGTGCGGGATAAAGCGTGAAGCTAAAAAAAAAGAGGGAGGAATAATATAATTTATTTAAATTTTGCACAATATTTATTGTGCACTCAGCGCCACGCGTTACCTCATAACAATTAAAAAAAAAGTAGTGTCAAAACGTTCCGTTCTCCACTTTCTACCAAAAATATTTCACTGCCGCTATGGATTCAAATCTCAACTACTATAAAATTAAGTTCAAAGCATTCATCACTATGAACATTGGTATATGTACATACATATAAAACACTTGACATACATATGTAGATATGTATGTTATTTCTACCTTACTATTCGTATCTTTCGCCGTATGAAACTTAACAAAATAAGGAACTACCATGGTATGTTTGGATACTGCATCCCTTGGCTACACAAAGTTAGAAAAATATAAAATTACACAAAAATAAACTTTATTCCATTGCAATAAAATATATGAAAGTTGTAAAAAACAATTGTTTATTTTGTTCAAAGTGTCGACCGCATTCCGTGGAGCGGTCTCAATTTTACGGAAGACATACGCCGGTGGTGTAAATGGATATAAAATTATTTGATAAACACTGGAAGAGAAATTGGTTTGTTTTGGGGTCAAAATTTATTTTGTTATACAGCGCTGGAAGTTCACGAGAAAATATGTAGGAAAATATGTATTTTCTTGTTCGTAGTTTTTTTTTACTATAGCCTTTTTTGATATTAAGTTAGTTTATTTACGTATGTAATCAGATTTCGAATCTGTAACCTCACCTGTTAAACACAATTCTCTTCTACTTAGGCAAAAGATTTGAAAAATATGAATAAGCGATTCATTATCAGAAGGTAATAAAATTTTTATTCGTTTACTATATAAATTTATTAAATTAAAACTTGCAAAGATAAACGTTTTCACGTACAGAAAGGTAGACATAAATAATCTAGTCAAGACACTCCGTCCTCCATTTTTCTTCCGCTATCGTTGGTGTTAGGTGACGAAAGTCGATGCCAAAATAAATTACAAAGATATTATTATAAAATTTAATAAGCTATAAAGTAGAAGAAAATGTTGTGAGCAGTTCTCCCTCATCACATCTACCCCAATAATTTTATACGTTCATAAGTTGACAAGACCTTTTTACAAAAACTATATCTTCAAGTAAGTTATAAGTTGAATAAATGGAAAAAAATACATTACATTAAAGCTTGACAGATAGTTAAAAAATAAAAACATAATAACGTAATTTCTGCATTAGTAAAAACTTTTTGCTTTTTTTACCCTTTCACATTTCCTGCATAAGTTAGGGTAGTTATACTGCGAACCTAGTGTCAAGAAACTCTCTTATTCAATTTTCCCTTAAATGTAAAAGAATGTGTTAAGTGGCGGAATTCAACGCTGTGATTTATCCTATTTGTAAAATATAAAATAGTTACAGCTTCACATTTTCTCTGCATAGGGAAGACCAAACGAACGAAGTATCATAAACCTTCTTCGCTTAAATTGGAAACATTACATTTAGGGACCAGTCGTGGCGCAGTGGCTCGAAAATTTGACTCTAAACGACTGGTTGTGGGTTCGATTCCCACTCGAAGAGTGGAAATATTTAATATTTCCATTTCTTCGCTCTGGTATCAGAGGTAAAAGTGCGGCGTTAAGTTCCGCCACTTAACACGTCACCGCCTTCGAATTCAGTGGAAAGGGGGGAACGGAGTGTCTTAACACTAGGTCCTCTGCCCACCATGCTGTGTGTAGTTTCCTCTGCCCACCATGCTGTGTACGGGATACAGTGTGAAGCTAAAAAAAAGTATACTTTAAATGGCGGAATTCATCGCTGCACGATGTGATGAATGAATGATGAATAAAGAACTGATACTTCGCTAACTAACGCTTCTATTGAGTTTAATTTAATTAGCTCCAAAATTCAAACTCACAATCACTTCAAGCCAATCATAAAACACCTAATATTTACTAAAACTAAAATTACATTAATTTAGTTATGACTACCGCTGTATGTAACTCTCTATCAAAGACTGTAGACGGCATTGGAACGAACGCCCCGGGGAGCTGCGTCGGGGAAATGTGATAGATATTTTAGAAAATGCTACATTTCGAATAGCTTTAGTATTTTGTGGAAACCATGAAATGTTTTAAGCAAGCGTTGTAATTATGAGGAATTTAATTTGTGTGATGGGATTTGGTTTTTTTTTTTAATTTTATTATATTTTGAGGGCAGTGTCGGATTGTAAACGCGATGGTTAATAATAATAATTTATTAATATTTATTTATTGATTTAAACTCTGAGTACAATAACGATAATAACTGCATTAGTTTTTTTTATACTGTTTATTTTTGTGCTCCACGGACGTGTGTCTGTACCTTTTGTTAACATGTGCATTATTATTATATTATTACATTACTACATTTTCCTCTTCTCGTTACATTACAATCTATTTTTCTAAAAGAGTCCAAGTATTATATATGCCTTATACTACTTACTTATTATACAAAATTTACATTACATACATACATATTTTAAATTTTTACATATTTAATTATTTAATTAATTTTTATTATAAATGGGAGGGATTATTTCTATTATTAATGGGGTAACTGCATTAATTTGGGAACTGTGAATTTGGGTTGTGGGTAAGTCCCACTCGGCACAATGATTATAAATCATTTTTGTATTTTCGCTCTAATTGATGATACCTAAGACAAAGTTCAGCGTTGATTTCCGCCACTAAACATGTAGTGTCTCGATTGTGGACGGAAAGTGAAGAAGCGAGTATATTGACATTAGGGTTCTCTATGATTACCCTTCTATGCTGGAAAAATGGATGCTATATAAAAGCTGTTTTTTTTTATTTCTTTATATATCTTTTTATAAATTATGTTTAAAGTAATAAAAACACACAAAATATATCTAATTCCATAATTAGTTACAAATAAACAATACATATGTTGGTATATAGATCCTACTATTAAGACGCTATCTTAAATTTTCTTCATTTCGAGATATTGCATTTCGAATGGCGGAACACAACATCGTCTTACTTGCAAGGATTTTTCGGTCCACTTCATATAATTCGACAAATATTTAAACCTAAATGAAGGCACCGTAGCGCAATTGGGCAACGTGACTGTTAACGCGATTGGTAGTAGGTTCGTTTCTCGCTATTTATTTTCATGTATCCACTCTAATACCACAGACAAATTGCGGAGCTAAGTGCCGTAACTTAACGTGCAATGTCTCGCTGTCGGGAGTGTAAAGTGGAGGAAAGTGAAGAACAGAGTATCTTCATAACGGAGGTCCTCTCTGCTTTGGGGAAAAAAGTTAAAAACAGTTGAAACTTTCAAAACATCAAACAAAAATTATTTTAAAATAGGATTTAGGTATATAAGTAATGTAATACATTATCCTGAAGCGAACCAAACAACACTTTTCCGCACTCATTAGCTAAACAACCTTGTTAGAGTAGTTACGACTCGCCATTGTTTTACATTGTGCCTAACCTCTACTACGATACGAAATCTTGGGTTTACTTTGTTCTGAAAATTATATTAATATGTAAAGGATACATTTGTGTATGAAATTTGGCTAATTTAAAGCTTATAGTGTTTTTTAAGTGTTATTCCCTTAACTTAGGAAATGGAAAGACATTTTAAAATACTTATAAAAATTAGGATTCAAACCCGCGCAGGTTAGAAAGCAGAGTGGTAGCTGCTCGGCCATATGTTTAACGTATGCATTCAATTGTTTACATTTTTCAATGACCGTATGGATCTGATCTGGCGGTCAGAGCACGTGGACGGTTTCCAAAAGGAGCGGATTCTATTCCCGCAGCGTTTAATTTTTATACGTTTTCTAAACATATTTTTCAAAGTTAAAGTTATTTGGCGACGAAGTGCAGAGGACGAGAGTAACATTAAAATTATTAATGAATTAAAAATAATAATTAAAATATGACAATGGTGAATTAAAAATAATAATTCAAATATTACACAAACATACACTATATGTTTGACATACACTACACACACGCGAACGCGTAATGCATCTTTCACAAGAATTTAAAAAAAATACTTCTAGAAAATGTATTCCTTTTATAAGCAACCATCGTCGTTCTCGATTAAACATTAAGTAAGTACTTAAATAATGCTCTACTAGCTCCCTTTTTTCACTCACTCACGCCCACAAGATAGTGGTAAAAAACTCTGTTCTCTACTTTGGAACGCTAATAGTAAGTCCGTAATAGTTTTTTTTTTTTTTTTTTTTTTTTTTAACGCCAGGAAATCCTTTACGGATACCAGCCCGAGTGGGGACTCGGGACGTGGTTATGTGGGACTCCGGTGAGGCAAGATGGTAACGCCGCCGTTACCCACTAAAACCTGACTGTGCTCCTTCTCGACCGCCATTAGCCGGGCCACGGGGACCGAAACAATCGTCCGAGGACACCGGCGGCGGGAGCCTAAGTCCGTAATAGTACAGTAACCCAGCAAGGTAGTCAGCGGGAACCTTATAAGAAGATACTCCGTTCGTCATTTGTGCATACTCATATAAACAGAAATACAAACAGAAATTTGAACTTAAATACAAAAATAACACTAAATATCAGGGATAATATCTTATTCTCTTAAATATTAGGGCATATTTTACACTAAAAGTTAAGTGAAAAGTTTACTGTTTTGATCATCAGTTCTTTTTCATAATAACGAGGAGACGACACGAACGACTCGTTCATCAGATTATAAGTTTGCAACAACATTATGTATGTATACCGTACACTGCGCTCTCGTCACCTTGAAATATAACGATGGCTCTTGATAAGCATAATATATTCACTAACTTTAGAAAAGAATTTCTGCACTTTAGTTAAGCCACTTTATCTTAGCTATTAGCTGTTTTTATTATATTTTGTGAAACTAGCGACCCACTCGCGGCTTCGCCTAAGTAAAAATACGTAACGTTTCGTTCGCTTACTTTCTGACTAAATAACAAAATTTTCTAAATGTATAATATAAATTGTTGTAACGTTTTTTATTTATGAACTGATTGAAATAAAATACATACCAATTGGTATGTCTGGTTAAAGGAAAGTTTAAATAAATGCAACAATCAAAACTAAATTTACATCTGTTGGGCCATTTAAGAAATAAGCATGCACAAACGCACAGGCAAACAAAAAAATCATTGTTTTGGGTTCTATTACTTTGATAAATGCCCTCAAGAATAATTTTTCGCTCATATCTTCCATGCACAAACAACAACAAATCAGTTACATTTTGAATATATGTATAAAAAAATCAGCAGACAGTATTTTCATTTTGTATACAGTATTAACTAACTAAAACTGACAAAAAGCAATAGTAAGGGTGTAACATCTGATGTTACTGACGTAACGCCGTAACGTTAGTAATTTGTACACTTCGGGCCAAATGAGAAACGACCGGATCCCGAAAACGGATTTCTAAGAATTATTCAAACCCTATTCTAACATTGATTGACATTTCTCTACCAGTTGGCATTATTTATACATATTTATATGTATTTATTTAGCTAAGAAATGTAAAACAAACGTAGTTACAATAGGAATTTAATTAGATTCGATTTCCTTCAACGGATAGTTCATATCGTATATAAGTTGGTTTGTTCGTGTAATAATAGGGGCCAGTCGTGGTACAGTGGCACAAGTGTGTGACTGTAATCGCCTGATTGTGGGTTCGATTCCCACTAGAGGAATGCAAACATTTAATATTTCCATTTTCTTCGCGCTGGTGTCGAGGCAAAACGCGGCATTATATTCCGCTACTTAACACACAATGCTTTTGAATTCGGCGGAACGTGGAGAACGGAGTGTCTTAACACTAGGTTCACTCTGCCTACCCGAAACTAAAAAAGTAAATCTCTATATAGAGGCAATCGGAGAGTACTCTAACAGCATCTAACTGTTAACGCAACTAGCTGTAGGTTCGATTGTCAATCAGGGGAATAATTAACTACTTATCTAAAAATCGTACGTCTAAAGTACCTACATATGATAAAGTCTTTAATTCAGGTGGAAAGTGGAGGACGGAGTGTCTTGACACAAAATTTCTCTGACAACTCTCCTACGCGTAAAAAAGCATTAAGCTTTAATTAAGTTAAATAATAATTTAACTTCATTATAAAATCTGAATTTTTAACAATTTAGCAATATTTTAAATATATTTATAGCCTCAATATTAGAAACACTTAAACTTTATACGCTTATTAGCGATTGAGAAAATAATTAGTACATATATTTTTAATCAGTCTTTTCAAGGGATTTGACCTTAAAAAATATATAAGTGTAATAATTAAATGTAATTTTAATAAAATTTTAATATTTCTGCTGGAATATTATATTTGCGTTCCCTTTTTCCAGTTAGATGTTAAAAGTATGAAAAGCCTTACGGTACAAAACTCAAATTAGTAATTAAAACTTACTTCTTGAAGGTGTCGTGCAGTGGAATATGATATAATATTTTCTATAGACTATAGAAATTACAGGTTCAGTTTTCGAAAGTACGTTAATGTTTTCGTGAGAAAAGCTTTTTGAAGTAAAATTTCTTTACAGATACTTGACTTTGGGAGTAAACTGGTGAATACGTGACGTGAGTATTATGAAAAGTGTGATCAGGCGAGGCGAACGGAATTTGAGAGGGAGATATAAGTTGAAGACAGAAAGAAAAAGTAAGAGTTATGTTTTGAATATTATTGTAGGGGCGAAAGAACGAAGTGCAAACATACATTTTCTTTCTCTCTGATAGTAAGTTACGTTACATAACTTTTACTTTAATCATGTGATATAAAGCACACTTGATTTATGTATATCTTCTTAACATTGTTTAATTCAATCTTAAATCTACAAAATAGCTTAAAACATATTTCACCATACATAATTAAATAATACACACATAAAGTATATAAACAGAAAATATTTAGAACATACTCAATGGTCCTTCGAGCCGGATAACTCAATCGAAATAGAAGTAAGAAACACATTGAAACGAATAAATTTTATATATCTACGTTTCCTTAACAATAAGTAGCTACTGAACGCAACTTTCCTCGTGTCCACAAGGGAATGCCTTTATTTAGTAATCGATTTCCTCGAGATGCTTAAACATTCCATTTCACGATGTATCTAAATATATTGTAGCGGAACTTTTCCTTTAATTTAAAAAAAATGTTTTATTTTTACGCTTTTCTTCCATATTGCGAAGTAAATAGTGAGTGAGATGGATCACTATATTCTTCGTTTCTTGTTTCTTTAGAGAGACGTACGTTTATCGACATAAATCGAAAATACACTTACTGTAACTGAATTTGTACAATATATTTTATAAGTATAACTTTTGTAATGAGGAATATTTAAATGACTGATCAACGTCTTCAATGAATCAAATCATAGTGAAGAAAAGCAGAAATTCACCTACAATATGCAATGCATAAGAAATGTAGGCAAATGGAAAAGTGGATATCTGAATCTGCTAACTACTGTAATATGAAACTATAAATACTAAAATATAATATTTATTTATCTATTTTGTTAAGTCACTCCATTCCCTACATTGAAATAGAATTAAATACTAGAATTCTGGAAGCATTGCTTGCTTAGTGGCGGAACTTAACGCCACGCTTTGCCCGGATAACAAAGCGAAGAAAATGAAAATATTAAGTATTTCTATTCCTCGAGTGGGAAATTAACCCACAACCAGTTGTGTTTACAGTCACATACTATCCCCCTGCGCCACAATTATTTATTTGAATTATAATCAGGATTTTCTGAAAACCTGTGTTTTAAGATTGGTGTCTGACATGAACTTTTTCCATAGGTATAGCAAAGTAGAGAAAATCAGTAATTGCGTATTGAGTGACGGAACACAACGCCGCGGTTTGTAGTCCCAGAACGAATAAAAATGATATAAAAATAATCATTCCACCGAATGGGAATCAAAACCATAGACAATCGCATTTTTTAAACTCTTTATATTAAAAAACACACATATCATCAAAATACCAATAAGACGAAAAAGCGTATTTATCTTCTACCGTTAACTATCGCTATCGAAACCTAGTCTGACCTAAATCTTGGAACGGAAATAAATCTTTACAAAACTCTTGGAAAGAGGATAGGATCTTCGAAACGACAATTTTTCCTCCAACTACAAACATCCCCTGTTATTTATTTAATAAACTAATGACGTAACCTGGCTTTGCTTAATTTTGAAAATAATTTTATATCAAAGTTATTTAAGAGGTGTATGGTACACCTCGTATTTAAACGACTTTATTTTATTGTAGCGTACTTTAACCCGCATAGAAGGATAAACAGAGAAAATCAAATGTTTACCCCGTGGGGGGACGGGTTAGTATACAATTCCCCTCCGTCGCTGGGCAGCGTCCCGTAAAAGGCGTGTAACCCAGTAGTTTGGTGGTAGGAGATTCATTCTCCGACTGACTCGCGACCACTATCATGTCAAAGACGAACCGCCAAACATCTGATGATGTGTTCCGATTCGACGGCATGTAAGTCAGCTCCTTCTCCCTATTCCCACCATCCCCATCCTTATTCCCTCTTTTCCTCCACCCACCTTGAGGTCGGCAACGCATCCACAACATTTCTAATGTTGTGGATGTCCATGGGCGAATGTAACTACTTACCATCAGGTAGTCCTTCTGCTCGTATACCCCCCTTTCTTCAATAAAAAAAAGTCACTTCATTCTCCATTATCCCTTTGAAATCGATACATTACGTGTTGATTGGTGGAACTCAGAGCCTCTGTCTTGTTCACTATAGTGGATAAATCAAAATAATTTAAATATAATCATAATCTGAAGGAGAATCGAACCCATAACCAATCGTGTTTACAGTCATACGCTGTCCCATTGCGCCACAAGGGTCTCAAATGATTTATTTACAAACATTTATATACGAACTATCGTTACTGTGACTTTTAAAAAACTATTTTAACCATTCAGATAGACTGAGTTCAAATCTCTCACAATTTTAAGAAACAGTAGAAACACATTTTCACCTTATTTCTAAGAAGCGCCACTTAACACAGACCACTTCTCATTATTAGATCAAGTTTGACTGACTGTTGAATTTACTAAGTTTATTTAATTAGAGGCAATAATCAAATTGGCTATTGAGGCACAGTAGGACTGAATCTAACTATAATTGTGATTGGTCATTGGTTCGATTCCCACTTGGCAATAGGATCATAATTTAATTATTTATTTTTATTTATCGCTTCAGGTGCGTCGCTGAATATGCAATGTTTAGAATTCGGGTAGAAAGTGGAGAACAGAAGATCTTGATTGTAAGCTCCGACTTGGTCAGTAGCTAAGCTGGGCAAAGCGTGAAGTTATTAAATAATGAAATATACGAGAGTAGTAGTTGATCAAAACAAATCATCATATAATTTTAAGTAATATTAGTGCCAAATAGCTTAAATTTCAGTCGAATTATAATATAAATATATGCATGTATACTTGTCAATCTTGTCTTAAATCTTGTCATCTTATCTTGCCTTAGAGGGTTAATTTGTTAACAGCATATAAAAATATCAATTTTTAAAATATAATAGAATATATTTTAAACAAAGGCTTTCAAATTAAATTAAATTAAATTTACCTGGGTTGAATAACTCTTGAAATATCGAATTTAACCGTTTTGCTTATCAACTTTTTGACGATTTTGAAATAAAAAAAAGAAAATGTATTTGTATTGTGTATATGAAAGTCATAATACGGTGAAACGTAACATATCGTAAGGAGGTGTGGCACAATAGGACATCATCTGTCTGTAAACACGATGGTTGTCGGTTCGATTTCCACTTGGGGGAATGATTAAATACTATTTTCATTTTTCCGCTTTGGTACCTTTTTCTAGTTCTGCCACTCAACACAAAATACTTCAAATTTGGCCAGAAAGTGGAAAATTGATTCTTTGTGACTGCCCTGCTTTACGAAAAAAGACGTTAAGCGGCTTTTTTTTAAAAAACTTAAATCAATTTTCGTATTTCTTCTTATTTTTTCAATTCTATGATGCTTCAATGAATATAAAACACCTCAAGTCATCTTCATAATATATATTATACATCTGAAAGCGTCTGCTATTAATATAAACTAAGCAATTATATTAAAGTTTGGCAAAGCGATATTCTCTACGTCTTCATTTTCCCCTGAGAGTGAGATTCAACACAAATCGTGCAATATTGGTAGACGTCGCAGCTAACTAGTCTAACTTGAAACTTAAAGCATTAGACTGGAGCTACCATACTTCGAATATTAAACTTAACTCGTGTAAATGATTCTTTGAATGTTAAATGTATGTATGTTTCTTATTACTTGCTAAATTTGTCGACATGTTTAATTCTATACGATTATTTTTAGCAAAATGTATAGAAAATTGAACTTGTATAGCTTAGTGGTTAATATGGATGGTATTCGAGAGATACAGGTTCGAATCTCAATGCGTTCAAATGTTTGTAACTTTTCTAAATATATTTTTTTATTAAAAATGCCAATAATAAATCTAAATTCGTATTCATAAGCTTGTTACATTTTATTTTTGTTATGTTTTTCATTATTTACTATTTTGAGAGGGTATTATACTTACTTTCAAGTAACCTTCACTAAACTTAATTGTATAGCCGAAGCGTCAGGACTAATGTAAATAGTAAAGACATCAAACAAACTGTTTCTTTGTAATTCAATAGATTTGTTTGATAAAACTTTGAGGTTGTTAACCTTTTTACTTAATAAATTAATTTTCAAAAGAAATAACTGGGATAAAATTTACCTTAGTAATATTTTGAACTGTTTTTAGCTACATGCTTTGTCTTTCAGCACAGCAGGGTAGACATAAAGAACGTAGTGTTACTCTCTTCTCTGTTTTCATAGCAAAGCTTAACGTCACGCTTTTAAATTTCTAGTCTAAGGAAATGACAATTATTTAAAAATAATTATTCCCCCGAGCAAGAATCGAACTCAGAGCTATCACAACTAGCATTTAAAGTCAGTCGCTGTGCCACTGAACCATGATGGCAACAATTTCTTTTTATAAAAAATACTATTTTCATTATAATTGAAAAATAACTAAAAGTTTTAAATGTAAAAGTAACTGTTATTTTTATTAAAATTTTACATTTGCATGATTATGAAAAAATATAAAATCCTTTTTATATATACTATATACACAGAAGAATTGTTTTATTCGACCTGCAAGCGCTCCTGGGTATTATTACATTATTTCTATTCTGTTATAAGATTATTTATATATGAATCTTAATTATTAATTTATATTAGTATATTAAATAGGTGAATGGGGTCAGTCGTGGCGCAGGGGCATAAAGTGTGACTGTAAAGCTGACTCGAAGAGTGGAAATATTTAATATTTCCATTTTCTTCGCTCTGGTGCCGAGGTAAAGCGCGGCGTTAAGTTCCGCCACTTAACACGCAAGCCTCCAAATTCGACGGAAATTGGGGAACGGAGTGTCTTAACACTAGGTTCCCTCTGCCTACCCTGCTGTTTGCGGGATACAGCGTCAAACTATAAAAAAAATGATTAATATATTAAATACGTGAATAGTCAGAGAGAAGTTAGAGTCAAGACTTCTTCAATAAAGAATGAATTCCAATGTCAAGACACTGCCACTGTCAATGCTGGTCTTTACCAGAGCGGAGAAATGAAAAAAAAATACAAAAAAAATGCTTTGAGTGGAGAACGAACCCGCCACCAATCATGTACGGATAAGCACTTGTACCATTGCGCCGTGGTGACCTATTTTTTATTAATTTGTATTTAAATTGTAATTGTATGGTTAACTTTTATTTATCGAAAAAAAAACTTTTTAAAAAGTAATTTATTTTTAACTTATTTTTTTTTTCAGCTTCACGCTGTATCCCGCACACAGCAGGGTAGGCAGAGGGAACCTAGTATTAAGATACTCCGTTCCCCAAAGTAAAAGCAATTTAAATTTAACATATTTAAATTTATTTTAAATAATAAATTATAAAATAATTACAATTGTATCCGTATCTCTTGGAAACCCTTAAGATTACTTAGAATTACTTTAATTTGAATTCCCCTCTAATTGTTATAAGGTTTGCTATTATCAATAGTACTAAAATATGTTTCCTAAGCTTTGGTAAGAAAGATCTGCCCCTGATCCTTACTGCCAGTCAGTTACGCTTTTGCTCCCAATGAAGCGGTCCGATTTAGATGTAATTCAGAATGAAAATAGTTTTTTTTTTTATTAAATGAATTTTCCTTCTCCACGGACACTTCTGCTTTTCACGACTTCTGTTGCTCGGTCAGTGTACTCAGCTACATGAATCTTTATATTGGATAAATAGCCAGTGGTATGTATGTAGTGGTATAATATGGTTATTTTTTATTGTTCAATGGTTCTTCAATTTGGTTGCGAGTTTGGTGATAGCCTCGTTGTCTCTGTACGAGATGGCCATTTTCATGTTGTATTCAATTATATCGGCTGTAGCAGTCTCGTCACCCTTTCGTATAAATCTGCCCATTGCGTCTTCATTAGCGTCCGTGTAGTACGTATGAAAATAGTTGAAGACCCAGGGTCAAACATACTAGTTAATTTGACAAAAAATAATCTTTAGATGGTTGAAATAGTCATAATACATTATTTTTAAATGTTGAATAACATTTTAAACAAAACCTTTCAATAGAAGGTTTTATCCACAAAAAATAAATCTTCACAATAGCCGTAATAAATTAAAGGGGCGAGTGTGTAAAAACAATTAAGCTGATGTGAATGAAACGCGTAAAAGGTTTAATTGAGACCTCACAGGTCAAACGCTTCGAATGGATTTACGCTGTATTTATACAAATTAAAAAATATATATAAACTACTTAGGTATTTGAATGTAAATGTCAGGTTTTGCATTAGGCCTTCATATTAAATTGAGAAATGACATTGTTATGTAGTTCTATCCAGCCTGTTACTTTCCAGTTCTGCTCTGTCCAATATTTGAAGGCAGCCTTGGTTCTATAATCAGTAATTTACTGTACGAATAATTATGTCGACTATCTGTCACTACTCCATGAATACCTGTGGTTTTGGCAAAGATCAGTGCGGGGGACCACTCTCTGTGTGAATGTTGTCTGGACGAAGGCTTCACTTCCCACATTGTATTCTCCTGGACACCTCTGAAAAATTAATACATCTTTTCACAAGATGATAACAATATAATATGATGTTATTCGTCCGAAAGTCCCCCAAACATTGGATTTTCTAATATATATTTTAGTTTGTATACCCAAATATATGCGACTAGGTTTATTGACAAATTCGATTCGTATTCGCTAAATTGATTCGTATTGATAAATATTATGCTCTATGTCCTTCCTCAGAATATATTCAGACTATTCATATTAATTTCCAGACATATGGCATGTAAATATTATATATACTTTTACACAAACAAACCAAATGACATATAGATAGGAATTTAACTATTTTAATGACGATTAAGGAATAGTATGCGTATTATTGAAGTTATTGAAGTGGATCACTTAATATTACAATGGTTTCACTTGTCGTAGACGATTATACTCATAATAGGCGCTTAACGACACTCCATTCATGTCAACCTTATCGTGATAACTTTTAAAATATTTATAAAAATTACTTTATTTGTACAAACTACTTTATGTAAAAGATAAAGTTTTGTTGATTGTTACTCCCACTTTGCAGCGTATTCAGAGAACACGCAGTGTCAAGACACTCCTACCTCCACTTTTTGTTTAAAACCTAGACTTTTATGACAGATTCCCCCGTCTGAAAATCGAACCTACACCCAATCGTAGAGTCAAACGCTATGCCATGACGGCCTATTTATTACTCGTGTTACGTCTTATTTATTAAACATCAGCTTTAAGAATAATACGCAAAAAACTCATTTTGTATCACAAACGAGGTTACTTTTTATATTAACCATATAGATTTCTTCGTAAGCTCCAACAGGATTTAAAGGTAATATTCCATTATTACATTTTTTGGTATACTCTAATGAAATAAAGACCTGAAAGATATTCAGCCAGTTATAATTAAATTTTATCTAGACCTAGGTCTATCTAATTTATGCTCTAATTTGATTTTAGTTTCATCTTGTTTGATCGATGAATCTTAATCCTTACTGACCTTCGAAATTTTCTAAGAACCCTTATTCGCTTCTTTAGTTACTATCTCTGTATAACAACTTTGCGCTTTGTCCCGCATAGCACACAGGTAATCAGAGAGAACCTAGTGACAAGACATTCCGTTCGTCCCTTTCTACTCTAAATTTAGAGGTGGTATTGGGTTAGACGTGGTGGGTTAGGTGGCGAAACTCAACTCCATGTTTTGTCCTACTAGAGTGGAGAAAATAATTTTAATATAATTATCCTAAGTAAGAATCGAACAAACAACTAAACTCGTGTACAGCAGATACTATCACTGCGCCAATGGATGTGCACTTGTTTTTATTTTTTCATAAACTGCATCTTCTTTAAGCAGACTACGAGAATCACGTACACTACCCTGTCATTTTCTTTACATTGAAACATTGTGATTGTAATAAAATCTCCTAGCCACATTTATAGCTTTGGAGGCCGAGGCTGAGACCGTGGGACAGCATCTGACTGTATACACGGTGGATATGAGCTCGACACTCATTCAGAGGAATCATTATAGGGGAAGACGTAGTGTCTTGACACTAGGTCCTCTCCAATTACCCATTTAAGCGAGAAAAAGCATGAAGCTGAAAGAAAAATCACTAGGCCTAAAGGCCATTTAGGCCTTTTGAGGTTTGAATTTACAACTAATTCGCAACTATCTTACTCCATATTCTCTTATGCTCTAATCTAACGCATTCTAATTTTCGCATACCATTTTGTTTTCAATAATTTCATAAATATCGTCCTCATCATAATTTTCGTCTAACAAAATTCTTATTTATAAATAGCTTTACTAAGCCCTAAAATTAATTGAAATTCCAAATTCCGCTGTAAAACATATCATATAATGACCCTTTCTTAATAAAACGTACTGTAAGTCCACATTTTGTAGCAAAAAGTGGTTATATTCGTAATTAAATGGATACTTACACTCGACCCGTGTCAGAGGGCAAAACATATTTTACTTTGCATCTTTCTGGTATGAGGTAGGCGAGGTATCCTAGCTTTTTAATTGTGTAATCTTGGTAAATATATTACCCCTTTGTATTATAAATTATGGTACTAGCACTCTTTAGGACTGAATTTTAAGTAGTTTACTTTTGTGTGTTTATAGGAATGAAGATGCGAGTGTAATGTTTAAGATTTATTAAAAAATGACTGAAAATTTTAATATGAGTAATATTTTTTAGAAGCTATCGTTACGTATTTGGACATCGTCTGTCTAAAGTTCTAAACGTGAGGGCGCCGGTTGTGGGTTCGACTCCACTCAGGGGAATGATTATTTTTTTTTAGCTTCACGCTGTATCCCGCACACAGCAGAGTAGGCAGAAGAAACCTAGTGTTAAGACACTCCGTTCCCCACTTTCTGCCGAATTCGGAGGCTTGCGTGTTAAGTGGCGCAACATAACGCTTTACATCGACACCAGAGCGAAGAAAATGGAAATATAATTTCCACTCCTCGAGGGGGAATCGAACCCACAACCAGAAGTTTACAGTCACACGCTTGTGCCACTGGGCCACGACTGGTCGAATGATTATACATTACTTTTATATCTCCGCCCTCGAACACTTAACACGCAATGTCTCGATTTTTGGTGGAAAGTGGAGTACGGAGAAACCAAACAGAAATGACAGAGAAAAATAAGTGGCTATATGTTATTTTTGTTCTTTTTATTTAGAAATTACTAACTAACATTGCTCTCTAAAGTTCTAACTAACTTTGTACTTAAAGTGAAAGCGATACTTATTAAGTATACATTTGAATTTTGTCTTTGATAAATTAAGTAAAGTGATGCCGTATCATTAATATTCTTCGTGTTATCTTCATGCTTCACCTGTATTATACCTGCATAAGGTATTATAAGTAGATAGAAAATTTAGCGTCAAAACACTCCTTCGTCCTCCACTTTCCATCCGAAATCGAAGCATTGCACGTTGAACTGCAAAATTCAACGCTGCGCTTTATCTAAGGTCACAGAGTGGAGAAATCAAAATAATTTTAATATAAACATTCTTTCTGGCTAGTGATAAAACGTGAAGCTAAAAAAATGGTCATTCCCCCGATTGGGAATCGAACTCACAATCGCCTTTACAGTCAGCTGACATCCCACTTCCCCACGATGATATTGTAAATATAAACGTTGCCTATATTATAACTTTCAATAATTAACTCTACGAGCAAAAGAGCTATCTTCTTTTGTTGCTTTATAACCAAAGAAAAAGTTAAATATAAAATTAAGAATTCTGTAACGGACTATTGTTTATATGAAAAAATATTTAAACATAATTCAATTTACAAAACCATTACATTCCTGTACTTACATGTATCTCTTGAACTTAATTATATTCAGGGTCACAAAAAATATGTACAAAGAGCCTTTTATATTCAACGAATATCCTAAAAGCTGTTTTAAATACCCTTCAAGTCCAGACAAGCTACTGAATAATCTCATAAGCTTTTACTTATTTAAACGCAAAAAATACAACTTTTTTTTAGCTTCACACTGTATCCCGCACACAGCAGGGTAGACAGAGGGAACACTTTCCGCCGAATTCGGAGGCATTGCGTGTTAAGTGGCGGAACTCAACGCCGCGCTTTGCCTCGATACCAGAGCGAAAAAAGTAGAAAAATTAAATATTTCCATTCCTCGAGTGGGCATCGAACCCACAACCAGTCGTTTACAGTCACACGCTTGTGCCACTGCGCCACGACTGGCCCCCAGACAACAATACACATCACAATGGCAGACAACAATATCTAAAATTTAAATAAATGTATCCCACTTGAAGGCATCGTAACTCAGTGGAATAACATCTTACTGTAAACGTTATGGTTATGTGTTCGATTCTCTCGTTCGGAAATTGATTATATTTAAATTATTTTTACACACAGGCTTAAGTAAGAAAGAGAAATCACAGTGTGGAATTCCGTAACTCAACAAGCAAAGCCTTGAACTCGGCCACAGAGCGGAGAACGGTGGAGGTTTTTCTGCTATGCAATAAAAAATGTAAAGCTTTCTTTTTATGTTTGCCCTACATTATACAAACATTGGGTACAGTTGCGTGTGAGGAAAATTACTATTACGGAATATCTCTAAAAACAGACAAGTGGCAAACGAAGTACTTTAGCTTTATATTTTCCTTATATATATTTTTTACTAGTTGAATATATTTTTAATGTGTTATTCAATTGTAGATATTTAGCTATAAAAGTGCAGCGGTTAGTTTCGCGATTAAACACTCTTTGTCTCTAAGTGAGCGGAAATTGGTGAATGACGTATTGCCAGATGACATTTTGTTTATCAGTGACCGATTGATAACAATCAGAATATGACTTAATTACAGTCTTCTAAGGTAATATTCCAATGAAAAAGGAAATGGATGATAATATAACACTTATGCACGATAAAATTGAAGATTCTTATCTTTTTAATATGTTTATAAGATAAATGCCAACGTAGCACAGTCGGACTTTGTAACTGTAAATTTGACTAGTTTTAGGTTTGATTCCCACTTTGAGGAATTATAATAATTTTCATTTCATACTGTTATTTCTTCGGTTTGGTAAGATAAAGTACGGTGCTGAGTTCCATCACTAAAAATGCAAAGCCTGGATGTTGGACGGAAATTCGAGAACAGAGTGTCATGACACTAAATTATTTTTAAACATTTTCAAAGTGTTATTCCACACTTAGGAAAATTGAAAAAGATATTTAGAAAACGTATAGAAAGTTGAACGCAGCGAGATTCGAACCTGCTACTCCTGAATACCGGGGCTCCCACCGCTGAGCCATGAACTCCACTACCAACTGCGTCGAAATTTTTGTACACTTTATTACACCTCATTTACGTTGTTAGCATTTCTGTAGAGAGATTTTTACAAATTTCTGCTACCCAAAAATTATTCTACGAACAATCGTTTGGCAAGAGAGAATGCTATTTATTAAATACTTTTTAAACATTCTTAAAGTGTTACTACACACTTAGGGAAACTGAAAAAGACATTTAGAAAACGAATAATAATTTGAACGTAGCTTTTAACTACTAATATACTACAGACTAAATTCTTTTTAACTACCCTGTTATTTACCCTGTACAAAAGGCGTAAAATCTCCAAAATTATATAACTTAAATATATTATAGCCTACTATATATAGTAAGATTTATTTACCAGAATCACTAAAGCAAACAGTTCTGTTATACATTATCCTACAAAGTTACTTCAAACATGTTTTGCTGCAAAGGATCAAATGGCGGTCAGTTTGGCAAAACAAGGAAATGACCTTACGTTTTGTTACACTGCAAATGCCGCTTAACTTTAATTATACAAAGATTTCCTCCTCTGAAATCCTGTTCTTCGCTTTTAGTCTTGTACCAGCTTGTTGCGGTGATTTAAATTGTAGAATTTAATTTATTTTGTATATCTTATATAATGTTAAATTCCAGTTTCTATGCAAAATAGAGCAAGAAGCTTAGGGTGTTAGGTTTATACTATTCTTATGTAATGGAAATAAATAAAAAGGATTCATTTTTTTAAATTTAACAGATTTTACAACCTATTATGAACAAGAAGTTTAAAATTTCACTTCATTATTAAGTTAATAAAACAAAATTTATTCATAAGTTCAACTTGACAGTCTATGTATAACTATAATAACCCGTTGTGAACAATATCACTTCACGCTTTATTCCACATAGTAAGAGCGTTCTCTGCTTTCTTCTGTGTTGAATAGAGGAACAATATCACCCTTTGTTACCAAAACAGAGGGCTGAATATAAATTAAATATTATAATCACACCCCCCAGTCAAATCTAACTCAATACCGTCCTCTAAAAAAAATTAAACACATAAATTAATATAATAACTCATGAAGAGCAATAGCCAGAGACGGCCATACCTTTGTTAGTTTATAAAAACTTAAAGTTCGTTTATGTGTGTCCATTACAAGTAAAAACTATTAGCAAGTGTCGAACAAACATTGAATGTCAAAAAAACTGTCGAACAAAAATTAAACATTACCATGTATCATTATCCAAAATGTAGTCATAATAAAATTGTCCGGCTTTGGAGGTAGTACGTTTTTATTCATATTATATGTTTGTTACAGTTTAAGCACTCCTAGCTCCTTTGAAACCGTGCCAAGTCTCCGACAATGGGTGATGTGGTTTCTGATTTTTATTTAAAAAAACTGAGCTTTTTACTTTAATTGAATTAGGGTATTTATATTAGACATATTTACCACTCGTTACTTGCGGAAGCAAACACAATCCAATTTCCATACTTGCTGATCGTTCTTACCTGTGACTTAACAAAAGTTATAAATTTATTACAGTGACATCTGTGGAATATTCATAGTACTAATAATATCACTATGCAGTTACAGGACGCAGTAAAGCTAAAAGTTCGATGATAATTTACAAGATGGCGCTAAGCTAAGGAATTAAGTTGAAGAATTCCAGAAAAAAATATATAATAAAAAAAATAATTATATAATAAAAAAATAAAAATACTTATAATAAAAAGGTTCATCATTTTTTTATAATTATTACGGTTATTTATATTTATGTGCACGTATTTAGATAAATAACACTGTCGGTGTATTTTATTACTGATTATCTACATTCGATTAGGTTTTAAGAAACTTGTAATTAAAAGAGAATCCATTAGTTTATAAGATCGATTAATTGATAATTTTAATGGAAGCAACGTTGTCGAGTACAAAGTATCATGCATCGGATTTTTCTTTGTTTCTATATCTAACGATCATGGCGCATTTATGTACATTTATAGAAATTTGAATTCAAATCCTGTTAAGGGGTCGTTATTGTTTAATCATTATATTCAGTTTGTACTGTTGCATCTGTCACTAAGTACTCAGTTACTCTTTAAATATACATAATATGGTAAAATGATGATTTTCTTACGAATTCGAGACACTGCGTCATAAGTGGCGGAAGTCGACGAAAATTTGGATAATAATTATGTGATCAAAATAGAAATTTAAACCTTGGTTGATTAATCATTGTTATATAACAGCTTCACACTTTTTCCGGCATAACGGGGTAACCAGAGGCGATCTAGTTTCAAAACACTCCTCTCGTCTTTCACTGTTGACATAAAAAAATCTAATCTATTCATTTTTTTAGAGTAAATTTTTTTAATAATATGAATCATTTAAATATTATTACATCCGTTTCCACAAACCTAATCAACAAAGTCAAATGATACGAATCAATAGACAACCGAAAGAAAAAAAAACATATATTGATCGATTAAATCTTAACTTGCGATTAAATTTAAATTAGATATGAGAAATCATATCAAAAATCTATATAAATGTAAAAAATATATATTCATATTGATATTTAGGTATCGGAAGTCGTAAATATGAGGGTTGCATTAGCCATAAGCACTTTTGTGCTGGGTTTAGCTGCTTTAGCTTACGCGGAAAGTGAATTACCGTTGGCGGAGCCATGTAACGCAGAAGAATGCAAGCTGCCTGACTGCAGATGTTCGTCCGTGGACATTCCTGGAGGTTTAGCTCCAAGAGATACCCCACAGGTACAAGTGTTACAAGTTCCCTATTGTTTGTACTTAAGTTAACCAAAATATATTGTAATTTATGTATTTGTATAAAATAAAAAAGTGATATTATATTCATAAGATGAAAATTGCATATTATATACAGTTGTAACACATGTATATACTCTAATCATATGTGTATTTGATAAATAATTTGACACTAGGTTCTCAGGCGCTGAGGTCAGATATCTGAGGCGCTATAGTACTTGCTTAATACATAACAAATAAGAACCAATACGCAATGAGCATTTTTCCAAAAGAAATTTAAATGTGCTATATTGAAATCAATCAATGTGCTATACATATGTATATTGTACTCAATTTTCATGTTATTTTTTTTTTTTTTTTTTTTTAGCTTCACGCTGTATCCCTTGCGGGGTAGTCAGAGAGAACGGAGCGCCAAACGCTACGGTCCCTGCATACTTCTTTCGCCTCGTCCACAGTCATTAACCTCTTCATACACGCCCTCCGGGGGGTCCTCATGCTTTTTACGTGACCTTCCTCCAGTATCATCGATACTGTGTTTTCGAAGGTCAACCGAGGTCTCCCCCTGCCTCGCTTACCACTCACCTTTGCTTCATAAATCTTTCTTACCATTCTTCCATCACTCATCCTCTCGACGTGCCCAAACCACCTGAGCACGCCCTTCTTCATTCTTACTATGACGTTCTCGCTAATACCTGCCATTCTGTGTATCTCTTCATTGCGGATTCGGTCAGCTAAGCTGACTCCGCACATCTTTCGAAGAGATCTCATCTCCACAGCATTCATCTTTCTTTCATTCTTCTTCTGCAATACCCACGTTTCGCTGCCGTATAGCAGCGTCGGTACCAGCACTGCATTGTGCACAGCTAAACGTGCGGCTATGCTCACGTTCCGCCGTCGCATCAACGCAGCGAGGGCACCGTTAACCCTGTTACCGGCAGCAATACGCCTTTCAACATCCATATCATACCTTCCATCTCTGCTAAACATACTTCCCAAATATACCACCTCTTTCATTTTCATGTTATAAATATAATTTTAATTTCTAATAAGAAAAAATGAATAAATTACAATATATCATTTTTTTAAAGTAAGATTTCCAAAGAATGTCCATTTCAAAGAAAAGGAATGATACCATTTTACATAAAAAATTATAGCTGACATTAAAAAATATATATTTTTTGTTTTTACAGTTTGTCCTGCTAACCTTCGACGATGGTATAAACGTGCAAAATATAGAAACTTACCGTTCCATGATATACAACCGTTTCAACAAAAACAGTTGTCCAGCCGGAGTAACTTTCTTCGTAAGCCATGAATATACTGACTATAGTTTGGTAAATGAACTTTACAACGAAGGATTTGAAATTGCCCTCCACTCTATATCACATGTATCTAACCAAGAATATTGGAGAGAAGCCGATTATGATACGTTAAAAAAAGAATTTGGAGACCAAAAAACTCAAATTTCGCATTTCGCTAACATTCCTATTGAAGAAATCAACGGTAAGCTCTTATAAAATAATGTCATTTTAAAAACTTATATCGAAAAAACACGAGGAGAGGAGAAAAAAAGGCCATCATGGTGTCGTGGGATATCGTCTGAATGTAGACACGGTGGTTGTGGGTTCGATTAAGGCTCAAGGAATGATTATATTTAGACTATTTTCATTTTTCGGCTCTGGTAGCTAAGACAGCGTTGAGTATACCACTTAATATTATCTATCTATATTTCAGACAGAACTTGGACAATGGAGTATCTTAACACTAGTTTATCTCAGACGACCCTGCTATGCGGGGAAAGGCGTAAAGTTTTTTAAATATAATATCACTAACCAATTTTATTATTTCATTTTCATAGGAATCCGCAGCCCCTTCCTCCAAATGTCTGGTAACGCGACTTACCAAATGATGGTGTCTAGTGGATTGAGATACGACTTGAGCTGGCCTACCACAAGCTTTACTAATCCTGGGATGTGGCCTTACACCTTACACTACAGATCGACTCAGGACTGTGTCATACCACCTTGCCCTAGCGCCTCTATCCCTGGCCCGTGGATCTTGCCTATTGTTGCCTGGTCAGATTTGCAGGGGATCCCGTGTTCTTTTGTTGACACATGTTTCTATAAGTAAGTGTTAAAGTTAATAACGTTTTTTTTCATGAACATTGTAGCTTTACGCTTTTTCCTGAATGTGGCAAGTGGACTGCTGATAAGTATTCGGACAAATCCTGAACGTTGTGCTTTCCATTCGAAATTCAAAGGTTGTATGATGAAAAGCGGAAATCAAGGCCGAAAATAATTTAAATGTAATCATTCTCCGAGACAATTGGATTACTCGTGATTATAGTCAGAGGTTGGCCGGTCGGTAGTAAGCTATTTTATTATATAAATACATTAATTAAAAATAATGCAATTTTATGTTTAAATACAATAATAACTAAATTCTATATGATTTTCAGCCCAGGAAACGATGAAGACGGCTGGTTCCATTTAATGGTTCAAAACTTTGAGAGGCATTACCTTGGAAACCGTGCTCCTTTCGGCTTCTACGTTCATGAAGCGTTCTTTAGAGCCATGCCCGCAGCCGCCAGAGCGCTCGTCAGGTTCTTGGATATGCTCAATAACCTTAACGATGCTTTCATGGTACGATATAGTTATACTCATATATATGATATTTTTTCCTGCATAGTATATAAAATATAGCTTCACTCTTTTTCCTGCATAGTAGAGTAATCATAGAGAACCTAGTGTCAAGACAAGTTTCGCCCGAAATCGAGATATTAGATGTTGAGGCGCGGAACTCAATTTCGCGCTTTGTATTATCCAGCGCAATACCGCAGTACCACAGCGAAAAAATGGAAATTTAAATATAATCATTCTTCGAGTGGGAATTGAACCTACAACCATTGCTATGCAGTCAGACCCTGCCCCACTGCGCCACGACGGCCTCGAAAGGTATTCTCTAAAATATGGTATAATATTACCAAGTTTATGTGTACAAGCTTGTCAAGCTTGTCAAGAACAGTCTATTCTACCAATAGGGTAATAGAAAATCAAAACTCAAAAAATTACATTATAATGTAGCTATTCTTCACTATTTACATCTTACAAAACCAATCACAGCTATATCTTTCAACTTATTTCTTACTATTGTTAACGGGTTGTTGTTTAGATTTAAATGTTTTCAAAGGTTTTCAATCCTTTTTCTAAAATAATTTATCCATTTGGTATCTAGATTTATTTGACATATATTATATTTTACAGGTGAACGCCAACGAAGTGATTGACTGGGTACAAAATCCAATACCACTTAATGAATATTCAAGGAGAATTTGCCCAAGAAAACTTCCAAGCAGCTGCAGTGCTGTAAGCTGTGGGCCATTTATTGGAAATCATAATCAAGTAAGAATAAATATTTGTTTACTACATTTTTTAACTGACTTGCTTAGCATCTTCACGCTTGTTCCTTGTTCCGCATATCGCAGTATTAAAAAACCTAGTGTCAAGACACTCCGTTCGACACTTTCCTCTCGAAGTCGAAACTTTGCGTGTTAGGTGGCTCCCGTAAATCACGCTATCATAGCTCAAGCTAAGTTAGTATTTAGTAAAAAGATATGTAAATAAAAAATGATTCGCCTAGGAAACGTTTTTTTTTTATTGAGTAAAGGAGGCAAACGAGCAGAGGGACCACCTGGTGGTAAGTGGTTACCTTCGCCCATAAACATCCACAACATTAGAGTTTTGGATGCGTTGCCAGCTTTGGGGATGTAGGAGTGCAGGCGGGAGGAAGGATGGGGAGGGTGGGAATAGTGAGAGCTGGCTTACATGTCATCGAACTGGAACACATCATCAGATGTTTGGCGGTTCGTCTTTGACATGTTAGTGGTCGCGAGCCAGTTGGAAAATGAATCTCCTACCACCAAGCTACTGGGCTACCCGCCTTTTACGGGACGCTACCCAGCGGCGGAGGGGATTGTATTCTTAACCCGTCCCACCCACGGGTGTAAATGAAAATAAAGTGATAAAGAAGAATTATTATATACGCAATTGGTTGTGGGTTCGAATCCCATTCAGAGAAATGATTATTTTTTTTCCTTGCAATGGATAATAACTTAAATATAATCATCGTTTTTACAGTCATATGACAATATGCACTAATATATTAATCAAGTATATTTTCTATCTTTTACAGCTATCTTATTACATGCGAGTATGTGACAGATGCCCTAGAGAATACCCGTGGGTTGGCAATCCTCTTGGAGAATAAAACTGTATTAAATATCAACCCATGTATTAATATTAAATATACGAAAATGTTCGTTTAGGTCACCAGCAAAATATTGTATATTTTCTCAAAAAAAATAGTTATGATTTAACATAGTTCGCCATTCAACACGAAAAGCGTAAAGTAAATATCAGAGAGTTTTGACGCTATGTTATGTCTACGTAAGAAAAAGGATGAAACTGCAGAAAAAATGTCAGTCTGAAACATTTCTATAATTAATAAAATGTCAGCTTATTTGTGTGTTTTAATCAATTTTCCCTAAAACTTTTAATATACAGCCTGGTACTTTTTTTAAAAGTAATTATTTTTTATCTATGTAGTTTAATCTATGGTCTTGAGGTGATCGTGGCACAGTCGGACATTGTCTGACTGTAAACACGATTAGTTTTGGATTTGATTTCCCCGTGAGGGAATGACAATATTTAAATTATTTTCATTTCTCCGCTCTTACCTAACCTAACAGCGTAGAGTTCTACCCCACTCAATATACAAAACCTTGATTTCGAGCGAAAAGTGGAGAGCAAAGTGTTCATACTGGGTTCTCTCTGGCTATCTTGCAAAAAGACTATGGGAAAAGGGTCAAGTAAATTGTAGCATGTTCAAAGTTTGAGGTCTGAAAAGTACACTCAGGTATAATAGCAACTCTAGCACCTATTTTAGATTTGCCACAGCAGAAATTTAAAATCACTATAAAAGCAATACTAATTTGCGAAGCAAATTAATAACTTGTTGAAGAACATTTAAAGGATAAAAATTTGTGGAAGTAATGTGATTTGGCTTAGTATAGGTTGTTATTTTTTGGTTGCGTACTCGGTCAATCTGGTCTCCCAGCCCCTATACACGGGGCTTAAAATTAATTTATGTCATTGACCATGGCTAGAGTGGAACATACACTGGAGTGTGAGCTCTTTAGATGAGCAAGACATCTGGGAAGAGCAACGGATGCGGTTCAACCGATTTCCCGGGCTTTTCCGTTGTGTAGAGGGCGGCAACCGCAGGGGTTTTAGTGGGTGAAAATCCCACATAACTGGTTACCCAGACTGAGTATCTTTCAAAGATTTCCCCTGCGTTATAAAAAAAAAAAAGAAGGTTGTTATTTTTATATTTATTTGGAAAGAGGGACTATTGAGTTCCTCGGCGCCTCTTCTCAGTGGAACAACTTTCGCTTGGAAAGTTTTCGATTTTGTATTTACTCCACTATATTTGAATAAAAGATAATTTGAATTTAAATCTATTTATGGAATAAAACATCTTAGGGGTCCGAAAACTCTTTTCACTTAAGAAAATAATTTTCAAAAGTTAGACAGAATTAGTAGTAGTAGTGGCCAGTCGTGGCCCAGTGGCACAAGAGTGACTGTAAACGACTGGTTGTGGGTTCGATTCCCACTCGAGGAGTGGAAATTATATTTCCATTTTCTTCGCTCTGGTGTCGAGGTAAAGCGCGGCGTTAAGTTCCGCCACTTAACACGCAAGCCTCCGAATTCGGCGGAAAGTGGGGAACGGAGTGTCTTAACACTAGGTTCCCTCTGCCTACCCTGCTATGTGCGGGATATAGCGTGAAGCTATTTATTTTATTTATTTATTAGAGAGAATTAATTAAAAAAAAACATTTTTTAAATTTGAATATACAAAATGAATCTATTCTCACCACGATATCTACTTACGAAAGTAAACAACAAAAAATCAATATTTAAAAACATTCCCAATAGCATATGTTTAGCTTTTAGCGAAGCTTCTCAAGCCCGCAATTAACCTAGAAGACACCATCGGCAGATTCATCCGTCGAGCTAAGGAATCTTCCTCGATCGATATAGTGGGTTATAATCTAAAAATGGCAATCTCTCATTGAGACGTAGAAGCAATCAATTCAAACAAGGAATTATACGAAGGTGTTATTTGCACAGTGCGAGATGAGGACCGACCAACCACCGGACCGGGTAGCGTCTGGTAAAATCTCCCTCGACTCGACTAGCCCGCGACCACTATCAAGCAAAAGATGAACCGCCAAACATCGCATGATGTATTCCGGTTCATTGACATGTAAGCCAGCTCTTTCCCCATTCTCACCATCTCCATCTTTCCCCTATCCTTCACACCTTCAACCCTAAGGTCGGTAACGCATCCACAACTTCTCTGACGTTGTGCATGTCCATGCTCTGCTCGTTTGTTTCACTTATCCAATAAAACAAGGATTTTTTGTTAAAAATAATTTACATGTTTTATTATATAATATCACAATAAAAAGAAAGAGCAGAAACGAGCATGGACCAAAAAAACTATGGTGTGTCAAAATCTTTTTTTTTTTCTTTTTGTTTTATTTTAGCTTGTATCCCGAACACAGCAGGGTAGGCAGAGGGAACCTAGTGTTAAGACACTCCGTTCCCCACTTTCCACCAAATTCGAAGGCATTGTGTGTTAAGTGGCGGAACTTAACGCCGCGCTTTCGTGCCACAGTGCCACGACTGGAACCTGCTGGTGGACGGACTGGTTAAAATCTTAAAATAAAAGAAAGCCCGTAGCTGCATCATGATAATATCAATAAAAATGATAAGATGAAAAACAGTGCGTCAGTTCAACACAATTAATTCTAGGAATCACAAAAAATTGTCATCATTAATTGTTTTATTATTATTACCTATTAAATTACTTACTGATTTAAGTAAAGAAACGTAATTACTATAACATTTTTTGCAACTTTATCCCGCTACGTGTTAGCCAGAAAGACCCTAGTGTCAAGACACTCCTTTTTTCGCTTTTCATCCGAAAAGACATCGCGTGTTAAGTAACAGAACTTACCGCCGCGCTATGTCTTTGATACCACAGCAAAGTAATTAAAATTTAAATATAATCACTTATCCAAATGGGAATGGATTCCAACGCATTTATAATCAAAGCTGTTCCACTGCGCCACGACGGCCTCAACTTATTTGATTTGATTTAAATATAAAATTACTAGCCTCCCGCTCGCGGCGTCGCCACGTTAACTACATAGCTGTTTCGTTAAATTGTAACCCTCGGGGGTGGATTTTTGAAAAATAAAGTATAACCTTGGATTATTAAGTATACTGATGCCAAAATTGAAAAATTCACGGTGTAGATTTTTCATACAAAGTTTCATTCCCTATTTCAACCGTTTAGAGGTTGATTTTTGAAAAAATAAGTAGCCTATGTTTCACCCTGTAACTTTTACTACTTTTATTCTAAATTTCATCCATGACATTCGCATTTATAATATAAGTATGGATTATAATTTACTTGTTTAATTTATTTCACTAATTATGTTCTTATAATATTAAGCGGTCATATTTTAGTATATTGGCATATTTACTAATATCAAGAGGTTAAAAAAATTGCAATTCTGCACAATTTTGCTGTCAGACTCTCAGTCTCTCCGTCTCTCCGTATAGTACCGTACTTTACTTTAAAAAAGCTGTAACAAAATTTGTACATATCAGAATACAAGCGTGGTTCCACCGTAGTAAGAACTATGGGTATGCCCACACAATTTAAATTGCTTGTGACGTCATTTTTGTGATCTAAACACAACTTAACATAATTTAAAAAATATTGGTGCGAGTTTCTGATTTGTATTGTCCGTGTTCATACTCCGACTCGTGGCTTTTTAGACACGTTTTTTAGAGGCTGGATCCGCCCCTTCATGTATGTCTAAACAAATTTTCTTGATATTTTAGGAATATTAAGGTAAATCTTTATAGCTAGATAAGTCGAATAGCAGATTCTTGCTTTTTCCCGTATCATAGGTATCATTCCTTCGAAGGGAGATCGAATCCAAAACCAATCGTTTTTTACAGTCAAGTCAAGTTTCTTCGTTGTGTTTCTTTTACTATAAATATTAGATTTATATTTATAGTAAAAGAAACCCTCTGCCAGTTTACATTTCTCTCTAAGCAAAAAGCAAAAAGCTGAGTGACTTAGACAGAACATTGGGCGCTTTCTGTCCACTTAAAATAATAAAAACATATAAGACGTAATCATCAATGAAAAAAATAAATAAAACTTACTTGACATTTTACATTTTTGCAGCACAAAAGTCACTTCATAGTGAACTCAGCGATTTTAAGAACAACAATATGTTGATATGAAAGACCCATTCTCAGTAATACAAGATTTTTTGATAATTCTTTGAATTACCAAGAAATTTAAAAACAAATATGAAGTTTATTCCAAAATCTTTATAATTACATTGCTTTGAGCATTTATCTAAATGATAAATCAGAAATTCGGCTGATATATGTCCGTTATAAAAGATAATGAAATTAATATAAGTATTAGTTTATATAATTATTTGATATTTTGTGATCTTACTCAGCCAACATGAGGTTGGTCTTAGGTTTTTGTGTGGTTGCTATAATCGCTTTTGTCAGCGTACTGGGCCAGCTACCAGAAGCTGAGCCATGTGACGAATCACAATGTCAGCTCCCAAATTGCAGATGTTCATCCACCAACATCCCTGGTAACCTGGACGCCAGAGACACACCACAGGTAAGTCCCAATTTTTCCATTTTCTACTTATTTCTTCAAATTCTTGAATATAACTATGACGTGGTCTTCTTTTCTAGGCTAAAATTTGACCTTGTGACATTATCTCAAAGATAAAAAATGCATTATAGAATTTATCAGCGATCTACAATATTTTTCATTAAATGTACTAATTAACACAATAATAATTACGTAATTAAGCCTTGAAATATAAATTATGTTACTTCCACCTTCCATCTTCCACAAAATCACCAAGTTTTAAATGATGCTTGAATTATAAATGAGTACAAAGAAAGCCAAATTAAAATGGTATAAACTTCACCTTTTTTAATTCAGACATCGTTGGGCTAATTGTATTACATACATATCAGTGCAGAATGCACTGACATTTTTATGATCAATTTCTCCAAAATTTATTTCTTCAAAAGTATACATAATCTGATGTAGAAATCGCTGTTTTACCAAAAAATAGATTTTAAAAATAATAAATTATTCCAGTAGTAAGTAATGAGATTGAAATTATTATTTTTATGTATCAATAGACACAGATGACCGTTGCTTACAAGAAAGAACAGATAGATATACATTGTCTTAAAATACATTGGTTATTATAATAAAAATATAATTTCAATAATTTCAAACCAAATTTTAATATTAATAAAATCTTATATAATACATTTGTTACATTACACATAATATTTATTATTTATATATAAGTTTATATACTTTATTGTTTAATGTTCATGTTCACTGAGTTCTAAAAACTTTTATATTACTTTTAGTTTGTCCTCGTAACATTCGACAATGCGGTCACAGTAAGCAACATTGTGTCTTATCGCAACCTCCTCTCCGAACGTAAGAACAAAAACTCCTGTCCCGTTCGAGCCACATTCTTTGTATCCCACGAGTACTCTGACTACACTCTAGTTAATGAGCTTTACAACAGAGGTTTCGAAATTGCATTAAACTCTATATCTCGCCAAGCCAATCAGATATATTGGCGATATGCAGATGAAGAAGTTTTGATGAGAGAATTCAGTGACCAGAGAGACCAAATAGCTCACTTCGCGAACATCCCAGCTAACGCCGTACAAGGTTTGCTTTGTTTATTAATTTTTACATTATTCTTTATATCTGCCAGGTAGACTGAGAATGTATAACCAAATATCAATCTGTTTCCCCCAGTATGTACTCGTACTTTAATTGCATTAAGAGACATTTCTAGCTATATGTTGGGATCTAGCCATATATTACCTACCAGTATTTGCCAATTACCCATGCTATAAATATCAACATTTAGTGAAGAAAAATTTGAAAACAAAATAGTGCAATTTTTTTCTTAACTATCAAAAATATACCTGATTGGAATATACCTTTCTGTTATATAATAAAAAAATATATATTTCAGGTATAAGAAGTCCTCTGCTCCAGTTATCTGGAAATGCAACATACGAGATGATGATCAAAGCAAACTTTAAGTACGATATGAGCTGGCCAACAGTCACTTATGTGAACCCAGGTCTCTGGCCTTACACTTTACATTACCAGTCGATTCAGGATTGCGTCACTCCCTACTGCCCCACTGCTTCTCTCCCTGGACCATGGACAATACCTATGATCGCATGGAGGGATTTACAAGGTCTTCCATGCATAGTCGTTGACTCTTGCTTCTATAGGTAAGTGTTTCCTTGTAAATAATAAAAATATCAATACGAGTAAATTGTTATAAGGCACATGAGTTTATATTAATTTCGAAATCTTAAGGAAAGCGGATATAATACGTATTAGAACCAGAGTACTTATATGTTATTGTAGCTGATGTTAAGTTATCCTTTAATGGTAGTTTTATTCTTTTTAATTATGGAGGTGGAGGCCACCACGGCACACCGTAATTGAGCCTGATTCTAAACGTGATTGATGGATTTAAATCTCACGGAGTTAACCGATAATATTTGAATCAATCAACCCTTTACGCCACTCTGGTGAGACAAAGTGGCCTTGATTTTTGCCACTCAACACACAATGTCTTTTTTTGAGACAGAAAGGGGAGAACGAAATCTCTTGACACTTAGTTCTTTCTACTTTTTTATATATAAAGGAACTCTGTCCATGGGTTCACAGGTGCCGATGTCATTCGTTAGTATACATTTGTATACAGTTTGGCGCGTTCACCATGTGACAATTCAAAACCATTGAGACATATATTTAATCTTATTATCTAGTGGTGATGTCCATCACTGACCCAGTGTGAATTCTTTTTTTTTAATTTAAATATATACTACAATCATTAAATTCTTCTAAATTTAATGTGATTACTATTTTTGACAAATAATTATGTGTCTATGTCTATGCCTACTACCCTATATATGTGTTTTTCGTCTTTAGCCCAGATGAAGACAATGAAGACGCCTGGTTTAACTTCTTCGTGGAAAACTTTGAAAGGCATTATTTAAGCAACCGCGCTCCTTTTGGCTTCCACATTAGTGAAGGTTTGATTAGTACAAATGCGGTCATATATCGCGCAGTCGTCCGTTTCTTCGATATGCTCAACAACTTGCATGACGTCTATATGGTGATTATTTATTAAATAGAATATAATATAATAATGAATAAGTATTTAGTTTTTCAGCTTCACGCTTTTTTGGCATAGCAGATTAGCAGGGCAGAGAGAACCTAGTGTCAAGACACTCTTTTCTTCACTTACCGTCCAAAATTAAAACGTTGCACGCTAACTAGCGAAATGCAACGCTTTGACTTAGACACCAGAGAAGAGAAATGCCTAGAGCCCACGATCAATATCGTTTACAATCATATGCTGAATATATTTACCCACTTGGGTGTGCATCATATTTAATATTCAATTTTAAACTATATTTTAAAACGTCTTAATTCTTAAAAATTGTGTTTTTTTAAAACTACTGCAATTATTAAAAATTTTAGGTAAGCGCCGATGACGTAGTTGAATGGGTGAAAAATCCTATCCCGATAAATGAATACTCTGAAAAGCAATGTCACAGCACGGCGTCTGCGGCATGTCGCTCAGTAGCCTGTAACTCACTGTCAGCCGAGCATACAGATGTAAGTATACGGATAACTTATATATTAAGTATAATTATATTTAATAGTGTTATTGGAAAACATATTTTTAATAAATTCACTAATTCATTGAAATCATCACATTAACAATGTCCTTGTAACACTTAGGGAACGCTACTCGAAAATTTCATTACTTTTCCCTTTTGCTCCCTGTTTGAATTTTTTAATCGACCTTACCATAGTTTCACTTCCTAACTAAGCTACTTACCATTTGCCAGTGCCAGGTAAATATATACTGAAGAACAAATTCAAGATAATCTGAAATAGATGTTGCGTTTTTTTCATCTTTTTTTATATTAAGACTCAAAATTGAAGATGTTCTTTAATTACTCAGGGTACTGAGATTGTCCAGCCGCAATATAGTCTGAAAAAAAATAATCAGGAACACATTTCGGTATACATGTACCTACCATTGTTGATGATCACTCCTAAACCGCTCCTAAAAAGGCTATTAAAAAATAGCCTAAGGAAATGACGTCTCACTATCATATTCCATTATAAGACTGTTCTGAATTCGGATCGATGCATGGTCCAAAAAAAACGCCTTTTCAACATCCACAAATATATTTTTTTTTTTATGGAATAAAGGAGGCAAACGAGCAGAAGGCCCACCTGGTGTTAAGTCGTAGCTTCGCCCATAGACATCCACAACATTAGAGTTGTAGATGCGTTGCCAGCCTTAGGGATGTAGGACAGAAGGAGAGAGGAAGGATGGGAATGTTCGGGATAGGGAAAGCTGGCTTACATGCCATCGAACCGGAACACATCGTAAGATATTTGGCGGTTCGTCTTTGACATGATAGTGGTCGCGAGCCAGTCGGAGAACGAATCTCCTACCACCAAGCTACTGGGTTACCCGCCTTTTACGGGACGCTACCCAGCGGCGGAGGGGAATTGTATTCTTAACCCGTCCCCCCACGGGTAAAAATTATATTCATTTTAAAATGTTATTAGGACTTCACTGCGATCAAATTTTTACATGTTTTCTAAAAATGTTTATTCACAAACTTTGTATATATTGTCCCAATTTATACAGTATGTGCAGAATATGATCTCATTGGGTACAGTGTATTTTTAAAAAAATAAAGAATAATGTTTTTAAAAACTAGAGTTAGATAATTTGGAACTCACCTTTAGAAGAGTATAACAAAGACCATCTACGACAGTGATTTTCAACACTTTTGTGTGCCGCCAAATTTCAAAAGTGTGCCGCCAAATTTTGCAAATATATAATAGTGTTAGTATTATTAAATTATATCACTTAAAATATTTTCTTTATCTGCCGCCAAATTTAGACATCGTTAAATACGTCTCGCAACAAAAAAAAAGGTTGAGAATCCCTGAGCTACGATATTACACTAAAGTAAGGGTTGGAAATAATTATGAAGTTCTAACTTCTGATGTTTATTATCCTTACTAATTAATTTAAATATAAAAAATACATATTCCTTTCATTAATTACTTGAATAGTATCAAATTATTTTATTTTTTGCAGATGCTGTACTACATGCAAATTTGCAACAGATGTCCACGAGTCTACCCATGGGTCAATAATCCATTAGGAGAATCAAACAATTAAACATATTATATATGTAATAACTCGTGTAAGAATATATAATTATATTAACATATGTGAAAGTAAGATATATTGTTTTGATTTTAATTTGTATCTGAAACTTATAGACGTATTTTTAAAGTAAGTACCGTTTTGACATAAAGAAATAAGCAGTATTTTTTCCAAAAATAATTTATTTACTTGAATAAATAAAAGTATGGCACTTTACTCTATTTTTTTTTAATAGCTTCACGCTGTATCCCGCACACAGCAGGGTAGGCAAAGGGAACCTAATGTTAAGACACTCCGTTCCCCACTTTCCGCCGAATTCGGAGGCATTGCGTGTTAAGTGGTGGAACTTAACGCCGCGCTTTACCTCAGCACCAGAGCGAAGAAAATTGAAATATTAAATATTTCCACTCCTCGAGTGGGAATCGAACCCACAACCAGTCGTTTGTAGTCACACGCTTGTGCCACTGGGCCACGACTGGCCACAATTTACTCTATTTTTACTACATAATTCTCATTACTATTGAAGCAATGGTTGTATAATCAGGCGGCAAGCTACTTCGACGATGGCATACAGAAGCTGATCCGTAGATATGATAAATGCCTAAATAGTAACGAGAATTATGTAGAAGAGAAGAGTAAAGTATGCAAAATAAATAATTATTTTTGGAAAAACATTACTCGCTTGCTTACTTACTTAATACTCACTTTAAAAACATTAAAGATAGAGGGTCGTAGTGTAATGACAAGCGGTATTCACCTTACGTCCGAAAATGGACAAATTGTGTGTTAAGTGGGGACTCGTCGCGGTGATTCATCTTAGACACCACAGAAGAGAAATAAAAACAATATATAATTACTAAGATTTATATAGAAAAGGAAAATATTAATCAAATAAAACAAGAACTCCGACTTTATGATACATTTATTTAATGCAGTACATCAAATAGTAATTATTTCATATCGAAAAGAAATTACACTAAAGGTCATGTTTCTATGTACAGTTAGCAGCGAAAATTACCAAAAAATCAGTCAATTCCCATTAAAGTCGTTGCAATCGTTGCTGACTGTACACAATATATCTTAAACAACTTTAACATTTGGTATGAATTCTCTGAACTGTGAGACTTTAACCCTACATTGTTACAATAATTGAATATGGGACCTAAATTCGTAATTACATTTACAGTATCTAAAATAACTTTTAAAGTATCAATAAGCAGAAGGAAAGTAGAAAAAGCTTTTTTTGAAAAAAGTATAAATTTTGAACGCAGCAGGATTCGAACCCGCGCCTCTTGTCCCTCAAGAGACGTGGGTTCGAATCCTCTTGCGTTTAAATTCTTACACGTTTTCTAAAAAATATTTTTCAATTTTCAAAGTGTGTGAATAAATCTTTGAAAAAGTTGAAATAAGAAAAAAATTGATTACAACAAAATATAATACAACAACTGTTTGTCACGTAAGAGGCAAATATTATTGACGTCTCGCTCTTATAACAACAAATGAAAAGAGACAGCATGATAATGTATCAGCAATTATCAGATTGTAGAGAAAGAATGACGTTATCTTTTAATATTAATACCACTATCTAATAATTTCTTGTTATCTTAGTAGGTGAAATATATATGATGCTGTCCCGCTCTTACAGGAAGGGATAGAAAGGGACAAAATTACAGATGGTAAATAAAGTGTAATGGGTAGATTAATCATTCTTGAACTATTTATTTACAGTAAATTTATTTTATTCATTTTTTACCTCAAGAAATTGCAATATTTTTTTTTTAGCTTCACGCTGTATCCCGCACACAGCAGGGTAGGCAGAGGGAACCTAGTGTTAAGACACTCCGTTCCCCATTTTACCGCCGCGCTTTACCTCGACACCAGAGCGAAGAAAATAGAAATATAATTTTCACCCCTCGAGTGGGAATCGAACCCACAACCAGTCGTTTACAGTCACACGCTTGTGCCACTGGGCCACGACTGGCCACGATGACTGCAATATTATTATAAGCAATAAACACTCATTGATTGTTAGAAAGTAACATAGATTTGTTCGGAAGTGGTTTTCATTTACGTCGTTTCATCGACATGTCCCTTTCAAGAAAAAAAAAAATCAATCAATGAAAAATACTCCTTACAGAATTTCACTCTCATCGAGCTTGTGCTACTGTGATTTGGAAAAAAAAGGAATATAAATTTATTAAAAAATGTAAAAAAATATTAGAAAAAGATAAAAAATTACGATTTGAAAGTGAATTAGGATTTTAACACTCCATATATATAGAGAGAGGTAAGTAATATAAGAGTCGAGCATAAACAATACTAGATATTTCAACAAAAATTTTTAGAAAAACGCCTCTTATTCCTATGTAGATGCATAAATACCAATCTAAACACATTATAGACGTAGTACAAAGTATTAAGTGCTATGAACTATTTACATGAGACTTCTACATCTATAGAATAGAATAAATTGATAATTATAATTCAATAATCACCAATTACTACAAAATTTAAATTTTATATTAGTATAGTGTAAAGCTATCACAATCTAATACAATAAATTACTAACTTATTTACATATAAATTTTGAAATTATGAAACTTTACGTTTCAATTTGGCTTTTTTACTCGACTACTGTTTTTTTTTATTGAACGGTTGTATCATTGTTTTTTTTTTTTTATTTTTGGAATAAATAATCGATAAAATTATCGATATCTAGGTACTATTGAATTTGATAATGTTCATATCTTTGAAAAGCGAAAATCAGTATCATTTTATCAATGTTTTGATTATTGATAACTGTTTTATATAATTATTCAGGTACCTATGAATTATTTTGTTTTACAGAATTTTTTTTCATTGGCATAAACTAACTTGTCAGAGAGAATCTAAGAAGTGTCAAGACACTCTGTTCTCCACTTTCTGCCCGAACAAAATATAAGGCGTGTTGAGTGATTAAATTCAGTCTAGATCTATCTTTTTCACCAGAGCGGAGAAATGACAATGGTAAATTATGTTTCTCCTTGTGGGAATCGAACCCACGACCAAAAGCAATTAAATTCAGAAGCTATCGCACTGCTTCACGCCTTTAAAGATAATAGTGTATTATTTAAAGATAACACCTGACATTTCTAAGTATCGCACGACAATGTTTAATTTGTTTTTTTAAATTCATGCATTTTCCCTATTTTTTTTATGGAAAGTCAGAAAAAACCTAGTACCAAGACACTCCGTTCTCCACTTTTCACCCGAAATCGAGACATTGAATATAGGGGCGGAATTTAACTCCGCGAAATGTTTTAATTATTCATAAAATATTTTTATATCACTGGTTTTATAAGATTTAGTTAAAATTGTATTACAAAAAGTAGTCGAGCTAAGAGTTTCCATATTGTTAGAATGGTTAAGACTTCACATTTGAGGTAGAAAGTAAAAATAACTTAATTCTAATAAGTACATACATTCAAGTGCGTAGGTATTTAAATTTATTTACAATTGAGAAAAAGTTAAAATATTATAATTAACATTAAAATAAACGTTAAATTGTAACCTAAAATTGTACAATCACACAAATAAATTAAATTAATTAATTAATTATTAATTTAATAATTAATTTCAATGAATCATTGACGATTTTAATTTTTATCGAGCTTTGTGTCTAGGCGACAAATGTTTTGACTTAAAAACTTAAATAACCTATAACAAAAGTATTTACAACTTTGTACAAAAAAAAAATAATAAAACAAAATAAATTAATTGGTAATACTGTAAAAAATTTAAAGCTTACAAAAGAAAACAATTAAAATTAAGTAATTATCAGTCCGTTGACGATTGTATGAGTGGTTAACTTAAATTAAGGAGTTATAGATTGCACCAAGGATTTTAAATAGTATCTTAAAAGACATTTACACTCACAGACGTCAATTAGCGTTCAACTGGCATTAAATTGTAACAAAGTTATACATTTAATGGTAATAAGAATTAAACGATGACTCTGAGTGTGATAAATCAATTAAATATAACAATTGTGGTTATTAAGTAAGAACTGCCTAAAGAAAAAAATATAATTTTCAGTTGTTTTACTAAAACGGAAAACTTATATTGGCAGCATTTCACGGTTTTCCCCCAAAAGCAGGGCAGTCAGAGAGAACCTAGTGTCAAGACACTACGTTCTCCCCTTTCCACCCGACATTGAGACATTACTTGCTTATCAATACCGGAACTCAAGGCCGCGTAATGTCTTAAGTAACAGAGCGGAGAAATGAAAATAATTTGAATATAATAATTCCCCAAAGTTCGGATT
This sequence comes from Dryas iulia moderata, assembly GCA_019049465.1. Classification (NCBI taxonomy): domain Eukaryota; kingdom Metazoa; phylum Arthropoda; class Insecta; order Lepidoptera; family Nymphalidae; genus Dryas; species Dryas iulia. The sequence continues at coordinate 6,554,015 of CM032436.1, read as the reverse complement.
CGAAACCACAACCAATTGTATTTACAATTTTCGGAAAAACGTGGCTTCTAATACAAAACATAAACAGAGGTGATTTGATTTCTCCATATTAGTTTAAAAAAATATTAATTATCGCCAATTCAACGTTATATCTTAAATTACAATCTTAGATCTTGTGTATAAAAGTAATAAATACATTACATATAATTGGGTAACGTAATGTTAACTTTTAAAGAAAGTACTTAATAAGAAAATTTAAAAAAAGAATAAGAAAATTTTCGTGGTTAACATTGACTATAGTACAGTATATAAAACGACTAATTCTGTAGTTTTTTTGTAATTAAATAAATTTATCAAGCCAGGAAGAATAAAAGTATTGTATAGTGAAGTACAGTATAACAGTCAATATTAACCGAAAAAATCTTATTTTCTTTAATAAAAAAAAATGTAACCAGAAATTAATTTTCAAGCTACCATCAACAAAATAACTTCACTACCTTTAACGAAGGTAAAGTTTTTCAATTAATGACACTAAAGTATAGACTTTAATCAATATTAATCATAAAAACCTTTCCAAATCTAACCAGAAATTGATTTTCAAACCTTAGAGCATCATACTGACATCATAATACCGTCACTACCTTCAAAAAAAGAACATTAGTTTCCCCATTAGTTTCCCCATCAATTGCAAACATGATGGTCCCGTTTCGACCGGCACACCTCGCAGTGCACCCTACAGCACCACACGAACCGGCAGCGGCACTTCTCCTCGTGGTCCCGCACGCGCGTCTGGTAGCCGCGCCCGCAGCACAGCAGCCGGCAGCCGTCGAGGCCCGCTGATGTACGGTTGCAGGTACGGCCTCGCGTGCCGAGGATGCCGAGGCTGTGTTGAATGTTTCAAATTATTATAAAACATAGTGTAAAATATGATTTAGTGAGAATAGGTTGGGGCCAGTCCTGGTACAGAGGCACAAAGTGTGACTGTAAAGCGAATGGTTGTGGGTTCGATTTCCACTCGAGGAGTGGAAATATTTGATATTTCCTATTTCTTCGCTCTGGTGTAGAGGCAAAAGCGCGGCGTTAATATATGGCATGTCTTCAGAATTCGGAAATTTCCTCTTAAATTCTATATATACCACATGGCAGAACTCAAAATACACTTTGTCTTATTCACTAGAACAGAGAAATGAATAGAATTAACATAATATAATCATTCCTCCCAGTGGTAATCAAACTCACGATAAACTCTTATTAAAGTCAAACACTGTTCCACTGCACCACATGGGCCTCTATTAGAAAAAAATACAATAAATTAAATATGATTCTTGTAAATATTTTAATAACTTACTCTTCGTTCGGCTCACAGTAGTCGGGAGAGTCTTCTAGATAAACTAAATCTGTTTTGTTCGGTTTCTTCATATCCATATGAATGGGGCGTAGCTTTCTTATATTTTTTCCTCGTTTCCTTTCCACAATCTGAAATGTTATGTTTTAAAATAATTAGAAAAAAGTATCTCGTGATTTGTCACTATCAAAAACAAGAAACACCTTTTTTTCTTCTCATTTGCCAAAATATTTTATGCAAAATAATAATTATTCTAAGACAACATGGTGGAATTATGTTGCTGTATGTATGCATTTTAGCTTCACTTTTTCTCTCACTCTTAGCTTCATTTCGTTCTACTAACACGTCGAAATTTTGGATCCGCTTATTACAACTTATTTATGTAGTTAAAACATTTCTATAGAGAGATTTCCAAATTTTTATTACATAAATAAGTTGTTATAATAAAAGATTTTGACGCAGCTGGTAGAACGCATGGCCGGTCAGAGCGCTTGGACGGTTTCCAAGGGGCGCAGGTTCGAACCCTGCTGCGTTCAAATTTTTATACGTTTCCTAAATGTCATTTTCAATTTTCCTAAGTGTGGAATAACACTTTAAAAACGTTAAAAACATTATTCATAGTTTACCTTAACATGTGAAGCGCCTTCATATCTAGTAGTGAGAGCGTCACCCACCACCCTCAGTTGGGGCAGACGTCGCCAACACACTCTCACTGAACAAGAGCCCGACATACCGTGACACTTGCATACGCGTTGCATACGACCACGTACCGCCTGTAATTTAAATAAAATATTATCATACATTTAGAAAACGTATAAAAGTTTAAACACGAACGAACACTTTAAAAATGTTTAAAAGTAAAAAAAAATATGATCATTTTTATTGGCAGAGAGGTTGTAATGTTGAGAGATTCTATTCGCCGTTTACTGCTCATTTTAGTGATATTAATTGTTACACAGAACTTAACACTACGTTTTGTCTAACTAGCGCAGTGCATGGTGCTGTGAGATAATGTCTGGCTGCAAAGGCTACTGGTTCAAAATTCAATATATAATCATAAATAATTAAAATGAAGAATGATTATATTTAAATTATTTTTGTTTCTCTAGTCTAGTGACAAGATAAAGTAAACAGGTAAACAGTGAAATGTAGCTTGCAAGATTTGATTACAAGCGGAGAACAAGAATTGAGACAGTATAGTTACAACTAAATAGTCGCTTGTAATAATGATCTACAATAATTTAATAATGACTTCCGACACTAGTCAACTTATATGGAATTCAGGCGGAAAGTGGAAAACAAAGTGTCTTGACACTAGATTCTCTCTGACTACCCCCCTAGATAAAGTGTGAAACTGCTTTTATTTCTATTATTTTTTTTTTTTAACTTTACGCTGTATCCCGCACGCAGCAGGGTAGCCAAAGAGAACCTAGTGTTATGACACTCCGATCCCCATTTTCCGCCGAGTTTTGGAGGCATTGCGTGTTTAGTGGCGGAACTTAACGCCGTGGTTTGCCTTGATACCAGAGCGAAGAAAATGGAAATATTAAATATTTCCACTCCTCGATTGGGAATCGAACCCACAACCAGTCGTTCACGACTGGCCACAATCAATATTCAATTATTACTTTAATTCTAATTTTTTAAATAAACAATATTTGATTTAATAAATAAAAAAAAATACTACTTATACATACAGTCTAAAGCCGAAGTGTAAACAAAAGTTACTCTGTCCCTACATCTACTTGCAATCATCGCATACATTCACGTCGTACTATTATCCAATAAGGATTTAACAAAAACTGCGTTCATTAGGTCTCAAGATGCCGAAGTACTGATTATCATCATCGATAACAAATGTAACTTTTTTCCTGTTCGTTATCTTTCGCATCTTATGATATAATTGTATAAGACTAATCTAGGAGTGTCTGGGAATTAATGAATATTACATTTACGGCTTTTTACTTAATGCATATATCAATATAACATTTTTTTTTTATAGCTTCACGCTGTATCCCGCACACAGCAGGGTAGGCAGAGGGAACCTAGTGTTAAGACACTCTGTTCCCCACTTTCCGCCGAATTCGGAGGCATTGCGTGTTAAGTGGCGGAACTTAACGCCGCGCTTTACCTCGACACCAGAGCGAAGAAAATGGAAATATTAAATATTTCCACTCCTCGAGTGGGAATCGAACCCACAACCAGTCGTTTACAGTCACACGCTTGTGCCACTGGGCCACGACTGGCCACATACTGCTCTGGCTGGCCACATACTGCTCTGGCTGACTGGCGACTGGTCAATATAACATATTTTTACAATTTTTGTCTGTCCGTTTGCGTATTCCTGCTAATCTTAAGTTAATAAACACTGTTTTATTTATACGGTGAAAGGTGAAAAATGCCTAAGCAAAAATATTTTTGAAACAAAAAACACATTCAAATATAAAATATATGCAAAGGCGGTCTTCGGCTTTAAGCAATTTCTTAGAAAATTAAACTAATTTAAATATATTTATTTCTTTTCCAATCACTTATGGTACTGCGCCACGATGGCTTCTCGATCGTGAAAATATTTATATATTATATACTAGCTGCCCGCTACTTCGCTTGCGTGAACTTAACTACCCTCATGACAAAAGCCCACCATATTCGGCTTACAACTTTTGTAGATACTAACATCTTATAGTAAGCTGATCTATTGTGTTTCTTCTTCTATTCCAAGTTTTACCTACGCTTAAAGCTAACTAAAATTAGTGCTAATAAGCTACCATAAAGTTTCATTCGAATGGGTCCAGTAATTTCGTAGCTGTGCATATACAAACATTCTGTATTTACTATTTTTTTATAATAATACGTAGATTTAAATAGATTTAAATGACCATAACAATCGCATACTGTGCAGTTAGGCAATAAATATAATTAACTGTTAGCCTGGTATGTGGAAAATAGCGTGAAGCTGCAAAAAGGACTCACCCTACGACCAGCCTCGTTGTTGTGTAAATTCATTATGCCTTCGTCGCTTTCTTTATCTTCCTTTACATCCACAAAATCTCGACTGAATTTCTCTCCATATCTTATATCCTGTAAAGTAAATGGTTCTTATGTAAGTCAGGACATCTCAGTACAGGGGAACAATGAGATAATATAATGACGATTGCTTATGAATTCGACTCCCACTCGGCGGCATGATGAATTTTTATTTCTCCACTCTGGTGAACAAAACAAAGTAGGTCACAAAACGGTAAGTCTCTTTGGGTTTAAAGTGGAGAAAGAAGTGTCTTGACACTAGATTCTCTCTGACTGCCCTGCTATGCTGGAAAAAAGCGTGAAGCTGACAAAAATAAAACCCTAATTTAGTACAATAATTACAAAAACAGTACAGTATAATTAAAATGAACAAAGCAAATATCTTATACTATGTTTTTACTACGATTCTCCACACAACTAAGCACGAATCGTTACAAGGAAAACATTACACTAAATATTAATTGTCCATATTTGCGCTTATAAGGGTGTGATAGAACGTATTGGATTGTAACAATACATAGTTAAACTTCACCGTACCTCAGAGCATCCTCCCCACTGCCAGTGTCTCGGAGTCCGTTTTCTCACGCGGGCATCGCAAGAACACTCATTCAATTCCCCGCGACTGCACGCTCGGGCCACGGCATGAGCTAATGCCGCCGCAGAGAGTGCATGTACGAATGCAGATTCACGAGATTCTGAAATGAAATCATACTAATTGTAGTGCTTATATGCTTTTTGTATATAATTTAGTCCTGTTTTAGCAAAGTGAGCAGTAAAAAGTGTGTGCGAGTGGCTTTAGAGGATATCTTGGTCTAATTTAAATAATTATAGCGATTCATTATGATGAGTTTCGTTGGTTAATTGTATTGTCGTTGGTTTAAGAAAGTCGAAGCAACTGTTTTGGTTTTATCAAATTGTATAATGTACATTTTAACTAAAGAGTTTTTGATGTTTTTGATTGAATTGAGATCTCAATACAGAGCTCTGACCTACCAAAGTAGAATAAAATATTATTTACTGTACAATAGAAAAGGAAACAGAAAACACAAGAAACAAAAAACACATTCAAATATAAAATTGTATAATGTAAATTTTAACTAAAGAGTTTTTTAATTAGAAAGTTCAGTGACCGGCTGAGTTTCTTGCAACCAAAATTCGAGATCTATGCATATCCGAAAATTGGTAGTCAAATATTTATAAAACCTTCAAAGCATAGAGAGCTAGGGGCCAAGTAACACTGGTCGTGTTATACATTAAACAAACTGAGCTCCTCCATCAACAAGTACACACGTGATCCCAGTAATCGACATTTAAAAATAAACAATATACATGAAGAGTAGAAATTCCTTGAAAACAATCTTGAAGTGGACGATCCAATATGTCTGACATGAAACATAGTTCATAAGGCGCCTTTAAAGTAAACAGGCTGTCTTAGTGACGTTAATTACATCATGTTTTCAAATTTATTTTAGGATTCATACACTTGGGAGGATATTTGTTTGAATTTTATTACTATTTATAAAGATTAATTTTACTGGTCTAGTTCTACTACTACTACAACTATTACTATAAATATAACAAGTAAAAAAAAAGCTTCACCATTCGTATTTTAAAAAATGGTATGGATTATTTTTTTACAGATTCAGGCTTTACCACAAAGCGGGACAATCAGAGAGCTGCAAGTGTCAAGACACTCTGTCTTCCACTTTCCAGCCGATATTGAGTCATTGCAAGTTAAGTGGCGCAACAGAACGCCGCGATTTGTCTTAAAATAAACGTAAACGAATTTAATCTGATTTTAATTTTAACCTATAAATAAATCAACTAAAAGCCACCGTTATATATAATATATAAAACTATAAACATACTAAACGATGCATTCTAAATATTTTCCTTAGAAAACCTTCAGATTTTCTAGCTAAAGTTTTTGCTAAGTCAAACAAACTCGTTAGATTTCAAAGTGTTTGACAAGATGTGAACATTACAAATTTGTATAGGAATATCAGTCATGCAACTGTCGTTTACATTTCAATCAATTATAAAGAAAACAATTTAAAATCTTCGCAAATCTATGTAAATATTTATTGAATATATCTAAGAATCTTCACTTTTTAGCTTCACGCTGTATCCCGCACACAGCAGGGTAGGCAGAGGGAACCTAGTATTAAAATACTCCGTTCTCCACTTTCCGCCGAATTCGGAAGCATTGCGTGTTAAGTGGCGGAACTTAACGCCACGATTTACCTCGACACCAGAGCGAAGAAAAATGGAAATATTAAATATTTCCACTCCTCGAGTGGGAATCGAACCCACAACCAGTCGTTTACAGTTACACGCTTGTGCCACTGGGCCACGACTGGCCACAAGAATTTTCACTTCTTTTAAATAATTAAATATATGTGTTAAAACTAGTAGATTTTGACATATATATGGGATAGTTAAACTGAGTATGATTAGACGTGTCGTGTGTGGGATTAAGTATATTTACTTGAGAACAGACGATTTATTATATTATTTTTTATTGAAAAATACTTAAGTTTAATTAAAATATGGCTACAGCTTTTAAGGAAGTTCTCTTTAACTCTCTCTCAGTGACACACCGTTCTCCACTGGAAAGTGGCCCCGACTGTATACTAGTGTACTTTGTCTTAACCACCAGAGCGGAGAAATGAAAGTAATTAAATAACAATTATTAGAAGATTGAAGTAGAAATTGAACTCACTATCTATTGTGATCACAGTCAGACGCTGCTCGCTTCGCCACAATGGCTTTTAAAAATGAACATAATTTACTTAATATGGAAAATAGAGAATAAAAAAATCTATTTTTTTCTTCTTACTCCTAAAATTAGAAAAATATCTTCAGCAATTTTCTTATTTTATATTTTAATAAACAAATTTATTTAGTAAAAAATAATAATATTTTGACAGTTTTGACAGTGACATTTTGGTAGAAATATTGTATACTCGTATATGTGATATGTATTCATAAATGCGTTAAAAAACTAGCAACTACAAGTTTGCAAATTTTGATGTATCATATAGACATACAGACGGACACAAATTTTTAAAAAGCTTATTTTGGTATATGTATCGTGTATATATATACAATCATTAATGATTATATATATTATACAATCATTAAAAAGTTGTTATTTTAATATTACAAACAGACACTACAATTTTATTTATTAGTGTAGATTAATATTCTATGATAAATTTGAGTATAAAAATACATATTATCCTAAGTAGACTGTTAAAAATTAACTAAATTTAAATTGGTTTAATTTAAAAATATACCAAAAAATCAAATTCTTACTAAATCCATAATAATTATTATAAAACAATATTTAAAACAACACTATCGAGGCACAGGGGCACAAAGTGTGACTGTAAACAAATGCTCGTGGGTTCGATTCCCACTCGAGGAAGAAAATGAAATATTTAATATATCATCAAAGCACGGCATTGAATTCCGCCACTTAACACGTAATACCTTTAGAATTCGGCAGAAATGAATAACGGAGTGTCTTAACACTACTCTCTGCCAACTGTGAGAGTTACAACATGAAAGCTTAAAAACATCAAAATAATCACGTATATCCATAATAATCCTTAACAATACATTATTATTACTTTCTCCCAAATCTTTACCTCTATTGAATTATGTATAAACATTTCTTAAGTTGTTGAAAGAACCAACTTCAAAGCGCATTCTCACTTAACACGTCCTTTGAAGAGTAGCCGATGTATGCAACCAATAATTATTTATGTATTTACAACTTACTTTACTCGTAACTTGAAATCCGAGCGGAAATGAATTTTACGATTCGAAATGCTTACGTATATGCCAATTTTGTATTAACGGTGATTTTGTTTGTTTAATAAATATGTTTAGAAGCTTTTTTTTTTTGCTTTTAAAATGTAGTTGTTAAGTGCGAAACTTTTTTTTTCATGTTTAAAATACCAGGCAAACGAGCTAGCGACTACCGCTGCCCATGAACATTTTCAGCACCAGAGGAACCGTTAATGCGTTGCCAGCTTTTTAGGAGTTTGTTATTGCGCCCCTTGAATAGACCAACATTAAAGCTGTGTGGGAACACTTCTGTTGGAAGTTCGATCAACAGTTTGCATGTTCTTGATAAAAATAATCTGGCAAACCGAGTAGTAGAAGTGAGCCAAGCAACCAGGTGATGGGAGTGATAAAAGGAACTGAACATTATCACAAATAATATAGATATTTTTTTAGCTTCACGCTGCATCCCGCACACAGCAGGGTAGGCAGAGGGAACCTAGTATTAAGATACTCCGTTCCCCACTTTCCGCCGAATTCGGAGGCATTGCGTGTTAAGTGGCGGAACTTAACGCCGCGCTTTACCTCGACACCAGAGCGAAGAAAATGGAAATATTAAACATTTCCACTCCTCGAGTGGGAATCGAACCCACAACAAGTCGTTTACAGTCACACGCTTGTGCCACTGGGCCACGACTGGCCACTATAAATGTTATTATAAAAATATTATTTGAATCATCTTTATGTATATTCAGGGGCCGGCATGGAGCAGTGATATAGTGTCTGACTGTAAATGTTATAGTTATGGGTTCAATTCCCACTCGGGGAAATAATTTTTCCATTTATTTTTAAATTTTTCCGCTTTGGAAGACGAAGCGCGGCGTTGGGTTCCGCCAAACATCAAGCAATGTCTCAATTTTGAGAGGAAAGCAGAACTGAATGTCATGACACTAAGTTCTTTCTTACTGCCCTGCTATTCGTAAAAAAGCGTGAAGCAGCTTTTTTTATTTATGTTCAAAAGTTTTGTTTCTATAAGATGTCTAGTGTAGATAGATAGCAAAATGCTTTCTTCAAATGATTTTAACCACTTAAAACTAAGTAAATAAATACATACTTAGGTTCTATTTTTGTTCATTACAAATACATTTACTTACTAAACTTAAGTACTCCTCCAAATATATCAGTGCTGTTTTCGACAGTACTGCAGTTCCAGCGGCTGTTGCGGAATTGGTATTGACACTCTTCAACCGCCTGTTGAGCGCCTGTTTGTATCACCTAGAATAAATTATTATGTTTAACATTAGTTTATACTGTAGTGGTAGAATTGTAAGTAAAGTAATTTCTATGTTTTCCGTTTTAAATAATTTCATTTATAAAATGCGTAAAAATCTCAAAAACCAAAGATCAGAAGACCTTATCAAATTAACGTGACTTAAATAAGGAAAAAAATATCCTATGCAGAAACGCTAGTTAAATTATATATTATTTTATAGTTTTAAATACAAATATTGCCCAAAGCAAGTATTCTGATGTACACATTTTTCTCGTACTGTCACATATCCCATATAACAATGTAGTCAAAAAGAAACTAGTGCCAAGACACTCTGTTCTCTCTATTTTCCAGGCATTTCCCAACGCCACGTTTTTTCTTCTAATTTAGAGCGGATATTGAAAAAAATAAAATTATTATCATTTCTCGGAGCGGAAATCGAACCTACAACCAATCACGATTACAGTCACTCGGCCCACACTGCCACTATTCGCTAAATCAATTCAATTCCAATTAAAGTAATTATTTTATACAACTATCAAAGATATTCGTGAACATTGTTAAGGGAGTAAAATATAGAATTTATGTCACTCGCACTCTAATAGGCAAATAGCGAATGACAGTATCAATAAACTGTTTGTTTTAATACGATTGAGCTTAAAAGCTTAGACCGAGCTCATGTCGATAGCCAGTAATTAGCATGCCGCGTTTACTTTACGAAGCTTCGCCGTCATAAATTACTAGTAACCTAATGTTGATGCAAAAATCCTGTATATAAATTAAAAAATGATATCCTCATGGTACAGTGGACTCGAGTATAATTAACATACGTATGTAAATATTATGAGTTCAAATTCTGCTAAAGATTCTTTATTAATGTAATATGTATGTCTCTCGTTCTATGTAATGCAAAAGACTTAATTAAATGTACATGTTAATAGTTTTTTTGCTAATGAAAAAATGTAAACTATATATACTAGTGGCTTAAAGAAAATCATTTGCTATTTTTAATATACTATACAGATTCGCAGCTTAGGTAGGCAAAGCCAACCTAGTGTCAATACACTCCGTTCTCCACTTTCACACATTCTGTGTTGACTACTAACTTTGGTTGGTTATTGCTACATCAATCTAAGATTGCAGTTTTTGGAGTAGGATTGATTATTTATATCGGTATTTATATATGGGGCCAGTCGTGTCGCAAGTGTGACTGTAAAACGAATGGTTGTCGTGTGTCGTGTCGATGGCGTGGGTTCGATTCCCACTCGAGGAGTGGAAATATTTAATATTTCCATTTTCTTCGCTCTTGTGTCAACGCAAAGCGCAGCGTTAAGTTCTGACACTTAACAGGCAATGCACGCAATGAATTCGGCGGAAAGTGGGGAATGGATTAAAACTATACATTTTGTTTTGTTAAAAAGTGAATGCAAAAAAAGCTATTGTTCACTTTCTGTCCATTTGAAGCACAAAAGCTGCAATTTATTAAACAATGAAATCATAAAGTCTAAATATAAAGTAGGGTATTATTTTTAATACAATAACGAGATTTATTTTTAAGTGGAATAAGAACTCCCATCGTTTCCCTTATTCAAGCACATATCTACCGCGCGATGATAATAATCTTGGCATTTAGCTAATTTACTAACCGATATCAGCACAGAGTTTACAAAGTGAATAAAAGGGATAAGAATGATTTTTAAAAAATAATTAAATGTTTCATTTAATTTTAAATTACTAATATAATTAAGTAAAGCCGCTGTACAATATTTCTGTTTTTTTCTGAAAGCCTAATCGTGCGAAACTCGCTTCGCTTTATCTTATTAGTGAAGAAATTATTTTTTCTCCCAAATGGAAATCAAACCCACAATCAAAGCTTAAGTTCAAAAAAAACGATGTTTTTTATAGACTCACGGTTTACCCAATAAGCAGGATAGTCGGAGAGGACCTAGTGCCAAGACACTCTGTTCTCGACTTTCCGCTCGAAATCGAGACATTGTGTATTGAGTGAATCAAATCTGAGAAATGAAAATAATTTTACACCAAGTAGACTAATAATATAAATTTTAATATAAGTATATGCAAAAAACAGGGGCCAGGGGCCAGTCGTGGCGCATAGGCACAGAGTGTGCCTGTAAAGCGACTAGTTGTGGGTTCGATTCCCACTCGAGGAATGGAAATATTTAATATTTCCAATTTCTTAGCTCTGGTGTCGAGACAAAGCGCGGCGTTAAGTTCCGCTGAAAGCGGAATGGAATAGCGGCTCCGAATTCAGCGGAAAGTGAGGAACGGAGTGTCTTTACACTAGGTTCCCTCTGCTTACCCTGCTGTGTGCGGGATACAGCGTGAAGCTAAAAAAAATAAAATACATACATATATACATATTTAGTATTCCTTACCTGTACCATTTTATCGGATAGCATGCATAACTGTTTCTGTCGTTCAACGAGGTAGTCTAGTCTGTGGCAACTTTCTTTATGTAGTGTGCTATACGTTTCCAAAGACGTGTTTGATGTTTGGACGGGCCGTATCGGAGCTGCCAAGTTCCTGAAATAGACGGATAAACGCATTAGATTAGCAATTAAATTAATGATTATTTAAAAATAATTAAAAATTGATTGAATGATTTATTTATTAGGTAATGTGCATAAGAGTTAAAAACTAAACTGTTTGGCTAAATCGATTTGGTAATCTATTGCGCGCGATATTTGTAGATATTGTCATTTTTTTCAATTATAAGTGTTAATTACTACTACTTAAAGTCAGTTTCCTATATATCAGCAGAAACTGAAGAGCAATAAATAATAATTAATCACTTAACTCTATATACCAAACAAGATATAAAAACACAAAATAAAAACACCCAACAACTGCATCTCATTGTGCATACAAATAACCACTCGTCATAAGTAACAAGAATCACGAACGAATGCATCTTAAAATTCAAGTATAAACATTCTAAGTTGAAACATGGTCGGATTGTAGCAAACAGCTAATTTGCTTGCCCTGCAACTCCTCAAGAACGGGTACCGTACAATAAATAACAATGTTAAACAACAATTCAAATGAAGTGAGCTTAGTTAAAGCACCCTTACAACAATGCATGTAAGCTAAGGTAATTAGTCTCGAGACGTCCGCTACGAACGAAAGCCGGCACTCCAATGCGGAATACCACTCGAAGGAAACAAAACTCGCTATTACCTACCCTCCTCTATTGTTTGGAAAAAAATTCTCTATTCAAAACGGCCAATGGGAATGAACGCGGCACAGTACGTTGATTGGCCGACGACCTCCCTGTAGTGGGAATAAAAAGTGCTCGCATACGTAGCTGTCTCTTTTTGTCTTCGCCTTGTTTACTTGTTCCCAGTTTTTCGTTTTAATTGCTAGTATAAGAGGTAAAGGGTAGACCTTGAGTGCTGCACGTGCAGAGGTGGAAGCGCATTCAACTTGTGTAAATGGGGAGAAGGGATCTTGCTTATGTCATCCATGTTAAAGCACAACTAATGCCGTCTAGCTACCTAGATTCATTATATGGGTCAATTAAAATTGAGTGCCTTTTCCTTAGTTAACCACTTGTTTGGTTTGTGACATTTTTTTTTAAAGTTTTATTTAAAATGTATTAGTTCATACTCGTTTTATATATTTTTTTTAAATTTAAAGCTTGCTTTTTTGTTGTTTTTTTTTTTGCTAAGTTATCAATAAGTTTTTTTCTTATGTTGAAACCTAGACTAACTTAAAAAAAGTAAAAATTGATGTAACACATCATTTTTTATTATTTTTATGCTTCTTTATTTATTGTAATAAATTAAACATTAAATACGAAAAATAATACAACCTTAAGTACAACTTATTCAATATGAACATACATTAATTAACATTATTAGCCCTTAAAACCTTTTTCTGCAATTAAAACGCAATTACTTGGAGCACACTTATATTTTCTGTCTCTTCACATAGCTTAATGGCAACCGTTTAAATAACACGAGGGCTTTCGTACTAGGTTCATTTAACGACTGTTTTCCATGGGAGAGGCAATAAAACAAAATATTATAATTAATCAGTGTTGCCGCAAATGAAAACTAAATAGTTGCGTGTTAAATAGCTATAAGTTGGCAACATTGAGTAATTGTGTAACCCACTTTGTGTTCTGTGATTTTTCTTTTGGACATCTTGATTTGTTTGTTTTTTTTATTGTTATTTAAAGTTCTTTAAGAAGTGGATTTAAAAATCATTTTAAAAACAGTAATTTTAGCGAATTTTTCGATAGAATTTTATATTTTTATATATATATATATATATATATATATATATATATATATATATATATATATATATATATATATATATATATATATATATATATATATATATATATATATATATATATATATATATATATATATATATATATATTATAACATAGCGATGGTTGTTCGATTCTTATCCTTTAAATTTTCATTTCTTTGCTGCTTAGGTACCAAAGACAAAGTGCGGCGTTGAGTTCCGCCAATCAATACTCAAAAGTCTCAATTTCAGGCTGAAAGTGGAGGACACGTTCACACGCACGAGGTTGGTGACACTGGGTCCTCCCGAGTATCGCGTAGCGTAAAAGCGTATAACTTTTTTTACATGCCAAAAGAAAAATCAATTAATTTAATTTAATTTAATTTAAATAAAAAATAAGAAAATTGGAGCATACATCGGAAATGACATTCCAGGCTTTATCTACCAGTCATTTAATCAACCTCTAAGTTAATGTTAGACGAACTTAAAGTTTTATGTACTCGCCTAACTGTAATCGTATTAAGGTCACTTTTTGTAATAGGTACTGCTTAAAGAACTTATATAGAATACACGTTTTAATTCACAACCTTTTTCATAAGTGATAAGTGATAAAATAGCAAATTGAAATGCTTGGTCTTGAATTGGTCTCACTTCTGTGTGAATTGGGCTATAAACATCTGCAATTTAACAGGACAATACGCAACAAAACAGGAGGGTACTGAATTGTTTAAAAAAATTAACTGAATTTTATTAACTTCTTTATTATTTTAATACTATTATTTGTTAAATTATTTTATTTTTATAACGTCACGCTTCTTCCAGTGTAGTCAGAGAGAACCTAATGCCAAGACTCGCTATTCTACACTGTTCGCCCGAAGTTGAGACGAGAAGTTAACGCCTCACTTTATGTTCTTATCAGAGCAAGGGAATGAAAGTTATTAAAATATAATCATTCCCTCGAGTAGGAATCGAACCCACAATCATCGTGCTTACAATCAGACTCTAAACCGCGTTGGCCTGGCCTCTTTGAGTTAACTGAATTAACTTAATAATTGAATATTAATTGTTAAGTTAATACAGTTTGTTAGTTCAGTTAGTTATTATTCCCCATAGATTATTATAAATAGAAAGTTATAAAAAAGTGATGTAACACTACTTCTTCTCCATCTATTAAGTGCATAAAATTAAAAAAATCACTAAAATTTTTATTACAGAACCCTTACTATAATAATTCTTTTCACACCTTGTCGGTATTTGCCAAAGAAAAAAGATGTCTTGATGCTTTTACTAGAATTGAGATTTGGACCACTGGGTTTTTGGCCTGTTGTCATTTGTTTTTTGTCTAGAAAATCTCGTTTACTTAAATTTTAGAAAGAGTTTTGATGTACTATATATAATAACTAGACGTTTACACAATACGTACAACAGCTAACAATGGTTGTAAATTCGAAGACTTGAAATAAATTGAGTATAAATAATTCAAAGTACAAAAAATAAACTAAACTATGAAAAATAAACAAAAATAAAATATACTCAGTTGTTCTGTTAGTCCGGCCATTTATTCGGTCCTTTCATTCACAGTAGTACCTATGTATTGTCATCCAATTCGGATGCAAATTTGCCAAATATTAGCAGGTACCTGAGGACGTCAAAGTAGCACTGTAAAATTCTAAAAGATTAATAGATAGATACCAGTTAATCTAATAATGGGCTCGTTCTTTCTCCTCATCTAGATGTTATTTTTGACCAAACTAAAATGGCAAAAGGAGTGTCTTATCTTTAGATTCTCTGCCTACTCTACTATATGAAAAAATAAAAAGCTATAAAAATACTTTTAAACATTTTTAAAGTGTTATTCCACACTTAGAAAAATTGAAAAAGACATTTAGAAAGCATATAAAAAATTGAACGCAACGGGATTCGAACCCGCGCCTCGCGAATACCGCCCAGGCACTCTCACCACTAAGTATGCGTTCAAATATAAAAATATATAGAATTATGTGATACAGAATCCAGAACAATCATTACAACTGGGAGTATGCCAAATAAAAATCAATAGAGCACAAAATTAATAAATACTCAATGATAAATATGCGGGTAAAATAAGTAAGCGGGAACATTGTATTGCCCTTAACGAAAAAAACATCCAAAATTTAAGTTTAAGCCTGACAAAGTATTATTTACAGACTTGCTATTCAGCTTTAATTATATTATTTACTAAAGTATTTCTTGTTATTATTATGTACAGAGGTACTTCCGAACTGAGGTATGGTAGGGCGTAAGCAATCAACGGAAAATAGAATATCTTGGCATAAATTACTTTTACGTTTACGGGACAAATATAAAAGTTACTTTAGATAATTTTCAACACTGGATTCCAACACTGGCTACCGATAAAATCGAAAAATCGAAACAGCAAAATTGTAAGTAAGTACTTTAATAGATTAAAACTTATACATACAACATGTTCGCAATAAAATCTAATAAGCATTTTAATTTTTTTTATATATTGTTGGTTATTTTCGATTATTATATTGTGGCGCAGTGGTTCAGCATCTGTCTGTAAACGCGATTGGTCGTGGATTCGATTAACTCTAGGATGAGCGGAGGAATGAAAATATATCCTTACCTTTTCATTTCAGAGCGGAGGGCTCTGGTAACACAAAGTGCGGCTTTGAATTCCGTCTTTCAAAAAACACTCTTTCGATATAAGAAAAAATTGAGAACAGAGTGTTCTTTTCACTAGGTAATTTGCGAGAGAGAGATTTTAGAGAGTGAAGTTGTTTTTTTTTATTGCATATGTCCTAAATGCTGCATTAAATTTACCCTCTACGAATCACCTGGAAGTTATTTTAAACAAAAACAAACCAAAAATTATAAAATGAAATACAATAGTCAACTTAATAAAAAATAAGTAAGCTCTTTTTATCGCACTTTGCCTCAACACCAGAGCGAAGAAAAAGAATTATTGAATATTTGAATTCCTCGAGTGGGAATCGAACCCACAACCAGTCCCTTTACAGTCATACCTTGTGCCCATACGCCACAGCTCTTTGAAATAAACGCAAGCTAAAATATTTTCAAATAGAATCCACAGTTACCCAGAATCTTAGCGTGACTAAATCTGTACAAGAGGGGCTTTTGTGAATTCGTGACGCGTGAATTGATGTTTTAAGCGTCCGTTCTCAGCGTCTACCTGTTAGCTTTTGAGTGGTAGAATAGTTTTAGATTATTTTTTTTAGTTACGTTTTTTTTAACAACTTTTATAATGTTTTTTAAATAGCTTCACGTATTAGGGAAAATCTAATGCCAAGACACTCCGTTCTCCACCTTTCACTCGAATTCGGGACATTGCGTGTTGAGTGGTAAAAGTCGACACTGCTCTTTGTCTTGTTTACCGCAAAGGAAAAGTCCAAAAATTTAAATTATGATAATTCAACCGAGTGGAATCAAACCCAAGACCAATCGCGGTTACAGACAGATTATTGTCCCAATTATATTATTATATAGATAAGCGTCTCATAAAATAAAATGGGTGACAAATGAAAAGCATATAGCACCATTAGGTTCTTTCTGTTTAGTGAATTTAAAAAAGAAAATAATATGGTACTTTATTTTATAAGATTTTATTTGGAAGTTTTAAAAAATATACAATTTACAAAACTGGCAGTACTTCAAAATATATAATATAACTAGCTATTACCTGCGGCTTCACCCGCTTTGCCTATAAGAAATAACGATAATTTCATTCTGCCGGATACGTGAGTAGTACCTACACCGTGTAGGGTAGGTAAGGACGGATAGGTAAATAATATATCATTAATTTAAAGGTATTAAAAATAACTCAAGGTAACATTAATCGCAAAGTGTACGTACATGTGATACGCTTGTGCTTTAAGCTAACCTCAAACCTTAATGGCTGGTGGGTCTTTTCAGTGCATACAGTCATCAGATTTAATAGGGTATTGTATGATATTATATTTCTTTCTACTGGGGATAAAAACAGAAGATTCAGGAAATTGGGAAAAGCACAATCTCTTTAAGTTCATCCCCACTATCTTTCATACTTACTCTTGCGCTTTGTTATTGCTCCAAATATTACACTTAGCTTAATAGAAAATTACATAATCACATAATTTAAATTGAAATTATAGATCAGTAGCATAGTAGTAGTAGTAGCTTAGACATTAGTGAAATTTTCACCTTTTCTTACTCCGGTTAACATGCTGGCATTAATTATGTTCTATCCAAGTTACGTGATACAGTCTCGTGCCGTTACATAATCGAGGGATATGAAATTTCAAATAATTTTAACTGGGATACAGGGTAGACCTGGCAGCTCAACTGTGTTTAGAAATTCAACTACATATATGAAGTGCTCTGTTCTATGTCTATAACTGTGATTGTATATACAATGTACAAATACTCTGTTCAAGACATGTTTAGAAAACATATAAAAAATTTTGAACGCAGCGGAATTTGAACCTGTGGCTTAGCCATGCGTTCTACTACCAGCTACGTCAGAATTCATATACGCTTTGATTACAATTTATTTTGCCAACAATTAACATTTTTGTAAAAAAAATTACAAATTTCTATTATCCAAAGATTATCCTGCGATTAGTCGTTTGGTAAGAGGGAATGCTATTTTTGATAGAAATTTAGAATTAAATTAATTGTATATTATTTACCACTCCCCGTAATAAGTGGGAATAAAAAATATATTAATCTATAGACTTCGTAGAACACGAAGTTTAAGAGAGACTAAAACATTGTTACTTTTAGTATGGATATGTATCCTATACGCATCATAATTTTGATCTCACTATCCAGCCCCTAAGTATCTGAAGTACTGATTTGAATTGTATAAATACAAAAAAAAACTTGGACATTAAAGTATCAAAATATGAAGTTATTCACGAAATTAATCAGAATTATGTTGGGTGGTTTGCAATCTACATAGATGGTTCTAAAAATATTTATGAAAATTGTATACGTTTCCACTCTTAATTGGTATAAAATTGTTATCTTATGTGACAGCAAGAGTGGAATGAGTGGCGTATATCATATTTAATGAAATTATTAAGTTATATGCCAGAGATATAACTGTAAAATTTCAATCGGTTCCTTCTCACCTTGGACAGAGGGGAAATAAGGAAGCTGACAATTTAGCAAAGCGGGCTTTGGTAGAAGAGAGAGAGGTATATATATTTTCGGAAGTATTCGTAAAGTACAGAAAGGAAGTTAAAATTATTTAAATTGAAAGAAATAAGATTCAGAGTTATTTAAAATGAGCTTCCTCATATTTCATGGTTTAGTGAGAAGGAACTTACACGGCAACACATTGCTATAGGCCTCAGGTCCAGAACGCATCTGGACATTTTCCTCTAAAGTGGTTTTCTTATAAAAAAGGTATCTACTCCGAAGTGTGAATTATGTGGATATTCACAATTTCTTGGTGGAATATGTCGGAAATGCTGAGGCTGGTCAGAAACCAATCCATCGTTATAATTTGAATTTATTACATGTCGATATTGTCTGAATCTAGTTCTATAGTGGCTAAAATGCTGAATAAATTTACGTGTAAATAGTGTTCGTAGACCTATGAGGAAATGTTATATTTGAGTGCTTTAAATTTGTTTTAAGGAACGATGGGGGCTAACATTTTTGGATATTTACTTAAAAAAACCTTAAATAAAAACAGATTAAAAAAAACTAAAATATAAGCAAACAAACGGACAAATTATTCTATTTATAGTCTTAGGATACTTTAATTCACTAATAACCTTTTTGTACACCACGATTTTTTATTTAGATTTTAATTAGGCACATACATCTCGGGCAGTCTAGGCAAACGTTTTAAATGGGCTCCTGAAGCCAATACTTGTGTCGCAAATTCCAAGCACTGCTCCGAGTTCCTCTCTCTGTAACGCAACAGCCCAAGCCAGTGTCGAATAGTGAACTTATAGATTACTGAAGAGTTTCTTCCTGTATGGATTCTAAATCTAGATTTGAATACGTGTCTTTAGTAAGCTTGTATTTAAAATTTACTACGGGATTTGCTTCCTCTTTCTTATTTATCTACTTCTTCACTTTCCAGGAGGGAATAGCAATATAGTCAAAGAAAATCTAGAGTCATCTAGTACACTTCAGCCTGAAATCGAAACGTTGCGTTCTAAGTAGCGGGACTCAATGTCGCGTCGTTTTGTCCAGTCCAGTCCAATCCAGTTTTATCAGAAAGGGAAAGAAAGTAATTTAAACGCAACTTAAAGTGGAGATCGAACCCACAACCGATCACGTTTACAGTAAGACACTATCCCACTATGCCATGATAGTTTTTTTTATACTTAACAGAATATGTTTTCTTCATATGTTTATATTCTGTTAGATAAAAAGATTTTTTTTAAAAGTTTATGTATTGAAATATTTGTTTAAAAAACAATGCAATATTACATATCAATATATTAAAATATCAATAAAGTAAGTAATAGTCAATATCAGGCGTTATAAGCTTATGTTCTCGATAACTTCATAATTACTCACAGTATAAATTAGCCTTTGTTCCAGTAAGAAAACTGTGACATTACATTGCTTCTTTGCTGTGAAACATGAACAAACAAACTCAAACACTTTCACGTTTATAATATTAGTATGGATATATCTATACAAATAAATATAGTGATGAATATTCATGTTACTGCTTATTACTAAATGCATTTGTATGTGTACACGGTACATATACCAATTTTGTCCTTGCCCATTTTTCCGGTTAATCTCTGGAATGGCTGGACCGATTTCGACGGGACTTTCACTGCCAGATAGCTGATGTAATAAAGCATAGCTTAGGCTACTTTTGTTTTAGAATTACAATGTTTTTGTTTTATTGAACACGGACGAAGCCGCGGGAAACAGCAAGTTTTAAAATTAAAGTAGCCTAAGTTACGCCCTGTTACATCAGTTATCATCATAGTAAATTCTGTCGAAATCGGTCCAGCCGTTCCAGAGATTATCGTAAACAAACAGACAGACAGACAGACAAAAATTTTTAAAAAGCTTATCTATCTATATCTATCGTGTATATATACATATGCAATCAGTAAAAAGTTATTATTTTAATATTACAAACAGACACTTCAATTTTATTTATTAGTATAGATAGTAGGTATTTTTTTAAGCTTTAAAATTTTAAGCTTTTTATTACTATTTACTAATAAATATCTATTCATGCGATTGAATTTATGCCAATCTATTATTTTACTAAAGGCAGGGCTTCTTAAACTTTCGTCATTCACGACCCCATTAATGATTGCGAGTTTCTTGACGACCCCATACAAATATTAAAGAAAAATAAAATGATATATATATAAATATTTGACATTAAAATCTTGCGACCCCAGAATTTTGCTACCCATAGTTTAAGAGGTCCTGTACTAAGGTAGTAAAAAATATTTTTAAAATTGTCAAAGTGTTATTCACACACTTGGATAAGATATAAAGAACATTTTTAGAAAATATATTAAAATTAAAACTTATTGGATTCGAACCCGCGCCTCTCATAAAACCGTGCTAGTTTAGACGGTTTTCTAATAATATAAAAATATTTTCTTTTTTTTTTTTAGCTTCACGCTGTATCCCTTGCGGGGTAGTTAGAGAGAACGGAGCGCCAAACGCTACGGTCCCTGCATACTTCTTTCTCGTCCACAGTCATCAACCTCTTCATACACGCCCTCCGGGGGGTCCTCACGCTTTTTACGTGAATAAAAAAGTAATCCTGTAATCTAGTGACTATAACAGCGTTACTTTCAAATATTACAATAAGAAATTTTCATCGTGTAATTAGCCTAAATAATGTTATCACATCAAGGAAGTGATCGTTGCTTAACTTGAGCTAACATAATGATAACAGATTAAAGTTAATTCTGTAAACAAGAATAAGAATTCACGTTTAAAAATATATGCAACTAGCTGTTGCCCATGACTTCGTCTGCTAAATAATTTGCCTTTCTACCAAATTTCAAATGTGTACTAAATGAGATGGATTTCATACAAATTTGCAAGATCCTTCGTCATCGTTAAACCTGTTTTGTCGCGAAATCTGTTCTTACTTAATGTCTACTAAAAACAGATAGATAATGGCTACTGTCAAATTTTATTTTTGTACATAAATTATTTTCTGTCATTTGAGTAGTGTCAAGACACTCTTTTATTTATTTATTTATTTTTTATTTATTTATTTATTGGGAAGCCAACGCTATATAATAGTATATAACACAACGCTATATAATATAAATCGTATCATAGGATACGATTTATATTATCACATCTATATAAACCTTATTACACAGTACCTATACCTCAATCACAGGTTAACACATCATGAAACAAAAATAAACTACATAATCCATATAAAAAAAGAAACAAAATAAAAAGCAAAAGGCACTCGATAATTTATACTTCAAAATAAAAATTGAGTTTCTTTTTATATGAATGTTCACTCTGTTCTTAAGTTTCCGCCTGAAATCGAGCCATTTCATAATGACGGTCCGTCCGGTTTTATTAGTGCTAAGACAATTCTCGGGTACCAAAGCAAAGAAATAAATTAATTATAATTAAAATTCAAAATATATTTATTCAAATACACTTTTGTAAGCACTTTGGTATCGTCGAATAAAATATAATCAATCACCCGAGTGGAAATTGAACCCACAACTACGTCTCTATTGCCTCATAATTAATTACATTATAATTAGATAACGAGTTAAAAATAAATTTAGTTTTATATCATTTCTCATAATTTTGTTATCTCCTTAAAAATAACATATTTTTTTACAAATAATCAATCATGCACATATCAGTACATTGTAGGTGCATAAGAAAGGCGAATTCATTTTTTTACCGTCACGCTGTAGGTATCCCGCATATAGCAGGGTAGGCAGATTGAACCTAATGTTAATACCCCCTATGTATTTTTTACACTGTTTTATATATAAGAATATTTTAAAAAATAATTTTTAAATGAATTTTCAGGCAATAATTATTATTTAAAACTAACAACCTCGGCTCTGGTACGATGAAGTGCGGCTTTGGAGTCCAGCATTGAAGAAGCAAAAAGTAGAGAAAGGAATATCTCAACACTAAAATCTTTGTGCTAACCGGAAATACAAGAGATGTATTTAAATTTAGAAAAAAAAAACAGTATTAGTCGTGGGACTGTCGATAGAAGTGAAAACGGAACTATTAAGTTGAGTGTAATTAAAACTATATGCAAAAATTATATGATTTTTTTTATGTTTTATTTATTAGTTACATATGATGGGTTAAACAAATCATGAACAAAATATAAATACAAAGTGGTTGAAAAAATAATTAATATACAATTATCTTAATTATACATAGTATTTATATTTACACGAATTTCAATTTCAATACTATTATCATTAGCATGTCGGTGACGCGAACCGAGGATTTTACCCTCTACCAAAACGCTCAACGCGCCTAAAGAAGTTTTCACTTCAAAATTAAAAAATATTGTATAAATATTTATTTTACTGTACTACTAAGCATACTACTAAAGTTACTCCTATACTTAAGTCAAAGTTAATCCTATGCTTCCGTATGAATGACACTTATGAACTACGTAAAAAATATTATTAGAGAGTCATTCAAACTTACGTGCTGATGTCAACGATACTTTTATTTCCGTATACGATATACTAGATAGTAGAAATTTTATTTATTTCATATGTACATGTTATATAGCATTCTGCACTTTTTTTTAAATTGTGATAGAGATCGTTGTGGTACAGTGAATAATATTTTAACTATACGTATACGATAGTTTTTTTCCTTTTTTTTTACCTTCACGCTGTATCAAACACTCTTTATGTCTTTATATATAAAATACAAAATAATATATAAAAAGTATATATAATATATAAAAAGTATGTAGATCGTTACATACAAGAAACATAGACTTACTTATAATAAAATCGAAATTTTCATAACCCTCGTGTTTTATATATATAAATCTGAATATATTTTATACGTTTATTTATACCAGAAGTTATTTATTTATTAACAGATTTAATAAATCCTTGGATAGCATTTCATCTTGTGACATTTTATTAGTTTTAGACTTTTCCGTCATATTGCCGGGAAAGGATTTTTTTTTAAACTTATTTCTTTTTGTACAACAAGGCAGTCAGAAAGAGCACAGTGTAAAGACACTCTTTCTACAATTTTCATCTAAATTTGATACATTGCATGATGAGTTGTGGATCTCAACGGGTTGATTTCTTCACCACAATAATTAAATAATACAGTTCCCTCGAGTGGGAATCGAATCCACAACCAAATCCGTTTATAGTGAAACATTTTCCCAATATACATCCATAGCTTCTTTATCCTATCAAATCATACACAGTATAATAAGTCATCAATAAAAAAAATATCAGATTTTTTATTAACCTATCCAAATTGATTACACTAATCAACCCTCGGTTTTTACATCATACGTCATTGCTTCAGCGGGCTGAGTCACAGGTGTCGGTTCACCCCTTCAATTGCACGGTTATATGTACATACATACATACTAGCACGTGAATATTGACTCGCTATGAATAACTTATTGGGTCGGAACGCATTTGATCTGTATTAACTGAGCTAGTGATTGGGTGTGTGAAAAATTTATTAGGCTATTTGTTTGATTTTAAATTACTTTATAAAGGGGAATATGTTTATTTATTAATTTTTTAAGCTTCACGCTGTATCCCGCACACAGCAGGGTAGGCAGAGGGAACCTAGTGTTAAAACACTCCGTTCCCCACTTACCACCAAATTCGGAGGCATTACGTGTTAAATGGCGAAACTTAACGTCGCGCTTTGCCTCGACACCAGAGCGAAGAAAAATGGAAATATGAAATATTTCCACTCCTCGAGTGGGAATCGACCCCACCACCAATGTTCTTTGCCATCACACTCTGCGCCACGACTGGCCCCATTTTTTTGACAACGATAATATGCAGATGACAAGCGTGAAGCTTTTATTTAATGTCACACAAACATATTATATATCCAACGGATATATAATGTAAAATAAATGAATTTTCAACACATTACCAAGGTTTAAGTAATTTATGTATCTATATCATGTCATGATAATTAGTTATTTAAATGATTTCCTTTATATTCTATATTATTGAATAATTATAATATGGTAATTTAAATTCCATAATTATTGGTATTAGAATAAATAACTAATAGCAATTACTAGTTAATGATGTAATAAAACAAATAAATTAAATAGTATATACAAGCTTCGATTTAGTACTTTGTGTCTATTAAAATTGACTTCAAAATAAAATTGATTTAAGTAGTTTATCGCGATTGTGTAAGTTTCTTACTATCTATACACAATTTTTTTTTTAGCTTCACGCTGTATCCCGCTCACAGCAAGCTAGGCAGAGGGAATCTAGCGTTAAGAACCTCCGTTCCCCACTTACCGTCAAATTCGGAGGCATTGCGTGTTAAGTGGCGGAACTTAACGCCGCGCTTTGGCTCGATATCAGAGCGAAAAAAATGGAAATAATAAATATTTCCACTCCTCGACTGGGAATCGAACGCACAACCAGTCGCTTTACAGTCACACTTTGTGCCTCTGCGCTACGACTTGCTCTAAGCGGTGTCTTAACTATTACAAATCACGACATAATAATTGACAAAGTTAATTTTAAAATATTATTTAACTTCCATTCCGAATTCGGCGGTGCGTGGGGAACGGAGTGTCATAACTACTAGGTTTCCTTTGCCTACCCTGCTGTGTGCGGGATACAGCATGAAACTAAAAAAAGTAACTACCAAATTTCTTATACATCAAAAGATCAAAATTAAGGAAAGCTATACGTAAAATAACGTAAACTAACAACTAATTAATCAATTCAAATTTAATAACAAATTGAACTATTATTTCATCTGTCAGAACGCATTGTCTAGTACTCAAACTACTGCGATGTTACGAGCAGGTTAACACAATTGCCTAGTGCCTACTTAACAGTGTTCTAAATCGGCTAGGACATGAGGCTAAAACTGTTGTAAACTAAGTATAATGGGCACTTGACTTGCTTTACTTCTAATTCTAAGCCTCTGTCAATTAGAAAGGTCAGTGAATTTAATTTATTAAACCGATTAACCGTTATATTTTATCGTTTTTTGATTGTAACTTCTTACTATGTTTAAATAAGCTTGCAATTTTTTCATATGCCAAAGCTCTTGGCTTGTCAAAAAATTGCATTTTTTTATTAAATAATGTAAACAGCACAACTCTGCTGTGTCAGCATTATAAGTTTACGATGGAAAAAAAAATTACGATACTATTCGTTGAGATGACGATATAATGTCAAAAGAAGCACTCGTTAGTAAGCAATGATCGGTATTAAAAAAAGTTTTTTTTTTAAATATTACAAA
This sequence comes from Dryas iulia moderata, assembly GCA_019049465.1. Lineage (NCBI taxonomy): Eukaryota > Metazoa > Arthropoda > Insecta > Lepidoptera > Nymphalidae > Dryas > Dryas iulia. Next base: position 6,527,859 of record CM032436.1, on the reverse strand, counting down.
GCCAAGTATATTTACCCTGCCGATGATTCTAATCTTGTGACTTTTTAATAGAAACAGAAGAAAAACAAAAAATAGGAAGCATTTGAACATTGCGTTCTTCTACGACTTGAGAGAACTTAAGACGACTGAAGGACAGACATTCTCCATTTTTTAATAAAGTTGTATTTAATAATACTGTATACAGTGAGTTTCATCCAATCTTATGATATTTGATGATGTGAATATGTCAGCTGTGAGTGCAAAAGGAACAAAAACGTCAAATATTAAAAATAATATGATTCTAATCATATATTTCTATTATAATACAGCTTTGTAGCTTTACGCTTTTTCCCTCATGACAGGGTACTTAGAAAGTCCTCCACTTTTAGCCCGAAATCGAGACATTTTGTGTTGGGTGGGCGAAACTCATCCCTACGCTTTGTCTTACATACCAAAGCGGACAATGAAAATAATATATAATCTGAGTAGTAATAGAACCCACAACCATCCGGTTAACAGTCAGACGCCGTCCTACTGGGCAACGACTATATTAGCCGTGAAAGCGTGACAGACAAACACACAGACTTTCACATTTATAATATAAGTATGGATACATATATAACCATAACATCTACACAGGTAAATAAACTTATAAGCAATAACGCGATTGCAGAATTGTAGGACAAACCGCAATAGTTGCCTAATGACGAGGAAGATATAATGGCACTTCATACTTGTAAGTTCTAACTACGCCAGGCTTAGGGGGACTGATTAAAAACAAAAACTTCTAATCTAGGACTGTGACGGCCTAGATGTATTCTGACTTAGTTAAGTTAAGTAAATATAAGTGGGGACTATAATTGGATGGGTTGTTATTTTGACATGTATATTTCTATGTGAAAATATTTAGGATGAATTCTAATTCTTAGAAGTATATAAAATTATATTATAATTTAACTAACTAGGTAACTCTTTTTAAAAATATATATTTGAAATACGAAATACCTACTTACTCGTGTATACATAGATACAAAAGTTATAGGTAACTTCAATGGCAAAAACGACTAGCATCCATACTTACCTATATTATAAATGCAAATATCTGTCCGTCTGTCTGTTACGTATAAGGCCTAACCAGCGGAATTCGGCATTATATTAGTAGATAACCCAAGGTCAAGTAAAGTAGCATATGCACTATGCTTTTCAAATATCTATCACTAAAGTGTTCAAATAGGGAACAAAGCCTATGAGCCAACGATGACGAGCCTAACATTTGCCACTCCAGACTTTCACATAACCGAGTTCGAGTTCCCTCTCAACCGGAATCCGCAGCAGATTTCTTCACGATTATAAAAAGAAGGGGATGAAAATTAGCTAAAAAGAAAACTTTACGTAGATACGAAGCATCTATAATTGTGTAGTTCACGCGGGCGAACCCGCGAGCGGTACTCTAGTGTGGATATAAACTCAAATAAAAGGAAATCGCAGTTAAAATTGTAATAAACAGTTATCTCGGGCTATAAAGTGAAAAACCTATAAACACTTTATTGAAAAAAATAAAAATCTCATGAAAATGGTTTTTACGTGTAATAAAAGCTCCATATCGAGTAAAGTTTGTGAAGTGTTGCCACTGGTCAATAGATGGCGTTGGACGCAAAAAGCAGCTTCACGCTTCTTCCCACAGCGGAGAAGTAAGGAGAACCTAGTGTCAAGACACTCTGTCCTCCACTTTCCGCTTGAAATCTACACATTACGAGTTAAATGACGCAACTGAACACCGCGATTAGTATTAGTTACAAGAGAGAATAAATGTCATATTATATTAAATAGTAATCGTTCCCCTGCACGGAATCGAACCCGTAATCATGTTTACTGTCAGACAACGTCACACTGAACTACAGCAGTCTGAGCGTTAGATGCGATAGTTACGAATAACTTAATGGTATCGTATATTAAATACCATGAATTTATGAGTTTAAAGCGTATTATAAATAATAAAGTTAGCATAACTTTGTCGTTATGCAACATTGTATGACTTTACTTTAAATTATATACTAAAAATGAATAAGTATACTTTTTGTATTTTTTTGTAAATTGACTAGAATTCAAATGGATGTTATTTTTTTTGCTTCACTCTACTTGTACGTATCTACGTACCTACGAGATATCTACGAGAGAAACTAGTGTCAGTCAGTCAGTGTTACCAGAAAGGAGAAAAGAAAATAATTTGAATATAGCGATTTCCATAAGTGGGGATCGAACCCACAACCAGTTTACAGTGATGAGCTGTCACATTACGGTATAATCTCAAATAAATATTAATTGATTTTTTTTTAATAGTATATTAGCGCAGTCCTTAGTAACAGGTATATAATGAGATCTACTGAAAATATTTAAAAAAAAACAAGAATTGTTTTCTTTCACGTAAATTAAAGTAAAAATGTCACTTTCTAATCTTGTTAACACAATGTAAAATCAATTCATAATCAAGCTATTTTTTATAGCTTCACGCTATATCCCGCACACAGCAGGTAGGTAGAAGGAACCTAGTGTTAAGTCACGCCGTTTTTCACTTTCCGCCGAATTCGGAAGCAATGCGTGTTAAGTGGCAGAACTTATCGCCGCGCTTTGTCTCAATAACACAGCAAAGAAAATGGAAATATTACATATTTCCATTCCTTAAGTGGGAATCGAGCCCACAACCAGTCGGTTTACAGTCAAACGTTTGTGCGACTGTGCCACGATTGGCCCCAGCTATTTTTTCTACATTAAAATATTTTAAAAAAGGTAGTTTCGTGCTTTTTATTACTTTACAAGATACTAGCTTAGTGTCAAAACACTCCGTTCTCCACTTTCCCGCCTCCAAAATATTACGTGAAGAATAGCGGAACTCAACGCCAACAATACTTAGCTTTCATTAAAATATTTGAATCCCACATATTCTCTGCCAAAGTAAATAGTTATTTATTACAACATTTAAACCTTACAATTTGAGGCACTGGCTGTCGTGCCACGTCTGACCTTTATCCGTGTCACAGGCTAAAGATTACGGTGTGTCTAAATTATGGCTGGCGGATATTCTGTATTATTTATTGTTAAATGAATATGTTGTATTTAGTATTGTTTTATCGTGACTCACGTGTATGTATACTGTGTTATGATACTCTGTTGCAAAATTTTTGTTTCAAATTAAAGTAAAAGTTAAAAGTTATATTCTATATAATAAATAATTAATTTAAGATTATAGAGAAGAAGAGAAGTATTGTTACGTTATTTTCATTTCTTCACTGTGGTGATTAGACACACTCAGGTGAGTTCCACCGCTCAAAATGCCCGAGGCAAAATCTCTTAGATGAGAATGGTTTGGGCGGAAAGTAGAGAATGGAGTGTCTTGCTTTTAAGTTCTCTTTGCTACCTTCCTTTGCAATTTATCATTCATTTTGCTAAATATAATTCATGACTTATTTTTTTTAAAAAAATAATAAAGCGACTTAAACTAACAGAGTGTAGAGTGAGTTTCGTCTTTACATATTTTGAAAAAAACTGCGATTAAGCTTGACAAAGACAACGTAATAATAATTCACTCCGTTTTCTGCCATAATTCGAAACATTGCGTGTTGAGTGGCGAAGCTAAAAGCTACAATTTGTCTTAGCAGATATAAAAAAATGGAAATAATTTAAATAAAATAATTTAAATAATTAATTGAAAATATTTAAAATATAAACATACTTGTTAATTATATGCATGTGTATGCTAAAATCGTTATAAACGGTAGAAACTATTACATCACAGATTAAAGATTTCAGTATGTTAGTTCTAAGCATAAATTATTGCTGACAGTTTTGCCAGCAGCTAGATTGTTTCAACATATAAATCAAATGTGAATGGAGAGAAGATTTACTAAATCATTATTTTGTTACTGAAGTACATCAGCATCATTTAATTTATTAACTTCGTCTTAGAGGCTTCGTCTTAGTACGTAATAAATGAATAGGTAAGCTATAAATATTATGCGTTTAAAATTAAAGTTTTTTTTTTAGATAAAGCGCGGTGTTGAGTTCCGCCACTCAACACGCAATGTCTAAATGTCTCAATTTCGTGTGGAAAGTGTAAGACAGAGTGTCTTGACACTAGGTTCTCTCTGTTTCCTTTCTTTTACTACGAAAAGAAGCGGGAAGCTACAAAAAACTAAACACCAAAGAAAACAGAAGGCGTATTGTTATTAATTTAATGAAACATATACCGCGGTCTATTAAGGCGTGATGCGTCTATCTGTAAAGAGTATTTTAAGTTCAAATGTTATTTGAAAAAATATATATTAATCAACAGAACTCTTGGCTATCTGCTAAGAGGTAGAAATCTAAAATACATTTCTTGGGCACAGCATATAAGAGGATTCCCGAAAATTCGTATGGGAAGGAGAAAAGTCAAGAGTTTTAGTTTTACAGCTACAACTGTAACTAATTAACTACTTATTTAATATAAAATTTTTCTTGTGTCACTTAAATAAAATGCGGCGTTAAGTTTCATCAGCCAGTTGGGGCAGTCGTGGCGCAATGGCATAAAGTGTGACTGTAAAACGATTGGTTGTGGGTTCGATTCCCACTCGAGAAGTGGAAATATTTAATAATTGCATTTTCTACGCTCCGGTGTCTAGGTTAAGCGCGGTTAAGTTCCGGTACTTAACGCGCAATGCCTCTGAATTCGGCGGAAAGTGGGAAATGGAGTGTCTTGCACTAGGTTCCTTCTGCCTACGCTGCTGTGTGCGTACAGCGTGAAGCTAAAAAACAAGTTTCATCATTCAGCCAACGAAGTGTCGAAATACGGAATTTCTATATTTCTTCGCATGATAAGCAGAATGAAAGCCAATTAACGACCAATGTATGTACCTACCATAATAAATTACAAACATTTTACACACACATGTAACCAAATTATCCAAAATAACATGCCAATAAATACAGTATTGTGAAATTTTACACTTACTAATTATAGTGAGTATGAACGACGATTCATCAAAATAACGCCTAAATAGTTAACGTCGAATAATTAAAACCATAGCCACATAGCGTTTAGATTTTAAATAAATTATTATATGAATACTTATACAGGTGGTTTGGGCGCGTCGAGAGGATGAGTGATGGAAGAGTGGTAAGAAAGATATATGAAGCAAAGGTGAGTGATAAGAGAGGCAGTGGGAGACCTCGGTTGACCTTCGAAAACACAGTATCGGCGATACTGGAGGAAGGTCACGTAAAAAGCATAAAGACCCTCCGGAGGGTGTGTATAAAGAGGTTGATGACAGTGGACGAGGCGGAAGAAGTATGCAGGGACCGTAGCGTTTTGCGCTTCGTTCACTCTGACTACCCCGAAAGGAATACAGCGTGAAGCTAAAAAAGAAAAAAAAGAAAAAAATATATATGAATACTAAATTTCATTTTTGTATATCAAGCGCTGCGTTAAATTCTGCCACTTAACGCGTATTCGATTTCGGGCGGAGGAATATGGAGAACAGAATGTCAGTTGATTTTCTCTGATTACCCTGATATGCGGGAAAAGACAAAATATAAAATATGTAAAAATGTATATAATTTATAATAATATAATAAATTGTCTGACTGACTGAAAAGACTGACATTGCAAATTTATTTTAAATTTATGTAACTTACACAACAAGCGAGATGTTATTAGACTCAAAACAAAAATCATATTCAAAATATTATTTATTGAAAAAGACCAGCTTTTTTAATAGTCAATTAGCATAACATGTCAGTATTGTCAGTCCTACCGGAAGCTATAAAATCTGTACTTTCTGCTATACATAATAACGAATGTATTAAGAATTAACACCACGAGAAGGCTCTGCTGATAAGAACCGGAAATACTCAACAGTTCCTCTTTTCGAATTTTACAATAATTTTACAACTCTGATTAACCTCCCAATTGACTTATTATTGAGACACTCCGTTCTACCGTTTCATATCGTAAAGATAAACTTAAGATAGTGCTTTATGTTAGATCTAGGTTATATGACTAAAAATATTTATCCTACATTTAGCAGAGAGAAATAATGGTAAGACACTCCGGTCTCCGCTTTTCACAATTCTAGAATGTTCGGTGTTTTATCGGAGTGAAGACAATAATTTGAATTAATCCTTTCTTCGAGTATAATTACTACAAGCCTTGCCTCAATAGGTATTTAATTACATTATGCTTCCAACGTACTGCATTTATATCAGACAAAAATAAAAAGAAAAAATATTGCAAGACTTTATAGTCTTTACATTTATATGTATCATATAAATTTACTAAACATTGCCCACTTAAAAAAAGACATTTAGAAAACGTTAAAAAAATTGAAAGCAGCGGGATTTGAACCCGCACCTCCTGAATGCCGTTCAGACGCTCTCACCACTGAGCCCGGTTCATTCACCACTGGTTCGAATCCCGCTGCGTTCAAATTTTTATACGTTTTCTAAATGTCTTTTTAAATTTTCCTAAGTGTGGAATAACATTTTAAACATGTTTAAAAGTATTTCCTTCTTACTACTAAAATTCTTCATAGCGCAATATATTGTACAAATAAACGAAATAGTAGACGGAGAGTTTTAACACTAGGTTCTCTCTGACTACCCTCTACCCTGCTATATGGAAAAAAGCGTGAAGAAGCTATTATACAAATAATCATAAGCTCTACTCAATAGAACCCTACTGTGTAAAAGCCCTTACGAGCTTGACGAAATGAAACCTATCATTTCGTTTGGTTCAAATTGATATTTATTGCGGCAAAGTGAAAATTACTAGAATGTTCTTTCAATAACTTGAATACAAAAGTGCCAATTATATTAAATGTTCGACTAATTGGACTTATGAGTCTTATTCCTTTCAAAATAAGGTATGATTTGTTTTGACATTCATTATTAGTATGTGTTGGTAAATTAAATTTTAGAAATCCGTCCTTTATTACTCAAAGAATACTTTGACATTTGAATATTATCTTAGTCGGAAGTGGATTAATGAAACGATTTTATGTGGTTAATGCAGAATTTGTATGCTTTGTAGACATTTATTTCACAAATAACTGCTACTTATTGTAGTTTTGATTTATATTATATAAAAAATATTGCCAAAGTCTTAATTTACGTACTGTTGTACGAAGAATTTGTCGATCAATTTGCCATATACAAAAATTACTTATTCAAAATTTGATATAACGTACAGAACTAAGAAGTACATTTATAAATATAGTTAAATTAATGGGAATTAATTCTAGTTCTTGAGTAGGTTTATTCAAACAATTAAAAAACGTTTTTCAATATGTATAAAAAGACGGTGTCTGCGAGACGCAGGTTCGAGCCTCGTTTCGTTCAAATTTTTATATGTTTTTTTAAAATATTGCGACTCGCGATATAAAGATGTTTTTTTAAAACTCTCTTTTAATTTTTAAAATACGATATTATACATTTTTACTAGGAAGGCAAAGGAACTCTAGTTTAACAAAACCGTTTTTCACTTATAATTTAAAAACAAAGGCAATTTATTTGAAGCTAAAGTCAATACCGCATTTCCTTTCTAACCAGATGAATAATGAAAATAACTCACATATAAACGACCTTGAGGGATATTTTAAAAACAAGAATTAAGATTTGTACAAAATATATATTGTATAGATATTAAAACATATAGAAAGTGGAGGACGGAGTGTCTTGACACTTCATTCTAATCTAAACAATAGATTCTAAGAAGAAGCATGAAGCTGCTTGTCATTAATCAGTTAAATATTTAACACAGTTATAACTAATTAATACGATTTTTTTTTCTGAGCTTCACGCTGTATCCCGCATAATGCAGGGTAGGCAGATGGAACCTAGTATTAAGATACTCCGTTCCCCACTTTCCGCCGAATTCGGAGGCATTGTGTGTTAAGTGGCGGAACTTAACATCGCGCTTTGCTTCGGTACCAGAACGAAGAAAATGAAACTATTAAATATTTCCACTCCTTGAGTGGGAATCGAATCCACAACCAGTCGTTTTCAGTCACACGCTTGTGCTACTGCGCCAGGACTGGCCCCATAATACAACTCAAGATCAAATTATTAAAGGAAATTGTTTAAATATCGTAAACGTTAATTGTGAACTTAATGACAGCTATAAAATGTGTTTTTTAAACGCTTGAGAACTTCGTTTTTTTGCTGCATGGGTAATATTTATTTAAAATGTTATATTCTCAACAAATTCTTAAAAAAACTAATGATCAGATATAAGGTACAGGGAAACTATAAATAATTAGCAATTATATATTTAGTACCATTAAGGCCACTGTGGCAGAGTTGGGAAAAGTCTGATCGTTAACGCGACTAGTTATGGGTTCGATTCCAACTCGAGAGAGGCATTATATGTATGTTATTTCCGTTTTTCCACTTTGATAAGACAAAGCGCGGAGTTAACTTCCGCCATTGAATACCCAAAGTCTCAAGTTCAGATGAAACATGAAGAGTGGAGTGTCTTACACTACATTTATTTAATTACTTTGCTATTAATATTTCAATTACAAAATGCCTACCGACAAATACTTAATCTTTCCGCCTATCGCATGTACCGCCAGTTCCTTCGTAAAAAGATGGTATCTTACATAATAATCTTCAAGTAAATATTTGTTGTTGGGTTTAATTTTAAAACAATTTATATATTTTTTTAGCGTCACGCTGTATCCGCTGTATCCCAGCCCACAGCAGGGTAGGCAGAGGGAACCTAGTGTTAAGACACCCTGTAACCCACTTTTCGTCGAATCCGGAGGCATTGCGTGTTAAGTGGCGGAACTTAACGCCGGGCTTTGCCTTGACCAGAGCGAAGAAAACGATAATATTAAATATTTCAACTCCTCGAGTGGGAATCGAACCCACAACTTGTAATATAATTATTTTTATACTTTATTTCGCCAATGCGTTAGATATACAAAAATATTGTACAAACTTGCTTAATCCTTCACATTTAAATATTTATTAACGTACTACTTGGAAACCAATTTGTGAAAATACATTAAAATTATTGCTGTCACATCTTCGCCTCATGTCAAAAAATATAAATAGGCTCTCTTTCAAAAAATGCAACTATTATATTATTTTAAACATTTCATTGTACCATTTTTATTTTATGTACTTGACCCTGGATACTTTTAGTAACAACAACAAAGTAATCTTTAAAGAAACATTAATTTCTATGATAGCACTATGGGATAGCGTCTGTCTGTAATCGTAATTGGTTATAGGTTCGATTTTCACTCGGTGCAATGATCGTAATAAAATTGTTTTTATTTCTCCGCTCTGGTAATTCACAATGTCTCGAATTAGGGTGAAAAATTGAGAACAGAGTATCTTGGCATTAGGCTCTATCTACCCATCCTGCTATGCTATAAATGCTATAAAAATATATACCTAACTTATACCGATTTTTTTTCAAACCATATCGAAAAAAATAAAAAATTACATTCAGACCCTATGGGATAGGGCCACAATAAAATTCCTTTAAATTGAAAATATCCCATTAGTTAGTCTTCGGTCTTACAAGAATTCGTTAATAAGCTAGAGACACTGCAATAGATGGAAATAGATACATTGCGTGTTGAAAGGTAGAACTCAACGAACTTTTTCCAGACGTGAGAAAATAATTTAAATATTAATATAATAATTCTGATATAATTGTACCAAATGGGAATCGAACCTAAAGCCAATCGTGTTTACAGTCAAAAGCAATTACCATGATTTTGAACTTCTAACAATCAGGCTCAGTCTAAGCAACAGCGAATCCGTTAACATATTTTTTTCTATAACTAAGTAGTAGGTAGACTTACAAAAGATCTTTTTTAATTATAAAGTTCAATGCATCGAAAAACATTCTCAAAAGCAGTACAAAAGGTATAGAACTTTCCCATCTGTCATAATTTGATGGATCGCTGTGTGTATCGAGGATCGGGTTTCATAATTTTTTTTTTTGCGTCCATTCCTTTTTAATCCGATTGTAGTCCTCGATTAAATAGTTTAAATTCTCTTTATTAAATTGTACTTTTTTATTATAAGTAAACAAACTTGTTGTAAACTGTGTTTTAATTAATATTTTATATGTTTATTATTTAAATGTGGCCAGTTGTGGCACAGTGGCACAAAGTATGACTGTAAAGCGACTGGTAGTGGGTTCGTTTCCCACTCGAGGGGTGGAATTTTCATTTTCTTCGCTCTGGTGTCGAGGCAAAACGCGCCGTTAAGTTCCGCCACTTAATGCCTATGCTATGCCTCCGAATTCGGCGGAAAGTGGAGAACGGAGTGTCTTAACTCTAGGTTCCCTCTGCCTACCCTGCTGTGTGGGGGATACAGCGTGGAGCTAAAAAGAAAAATAACATTAAAATAGTTTTGTTTTTGGAACAATGTCTGAACGCAAACTTGATTGGATGTGGATTAGATATAAATTATTCTCATATTTCCATTCTGACAATTTTTCTGACTCTGATTTCGGGCGAATAGTGGACAAACAGAGTGTCTTGATTAAAAGTTTCTCTGACTGCCCTTATATACAAAAAAAAGTTCTTTATTCAAAATAAGATTTTTCATTATCTAAAAACTTTTACACATTAACGTAAAAATCATGAGTAAACGAAAACACTGTTTCTAAAACTAATTAATTAGCTCTCCAATTTATATTACTTTTGCATTTATATTACGTATTTAGGGATCAAGGTTGAGTAGGTAGGTACTTTAAAAACCTTTTAATTACGAAAATCTTTAGGCCTCTTTCTATAAAAAATGTGTTGGCCAAGGAATACGAAATTTTGCATAGCAGAAACTACAAAAGAATAGAAAACGCAATTTTCATAATAACGTATTTATTGTTTTCATAATATTAAATGGTATTATATATTTAATAATTTATGGTATACTACATAGATAGACATACTTACATAATACATATTGCATATGCATCTGTTTGACATAATTTTTTTTTTATAGTATAGAATAACTTTATCAATACAAAAAAAAACGTATATTTTGAACAAAGACATTTTAAAATATCAAAAAAAAAAACAAACTTTTATACTTTTACTAAAATGTATTTTTCAATTTTCCTAAATGTGGAATAACACTGGCCAGTCGTGGCGCAGTGGCACAACGACGACTGATTGTGGGTTCGATTCCCGCTCGAGGAGTGGAAATATTTAATATTTCCATTTTTTTCGCTCTGGTGTCGAGGTAAAGCGCGGCGTTAAGTTCCGCCACTTAACACGCAATGCCTCCGAATTCGGCGGAAAGTAGGGAACGGGGTGTTTTAACACTAGGTTCTTTCAGCCTACCCTGCTTTGTGCGGGATACAGCGTGAAACTATATAAAAAAAAAAAAAAAATAATATTTTAAAAACGCTTAAAAGTATCAACGAAAGCAACTACCAAAAAGTCCTTGATTTTACATAACTCCTTTCAAAACATATATTTTTACATCTTAAAATTATTTTTTATTATTATTATTAAACTCTTCATATATAATAACATGCGTCTTCGAATAACAATATTAAATACTTATAATACCAATTATAATTGTGGGTTGCCAGTAACTCAAGGCTACCCGCTTCCCTACATTGTGGCATTATTTTACAGCCAAATTAAAGCCGTAAATGCTATGGATTATTAAAACGGATAAATTACAATGTTGATGAGAATGAGAACAATCATTATGTGGGGTAATTATTATGTACCCAATATAGAGATAAATATTTTTATATTCCTTATTAAACGTATAAGGTTATTAAAGAAACATGCCTATCTCATAATGTACGGTAAAAAATTGTGTTATTTAATGTTTTATTACTGAATTAAAATATAGATTAGTTTTAGTTGCTTACTGATCGTAAGAAAAATCGCAGTCGAAATTATTGTAAAAAAAATAAAATTTTTGCATGTCCTTACTTTAGAAATAATATGGGAGCATAAAGAAAGGATTATACTATTTTATTACCCGCGACGGAACGGCGACAGTATATGTGTTTGGGGTGAGAAGTTGTTTGTTTGTTTGTTTGTTTGTTTGTTTGTTTGTTTGTTTGTTTGTTTGTTTGTTTGTTTGTTTGTTTGTTTGTTTGTTTGTTTGTTTGTGTGTTTGTGCAAATTACTATGTCAATTATTTCCAAAACTATAAGTCCGATTTTAATACGGTTTTCTATGATAGGTTTAGGTTCAATTGGCGTATGTTCTTAGATATGTCTTATTGCCCTAACTCACCAGGGGGCGCTGCAGTAAGCATTTTACGTGCAAACGAATGTTCTCAATTATCTCAAAAAATAATAGTCTGATTTCGATACGGTTTTCAGTGATAGATTCAAGTTTAATTGGTGGATGTTCTTAGATATGTTTTATCGTGTCAAACCACCAGGTGGCGCTGCAGTAAGCATTTGTTTGTACTTTTTTTGTATTTATTTGTCTAAAACCGAAACTACTGATCCGATTGAAAAGAATTTTCAGAAAAAGATTCAGCTTTGCTTGGTACATATTTTAAGATTTTTATTTTTTTGTTACGGGGAAAACTCACCAGGGGGCGCTGCAGTAAACATTTGTTTATGCAAATCAAAAACTACTAGTCCAATTTAGATGAAACTTTCAAGGATAGGTTCAGGCTTAATTGGTGCGTCTTTCCATATATGTGTTATGGTGACCACTTATCAGGGGGCGCTGTAGTAAGCATTTGTTTGAGTTTTTTTTGTGTAAAACCAAAATTTTTCTTGTATTTGTCTGTCTAAAACCAAAATTACTAATCCGATTGGGTAGAATTTTCAGAACTAGATTCAGCTTTGCTTGATGCATATTTAAAGACTTTTATTTTTTTGTTACGGTGAAAATTCACCAGGGGGCGCTGCAGTAAACATTTGTTTATGCAGAGTAAAAACTACTAGTCCGATTTAGATGAAACTTTCAATGATAGGTTCAGGTTTAATTGGTGCATCTTTTCATATATGCGTTACGGTGGCCACTCACCAGGGGGCGCTGCAGTAAGTACATTTGTTTGTGCAAAACTAAAACTACGAGTCCGATTTGAATGCAGTTTTCAATGATAGATTCAAGTTTACTTAGTGCATATTTTCATTTATGTGTCATGTATGTTTACTTAGTGCATATTTTCATGTATGTGTCAATTCTCTAGGGGGCGCTGCAGTAAGTAGCTGCTTCCATTTTTTGTGTAAAACCAAAACGACTAGTACGATTGGAGAGAGTTTTCAGTATTAGATTCCGCTTTGCTTAGACCATGTTTTTAAATTTATATTACGGTGACAAGTCACCAGGGGGCGCTGCAGTAAAATATTGTTTGTACAAAGCTAAAATGACGAATTCGATTTGGATGCAGTTTCAATGAGGAGCTCAAGTTTAATTAGTGCATGTTCTTGGATACGTTTTATCGTGTTAACTCACTAGGGGGCGCTGCAGTTATCATTTGTTTGTAATATTTAAAACAAAAACCACAACTACTAGTCCGATTGGGCAGAGTTTTTAGTATTAGATTTACCTTTACTTGGTGAAAGTTTTTAGGTTCTTTTTTATGTTAAGAACTCACCAGGCGGCGCTGCATTAAACATTTAATTATGGAAAGTTCAAACTATAAATCCGATTTGTATGCAGTTATCAAAAATAGGAACAGGCTTAATTAGCACGTGTTTTCTTATATGTGTCGTGGTGTGACACCTCACCAGGGGGCGCTGGAATAAGCAATTGCTTGTATTTTTTGTGTGAAACCTATTTAGATGCGGTTTTCTGTGATAGGTTCTGGTTTAATTGTTGCGTGTTTTTATATGCCATTTCACGAACTACCACGGGGCGCTCCAGTACAAATTAGTTTGTTCAAAATCAAAACTACTAGTGGGTTTTGTGATTTTTACTGATTTGGTTAGACTTAAATTTCCTGAAAATGTTACGGTGCCAATCTGCCAGGCGCTGCAATAAGTATTTGATAACCAGAAAGCATTCAGAAATTCAGAAAGCATAATTTCTTTTGGATTTGCATGAAGATTAATATAAAGTATTTCGAAATTATGTAATAATATATAATGTGTATCTATTCACTTTAAATAGTTTAAAATAAAAAACAAAATTTAAAATTTTGAAAAAACCCACGACGGTTTAATTGTTATTGAAAAAGGATAAAATAACTAGAAATCCCCCGCCTAAAAGAATATATGTAACGAGATGATGGGGACGACTTCGTCGGGGCTGCCAGTTGCAACCTCTATTTTGAATATAGTAGCTAACAGTATAGATTTCGTTCTTAAAGTTTTTAAAAGGAATACCTGTCATCAAAATTGTAAATTTATAATAATATTTTAATTTTTTCCCAAACCTGTTTTAACAGCATGATAACCTAGGAGAAGCTAGCAAACTTAAAGTAATGGCAGCTCCGACGAAGTCGTCCCCATCATCTCGTTACATTTATTCTTTTAGGCGGGGGATTTCTAGTTATTTTATCCTTTTTCAATAACAATTAAACCGTCGTGGGTTTTTTCAAAATTTTTAATTTTGTTTTATGAGAATGAGATTGTTAGGATTTTACGTTTCATAGTCAAAACTACAGGGGCAAATGGGAAATGAAGAAAGAAAGAAGCAAGAAAATATAAAGAGACGTTTTTCTTGTAATTGTGAAGAAAACATTGTAACAAAGTTGCAGGCACCAAATAGTTTATAATCAAATAGGATTTTTAACTTAGCTTTATTAAATATTTTTTAAATTTTACGAGGTGATAAATATTATGACATAAACATGTATTTTTATATAACAACAATATCTTACAATAACGTAATAAAATACATTATTAAAAATCTCACTTATTCTGAAAAATAAAAAAAATAAAAGGACACATCTAATAAAAAAAAAACAAAAGAAATATGTACTGTTATTTAATAATAAAATTAACAAAGTAAATATATAAGAATGATATTTTACCCAAACGTATACCTCGTCCAAGCGCTTTAACCACTAAGCCATACGATGTATCTACGTCAAAGTTCTTTTACACTTTACACATTTACAAACATAAAAGTTAAACTCAAAAATTGATTTGATATAGACTGACTTGACTTAAAATTAGACTCAAAAATTGAATTGAATTGACTTTTTTTTAGCTTCACGCTGTATCCCGCACACAGCAGGGTAGGCAGAGGGAACCTAGTATTAAGATACTCCGGTCCCCCACTTTCCGCCGAATTCGGAGCCATTGCGTGTTAAGTGGCGGAACTAAACGCCGCGCTTTACCTCGACACCAGAGCGAAGAAAATGGAAATATGAAATATTTCCACTCCTCGAGTGGGAATCGAACCCACAACCAGTCGTTTACAGTCACACCCTTGTGCCACTGGGCCACGACTGGCCACGATTGAATCGATATTGAAGACAAATTGTTTTCTCATATTATCTCGATATATAAAACTCAACAATGTCACAACCCCCATATTAAAACTTCATAATATTGCAATTTAGTTAGAAATCAACTGGAGATGAGATATTTACTCGGAGCTTTAAGAAAGTAATCGAATACTCTATAATTAAGGATAGTGCATGTGCGCGATACGCACGCATCGTAAAACACTAGCTGGCATAGAAGGGCGCGGATTCCAATTTATTTTTTCCCCACCGTTGCAGGGCCGTTGCAGTAAAGCTGGTATCGTAAAGTTGCGGTGTCTGTTGCGAGCCCCTACTATGGGATGGTGAGTATAAATGAATAAAAACTTTTTTTCATGTTTTTTTTTTGTAACTTTATTTTAGTGAAGATAAAAACTTTGCATGATGAGTTTTATTTTTATATATTTTGTAACTTCTATAACATTATCTACTTAATAATCTTTCAGTTTAGTTAATAATTATTTTTTTATCAGCTTCACGCGTTTTCCCGCATGGCAGAAACCGCAGAAGAAGACACAAAAATTGCTCCGTTTTTCACTTTTTACAGAACTCGACGCTGCGATGCTATTTTATAACCAGAGCAAAGATATGAAAATAGTTAAATTATAATCATTTCTCAGAGCGGGAATCGAACCCATAAACATCACGTATACCTTAGGCGCTATCATACTGTGCTACGATAGATTCACTAGACTTCTTTATAAAAATATTTTAAATGTACTCTAAGTACGTATAATTACTATAATTTTTTACACATTACATATTATTTCAAAAATAGTAACGTCAAAATCAGAATAAAAAAGTAATTTTTATTATAATTTACTTAAAAAAATATATACTTACCTCAATTTAATCTTTTTATGTCAATACACTATCAAACCGGTAGTAAAAGCATTCCTACAATAATTTAGTAAGGATAATAAAGGTTCATTTTTCACTAGTTCAAATTGGACACGGGCCCTGTGGAATTATTTTTTGTTGCATTTCTATTTGATGGAGGGCTAGCCACAAATTACACCTTTGGTGTAGCGGTTGTGGATACTATTTATGACTTGAAGACATGAGAGCTGTATACTTTAGTAATATTAGAACTGTCCTGAGAAAGGAAGTACAAATAATAAGTGGTATAATGTAAATAATTTGGTATTTTGGGACATAAATTAAACGTCAATTTTTATCTGTGCTAATGACAAAAAATTGAGAAATTTCCTACTTTCAAGTCTGGTAAATTATATTTATACTACAGGATATTAAAAAAAGATTATATGTACTACGTACTTCAACATATTATTCGTGAAGAAAAAATTTAGCACCCCTTTTTCAGATAATTACGCGATCGGAGAAGTATAAAATTTTGTATAAAATTTTCAGTTTCAGTTTAAATGAATAAAGAATGGAGAATGCAATTTTTTTACATAAAAATACCTTAAAATAATATGTAACCATGAATTCAACATACAGTTTTATATAGTCACATACACTTTGCTATGGCAACGTATCAACGAAGACACTAATTATATTAAATTTTCCATAATTACTAAAAACTAAAATTTTAATATATATTCTAACCTTACTTCTTATAGAAATGAAAATATCCGTACTTCTATACTATACAATATATTTAGTAACATATACATATGTTTTCTTCAACAGCGTTTGTTCTTAGACGTGTCTTTTAAGCATGTGCACTTCCACCCCAATGGGAAAGGAACTCGTAAAACAACCCTAGGACATAACTTTACCCCACGATACAAGTCTATGGTTTGGCTATCAATGCTTTATAGTTGGGGCCGTGGTTATGAGATATGGGAAACGTTCAAATTGCTCAAGTGAACACAAGCTTGTGAACAAACGTATCTAAATTTGAAAGAAAATTTAATTCTAAGAATGTTATCTTGAAGTAAGTTTGTAATTTATTGTAATTGTAAAAAAATGTTAAAGTACTTCTAGAATTATATTGGATAGATTTTTTTTAATTCATCAATATAGTTCTACTATACTATGTAGAAAAAGCCATAAGTAAAAGTAGTCATCGACGACGGTATATTTTTTACTTTTTATTTGCATTAAAAATATTAACATATATTATCTTTAGTATTTATTTTTCAAATATATTATAAAAAAAAACTAACTTATCAATGGAGCTTTACGCATTCGCCACATAGTATTATAGATAATAATAATTTAGTCTAAGTTACTTTTTTCCATTTTACGCCCGAATGATGTGATATTGAAATGATTCTTTCGAGTCAGTATCGAATCCATAATCATCACGTTTATAGTCAGACTTAGTCAAAACGCCACAATGTCACTAACTAACCGGTAACGTAATAAATATAGAACAAAACACGAGTGATTTTTCTTTATTATTTTTGCTAACTATTAAAAGCCTGCAAGAAATCTGACAGCAAGAACTTTACCTACAGATTACTTCCATAAAAAACGGTTACCGTGGGAAACCCTTTCTCTTTAACAGCAATCTGAGTAAATAAGTATTTTGATAATTTTAAGCCTAATTACATTTAATGGTCACTAATTCCCTGTGTTCAAGCTTTAACTTTACCTCAAACGATTTTGCTTACATTTTTAATGACGATATTTCTTAAGAACAAAATTAATATTGTAAGAATTGGACTATTTGTATTTGTATTGTCTTTTCTATTTTATGATAGAATATTTAAAATCGGCGTTGAGTTCCGCCATTCAACACGTAATGTCTCAAATTCGTACGAAAAGTTATGAAGAGTGTAGTTTGACATTAGGTTATCTCTGTCAACTCTGCAATAAAAGAGAAAGAGCGAAGACGTATATTCAAAATCTAAAAGAAATCTATTCATTTATAAACGAGACTTTTTATTTATATCAGTAAATAATCTGAATCTTGGAAACTGCTCAAACGATTTTCGTATTTTTTTCGGTTTCGGAGCCGAAAAATACATTTTTATTTAGGTTTCATTTTTAACTTAAAATTTAGTTTTAGCCATGTTTTCAGATAATGAAAAACGGCTACAAAATCATTAAAACACAAGGATAAATTTTACCACCTGCAACGATTACCGAATATATAATATCTCAGAGATCAGAAGGGAATTAACCGGACAATTCCGAAACCAAAAGACCCCGTATGGAATCCGAGAATCCAGAATGTCTCCAGTGTCATTTTTTTTACAATAAATATTACTTATAATGTATAAGTTTTTTTTATTTTTAACGTCATAAAAAACTCGACTGAGTAAAAAACATTTTTCTGATATTGACTTATTATATAAGAACCAAATATATCCACATCAATGACTCGACCACCGTCTCGTCTGTATATTTTCCATAAAAATATTGTAAATAACAGTGAAAAGCGAAGCGAAAGCAAAAAATCAAAACAAAAGACCACTTACTCATGGGCAGCTTAAGCCTCTCCGACCGGTCGGAAGACAATCGATCAGACGGACCTATTACCAAAATCCGCATAAATGCCCGGTACTATGATAATACTTTTCTTGTTGTATTTACTGTGTGAGATATTTTTTATAGCTTCTCGCTGTACACCGCACACAGCAGGGCAGGCAGAGGGAACTTAATGTTAAGATTCTCCGTTTTCCACTTTGCGCCGAATTCTGGAGGCGTTACGTGTTAACTGGCGGAACTCGACGCCGTGCTTTACCTCGACACCAGAGCGAAGAAAATGAAATTTTAAATATTTCAAGGCCTCGGGAGGGAATCGAACCCATAACCAGTCGCATTCAAAATCACGCTTTGTGATCCCAAGCCACAACTAGTCTCATAAATCATATTCATTCGATATAAATATATGAAAAAACAATAAATCAAAAAGCAGAACATTAATTGACTTGTTGATTCCGTGGTAAACTGTCATAACACTGTCAATTAGCAAACCGGAGGCTTTAGGTTCAGGCTTCAGCGAATTCGATATAAATATTTTTGAATTACCATAATATTTATATTGATTATAAACTAACATTGTAAACTATAGAAGTTATTGCCAATTTTTTCATTGCTTTAAATATATTTTTTTACTTTTTTGCATAAATTATTTTTATTTACCTTAAATAAGCGGCTCAGTGTTTAAAAGTTCAAAGACGTAATGTCTGATCGTTTGGAAGACAATCGTTCAGACGGACCTTTTAGTGTAATCCGTACAATCGTCCCTTATATACAGAAAATAAAATATTGTGTTTTTTAAATAAACTTAAGGTTTTTTAAAAGAATTTCCTATATTTTGAAAAAAAATATACTACTTTACTGTTCTTTGCTTTTTTAAAAAATTATGCTAACTTTCAGTAGAGTAGAGTCTCCGACTGGCTCGAGACCACTATCATGTCAAAGACGAACCGCCAAACATCTAATGATGTGTTACTGTTCGAGGACATGTAAGCCAACTCTACCTGTTCCCACCATCCTCATCTTTTCTCCCTCCTTTTCCCCTTAACCCTCCAGGCCGGGAACGCATCTACAACCTATTACCTCTATTGTTGTTGATGTCCATGGGCGAAGGTACCTACCATCCACTGTACCGTACCAATCCCTGTACTGTACCAACCACTTACCAACAGGTGGTCCTTCTGCTAGTTTGCCTTCTTTTTATAATAATAAAAAAGTTCTTATGACAGTAATCGTAAATGTACCTTTTAATTCACACAAGTATATTCTATAGAACAATCATTTCATGACCTAGTATTTGAAACCGGACTTTATAAATCATGTTATAATTTTATACATAAACGAATAGACGCTTGCAACTTCCTTTGTATGAATATACGTATGGATGTGTAGATTGTAAAATCTGTCTATTTCTTATTCCTTTACGAATCTCGAGAAATACAAAGGGAATCACTCTTATCAACTTTAGAACTATTAGAAGTTCTTTTATATCACTGATCTTCTCTCTCACGGGAGAGGGGAAACGGTTTCAGGGCCTTGCCCTCTGACCGTTGCGATCAAGTCCACCCACAATTATGGGTGGGTCACGGGGTAAGGCTTATGAGGCCTTGTATGTGGCATATCCGGTAAGGTCCCAAAAGGACAGGTATGGAAGGCTGAGGGGGATGAGCTAATGACTGCCCGGGCGATCGACCCAGCCAGGTGAGACCCTCAACGAATCAAGGGAGGCCCAGCTTAGGCGATCTGCGACCGCGGTAGCCGCTCAGGGATTGGATGGGGGTAGGAGGTCCCTGGGAAAGCGACGGCGATCTGGAGGAAGTTCTTTTAATATGTTAACTTTCAGCTTTATATCCCTAGTAGTTTCGGCTTAGCGTTGCCTGTCAGTCATTCAATAATGTAACAATTTAATAAAAAAGCGGCTTGACGCTTTTTTCCACATAGCAGAGTAATCAGAGAGAACTAAGTGTCAAAACACTCCGTTCTCCACTTTTCGTCTAAAATCGAGATTAGAAAATTTTATATATAGAAAATTACAACGTATTCAAAAAAAATACTACGTAGTTTATTCAAATACGTGGCAAAAAAATATTATATAATAACTTGATAATGCATATGCGGAAATATATTAAAGTATTGAATGGTAGTAATTGAACTCCATTTAAATGTCACATCTACATATTCTATTCATGTGAACTATTGTTGTTATAATCAGTATTTGATTAGTTCTTGGTATATTTAGTGTGACTAAAAATAATTGCCAATTAATAGTGGCCAATCGTGGCTCAGTGGCACGAGCGTGTGTCTGTAAACGACTGGTTGTGGGTTCGATTCCCACTCGAGAAGTGGAAATATTTAATATTTCCATTTTCTTCGCTCTGGTGTCGAGGTAAAGCGCGGCGTTAAGTTCCGCCACTTAACACGCAAGCCTCCGAATTCGGCGGAAAGTGGGGAATGGAGTACCTTAATACTAGGTTCCCTCTGCCTACCCTGCTGTGTGCGGAATACAGCGTGAAGCTAAAAAAAAATAAATAAATAATTGAATGCACTCGATGGTTTTAGCTTCGAATCCCGTTCGAGGAAGAGTCTGTTTTATATTTGTTTCAAAATATTTTAAAATATTAATTAAGAACTTGTTTCAGAACATATATTTATTATATTCTTATGGTATGTCTATATTATTTGCGTCTTCACGCCTTATCCTACATAGGAGAGAGAACCTAGTGTACCTCATCATTTTTTTTAGCTTTAAATTGTATCCCGCATACAGCAGGGTAGGCAGAGGGAACCTAGCGTTAAGACACTACCACTTTCCGCCTACCTCAATGCAATCAATGCAAACCTCAGTGCAATGTAGGAGCACAAAACCTACAAACATACAAATTACTACATAACATAAAATATATAATTAAGCCTTAATTTCCACAAACATTTGTCCTGAGATTTTTTCTTCGATATTAATGAGTTTCGACGTTACCAACTAAATTACTGGTTTAAATAAAAAAATCGTAATTACGATCTTACAACACCTGCCTTATACAGATATGTTTATAATTTAATATCTGTAATATATTATATATAATTATTCTAATAATGAGCTTATTAACTAATTGCTCTACCTTACATGGTATGGACATATTTAAGCATATTTTTTTAAATTCAGTCTTTCCCCGTATAGTAAGGTATCGAGGCAAAGCGCGGCGTTAAGTTCCGCCACTTAACACGCAATGCCTCTGATTTCGGCGGAAAGTAGGGAACGGAGTATCTTAACACTAGATTCCTTCTGCCTACCCTGCTGTGTACGGGATACAGCGTGAAGTTAAAAAAAAGGTAATCAGAGAGCTAATGTTAAGACACTTCGTTCTCCACTTTCGTCCGGCTTTGAGGCTTTATCTTGCACACAAGCGGAGAAATAAAAATTAACTAAATTATGATTATTCACCGAGTGGGAATCGAAATAAGAAACAATTGAGATTACAGTCAAAGTCGTAGCCCCAATAATAAATAGATATTTAATTCAAGATTATTTAAAGCTAATGAACTTAATTATGTATTATTTAATATCAGTCAATCTTTACAATATTTATTTTCGCCTTACCAAACCCTACTTTTTACGTCTTCTCTTCTTTACGCCCAAATACAAATAAAGGGTATAAAACTTGACTTCTATTAATTACTGGTCATAATAAATAAAGAATAATTAATTGAGGTATCCATCGTGGCGCAGTTGGACAGCCTACAAATACGATATTTGTGGGTTCAGGGAAGTTACTATATTTAAATTGGCATTGAGCTACGCCACTCAACACACTGTATCTCCATTTTAGACAGAAAGTGGAGGTCGCCTTGACATTAGGTTCTCTCCGACCCCCCTATGCGGGAAAAAGCATAAAGCTGCCAAAAAAAGCTCTTATCCTTATAGACCTAAACAATGAGAAAATTTCAAGCGTAATGCTTTTAATTCCATTTAAATTAATTTATCATTTAATTAAATAAACAAGAACAACAAGCGATTTATATAACACATAGATATATTAACTATACGAATGCAATTAAACAATTTCCTTTCGACCAATATAAAAAACATACCAAATTAATATTTTAATTGGTATATTTTATTACCTTATAAATACTTGTATTCTATCAAAATGAACGGACACACATAAATTGAGAAACGTATAAAATGTAATCGATGCTCGTATAATTAGTGTTCTCGATCTTTTAATTTGTCTACAACTGGTTTTCGCTCTCGTTGTTGTATCGATAATGTTGATTGATACGTTCTAAGAAAATGTGAGCAGGATTATAATATACTAGCAACCCGCTCGCGGCTTTGCCTCGTGAACTACATTACTGTTTCGTTGTATTGCAACCATCGGGGGTGGATTTTTAAATAATAAAGTAGCCTATATTTAAGCTTGGATTATTAACTATATTTAAGTCAAAATTAATTACAATCGGTCAAGCGGTTTAGATTTTTCATATAAACTTTTATCCCCTATTTCAACCCTTTAGAGGTTGATTTTTAAAAAAATAAGTAGTCTATGTTAGACTCAAACACTTTTGCTACTTTCATTCTAAATTTTATCCAAATCGAATCGGTAGATTAACCGTGAAAGCGTGACAGACAAACACACAGACTTTTGCATTTATAATATAAGTACGGATAACAGTTATATTATTTTTTTCGTATCTGGGAAAAATACTTGTTTTGATAATTCAAGTAATATTAGTATTGTAGACATCGTGTTGTAAGTAAGGAACTTAGTTATAATGAAAATAATTTAACCCTTTGCACTCGAAGTTTCTTTTTTAAGTGCCATTTTAGTGAAAAGTTCATATTCACGTGTAAGTTTCATTCACGCATTAAAAATTAAAAGAAAGAAAAGTTATAGTTGCATGTCATTATTTTTTTAATTGTATTAAAAAAGTACATAAAATTATTACATTTTGTAATCTACCAAAGTTAAAATTTTAAATGGCTCCGCTCCGGAGCCCTCGAGTGCAAATTATTCGGATTAAATATAATCGTATTGGGAGTCAAACTCGTACCCAATATTGTTCGCTGTCAGAATATGGGACGCGAATGAGACGATGGGTCTTAAATGGCAGGACTTAACATCGCTAGGAATGTCAAAATTAATTAAATAATATTATAATCAAATCATTCATCATCTATGCCGTTATGAAATGAACGTATGTAAATAATTTATGAATACCGACTTGCTTTGCGAAATAAGGCAATATTTATTCCTTCAAAACAAACTTTAAAATACGTTGAACATTAACATTTTCATTTATGAAATAATTTATGACAGGAAAAAGTGCTTTAATTTTAATTAAATACATGTGTACAAGTAAATCCATCTGGAGTAACTGTAATATAACATATTATAATAACCGCTTGTTATGAAATCCATATATCTAATCTGTCTGCATGTCTGTTTGCTTTCTCTAATCTCGACTTATATTGACGGAACTTCTTTCTATAGCTGGTTTAGTAAAGAGCAACTCAGTCTACTTTTATTTTAGAATTATAACTATTTTGCTACATTCCACGCGAATAAAGTCACGGGTAACAAATAGTAGTTAATATAATAAGTACTTACCACTAGCAGAAACAAGAATTCAAATCTCGCTAGGTGATCGATTACAATTTACAGCTAATGTGAAGAGGCGTTACTAATGGTAAATATGGGACAGATTTAGAAAAAAATAATAATTCCATCACATAAATTGCGTATATTACGTAAAAGAAACCGCATGATTACCTGTTAATGAGTGTTTTGGCTCTCATAAAGGTAGGACGGAGATAGTCGGTTTGTTTCTTTATTTTTTGTTGGCTACGATGCGGTCACCAACATAGTATGCAGTGGGATTGGAGAATTTGATACTTAACATATGAATTTTTTTTTTTAGCTTCACGCTGTATCCCGCACGCAGCAGGGTAGGCAGAGGGAACCTAGTGTTAAGACACTCCGTTCACCACTTTCCGCCGAATTCGGAGGCTTGCGTGTTAAGTGGCGGAACTTTACGCCGCGCTTTACCTCGACACCAGAGCGAAGAAAATGGAAATATAATTTCCACTCCTCGAGTGGGAATCGAACTCACAACCAGTCGTTTACAGTCACACGTTTGTGCAACTGGGCCACGACTGGCCACTATATGATGCTTGTACTGAAATATATTTTTTAAAACATTTTATAATGCTATTTATATACTTGAGCAATTGAAAAACATTTTAGAAACGTATAAAAATTTGAGCGCACCGGGATTTGAACCCGCGCCTTTTGGATACCGTCCAAGCGCTCTGAATGGTAAACCATACGTTGTACGTCCAGCTACCGGATATTTTTTCTTTTCTTCTCTTGAGGTTTGGGCTTGCATCCCACGGCGTTATTTTTTTTACGCTTTCCAATATAGATATATTTTAATAACTTGATATTTGAAACATAACATATTTTAAGGCACACTCTATTTTTTTTTTTAAATTAAATTAACTAGTCCAATAACAAGTTTTACCACTTTTAAATAAAAAACGAATTGAAAAATAATTTATCTTACTATTATATCATTTTCAAAGTGTTTTTTTCATACAGGTTATGAAATATGTTTCAACAACATAACCATCCAAAGACAGTTGAAGTCTTTGGATGGTTAAAGAGGCGTGAGTTCGAGTCAAGGTAATTTTGGTATATAACATATTATTATGTATGTACTATAAATTATTAAAGTAGTTCATTGGTAATAAAATAAAAAAAAAATTGACTTTTTTTTACAATTGAACAATTGTCTTCCAAGCCTTACTTTTTGTTCGTAAATATTATATGCGAGCACTATTTAACAATTTATTTTACTTGATTATTGCGTATCAAAAGATAATAAATATCACAAATATTTTATCATTTTATGATTCAATACTTAAACCAATTACTTCAATTATTTATTTTATAGCTTGTTGCATTAATTTGGCAGATATATTTATCAATTATTCCTATATAGTTAAATGAAAAGTATTGTTATCATAATTGTTAAATTTACAATTTATTATTATCCATACTTATATTATAAATGTGAAAGTCGGTGTGTTAGTCTATCACGCTTTCACGGTCCGATTTGGATGAAATTTAGAATGAAAGTACTAAAAGTTTTTGTAAAAAAGTCAACCTCTAAAGGGTTGAAATAAGGGATGAAAATTTATATGAAAAATCTAAACCGCTTGACCAATTGTACTGAATTTTGGCATAAATGTCAATGATAATCTAAGCTTAAACATAGGGTACTTCATTTTTTTTAAAATGCGCCCCCGACGGTTGCAATATAAAGAAATAGTAACAGGCCGCTAGTAAACATATATAACAGTTATTAGAATAGCGAAACGTGGTTACAATGTTTTTGATTCTTTTAAACTGAACTAAAAGTACCTATACTTTACTAACTTCTGTCTTTCAACGAATTTAAAAAAAAATTGTATTGAGAGTCTTAAAATTCACAATATCTTTAAAATTTCCGATTTCGTAGTTTGGTCAGACCAAACTGGTCAATACCTGCTTTTTTGTTAAGAAAAATAAAATACGACGCAGTTTTGGGAAGTAGCTTTGACATCATCAAAGCTGCCGACAACCTCAATTTTTTTACTTCTCCCTAAGAAGGTGCGAATGGATCCCAAGCGGGTCCACTTAACATGAGAATATATTTCAATTAACATCTAACAAAATAACTAAACAACGTTTTGTTATTATATACATATTATCATATGTATATGAAGTATTTTATAAATAAATTGTTTGATTCATAATTTTTTTGGCAGATTTACGTCAATTTCTCATTAAATGCGGCAAAATACAAAAATAGGTAGATTTTACAAGCATATACAATGTTACGTTCATTTAGGTAATTATGCTAATAGCTAAAAATGACTATTAAAAAACTCCTATGGGACTTCGCAACAAATATATCAGTGTTATAAACATTTTAAAAAGTTATTTACACACTTAAAAAATTGTTAAACACATTTTTGGCAAACGTATAAAAATGTGTTCAGAGATGCTGTAAGGCTCCTAGAAGGCTTAGAAGTCAGAGCACTTGGATGGTTATCAAGAAGGGCGGGTTCAAATCCTGCTGCGATCATATCTTTATATGTTAGCAAAAAGAGTATTTTTCAACTCTGCCGGTGTTCTTTAAAGCTACAAGGATACAATCCTGCATTATTTTCGAGAAAAAGGCAAATTTTATGAATATTTTCCTATATACAATATTTCAAAGTTTTCATAACTACTAAGTACATTTTAAACTACCATACAAACGTACCAACTACTTTAATCTTAATATTATAACATGCTCTAAGCACTTCGTATAGCAATTTACGCGTATACTTTAACAACAACGATATTAGTTTCTGTTAAGTAGTCTATTGAGATTTGCTCGACGTGAATGCAAGGCACCTCTTATTATATATTAATTGACGATTTACATACAAACATCCCTAGTCACCTGATGGGGTCAGAGCCCCCTTAATATGCGGGGAGGTCATAGCACGATGATGGTAATGCACAATTTCAGAGGGCAACCGCTTGTGGGATAAGTGATAAGAGATAGGTTATCACGTGATTTGGTGAAGAGTGTTTTGTCACTACTGGTTACTGTCAATCAGTTAAACAATATATGATGTTGAAAATCTAACCAAGAGATAATAGTAAAAAGAAGTTCTTCTATAAATTCCTTATTGTTATTTATTTCCTTTTTATTAATTCTTTACCTTACAGGCACTAAAAGTACATGAATACATATATTGTCAGAACTTAAGTAGGTATATTATACAACTAGCGGCCCGCTCGCGGCTTCGCTGCGTGATCTACGTAATTGTTTCGTTATATTGCAACTCTCGGGGGTAGATTTTTAAAAATCAAAGTGGCCTTTGTTTAAACTTGGGTAATTACATATATTTATGTCGGTCAAGCGGTTTAGATTTTTCATATAAACTTTCATCCCCGATTTCACCCCTTCACAGGTTGATTTTTATATTGAATATGTAGCCTGTTGACCCTGGTTGTTTTACTACTTTCATTCAGAACTTCATCCAAATCGGACAGGTAGATTAGCCGTGAAAGCGTGACAGACAAAAATACATACATTCGCATTTATAATATAAGTGTGGATATATAAATATAATATTGGCAATACCTTATTTATAAATTTAACTATATGTAATTATGTTCTGTTGCAATCGGAATTAGCAATAAGAGCTAGTATAAAAGAACTTGGCTGAACACTATAAAGTCAATAACGTGACAAGCCATAGACGTACTACATACTATATCTTTTAGTTTAGACCATACACAGACATATGCACAGTCACGATTCAACTGATACTCAAACTATAATATATTTAAATGGCTGTAACGTACCTATATGTATGCAGAAGTAAGAACATAACCATTTTAATAAAATTAGCTTGTTGCAAATAGCTGAAACTTAAACATTTTCATATTAATAATATGATTGAATGAATGAATGAATGAATTATAGCTAAAATCGAATCGAAATAACATTACCAAAAAGTAAAAAAAAAAGAAAAAAATACCTATTAAGGATAAGGAAGGAGTATAATAAAAAACTTTACAAAAGGATTATCAACTATTTCTATATATTATTTTTAGCCCATTTTATAAGATTAAGTATTAATAAATTGTTTTTACTACGAGCAAACAAACTAGATAATTATGTATTTCAAATATAGACTGTTAGTCACTTACTCTTTTCTTATATTTCTTTTCAGATTCACGCACTGTGCGCCTAGCACAGTAGGTAGTGAATTCGATCTTCACTCGGAGATTTTGACTTCTAGAAGGTATGTTTATATTTCTATGCGTGGAATTAATCTGATAAAGTCCAATGCCGGCTAGCTACGAATTTGAATTTTATGTTATGGTAGGATAAGGAAAGCAAAGAGCATCTGTTGCTTATTTAAGCAACAGAGAGTATTTACTCTGTTCTCCATTTTCCACTAGAATAAGAGATATTGCTTGTTAAATGGTAGAACTCAACGCCGCCTTTTATCCTGTTAGTCTCTTATTATCAGAGCAGAAAAATAAAAATAACTTAAATATAATCATTACTTCAAGTGCGAATCAAATCCACAACTATCACGTTTCAAATTACAATTATTTAATACATTATAATGACTATTGTAATTTTTTTTTTTTTTTTTTTTTTAGCTTCACGCTGTATCCCGCACACAGCGGGATAGGCAGAGGGAACCTAGTGTTAAGACACTCCGTTCCCCACTTTCCGCCGAATTCGGAGGCATTGCGTGTTAAGTGGCGGAACTTAACGCCGCGCTTTACCTCGACACCAGAGCGAAGAAAATGGAAATACTAAATATTTCCACTCCTCGAGTGGGAATCGAACCCACAACCAGTCGTTTACAGTCACACGCTTGTGCCACTGGGCCACGACTGGCCACATTGTATTGTTAAATACAACTCTTTTATATTTTTGTAAAGACTTATACTAATTAAGATAAGTACTAACAATAATTACATTTCTACTGCATACTACATACTAGCCTCTGTTTATAACAAAATCTGCTTATAAATCATTCTCTATAACTCTAACAGACAACAAGACAAATATCTACATCAATATTTACACTGAGCAAGAGTCGAATCAACAAAATTCAGCTTGGCTAGTCTATTTACATTTAATCAAATAATAATAATTGTGCACTTTCAGCGAAATGTTATTGAAGCGTTTTAATTAGAGGCAGGCAATGTTATCGTTCATAATATTGTTAATATCAGCAGATATTTAGTGGTACTAATTGTGTTATAAATTATTTTTAAACAAGAAAAATAATAAATAAATATGTTTGTTATATTAGTTTTGTGATGTTGTGTCAATTTTTGGTATCTGACTCTTTAAGTTTTTTTTCTATTATTGAAACACTACAGACACTCGATTACAATTCTTAAATTACATTGACATGCTACTCAAAACTAAAATGACGTTTTAAATTACCTAAGCGAGTTATCCTATTATATTTACTATACTTATTTCTACATTTAAATTAACTCTTAATCTTAAAGACGCTTTAAGTTATTAGGTAATGAATTCGATCTTCATTGTGAGGTTTTAATTTCTAGAAGGTATGTTTCTATATCTAGACATAAGGAATGTCTTACTATTACGTACTGTGCCCTGTTTAAATTCAAATAAATGTTCAAAATCAAACAAAAGTTATAAAACATACCTAGTAATTGTCATGACTTACACCGCGTGTAAAATTATTGCAGGGTAATCTGAAAAAAATTTTACAAGATTCCGTTCTCCATTTTCCGCCAAAATCAAGAAATTGTGACCGAAAATTCGTCGGCTTTAAGTGCTTCGCCTTCTTACCACAGCAGAACAATGAACTTATTAAAATATAATCATTCCGTATAGAAATCGAATCTACAACTGTCATGTATGTAGTTAGACACTTCAAAATGATGGACTCTTAATTAATTATTTTGGAAAAATGTGTAATTTATTTTTCTTTGAATAATTATTAGATTAATTTTGAATTTAAAACAGAGAAAGTATGTAACTTTAAGCTAAAACCAGTAAAATATATTATTTCATATATATAGTATGCAACGATATTTCAACGTATGAGGCTATCAGTCAAGTTTGTTAAGTATCTACACGAACTTCTTAATTATTACTTACATGCTTCTTACACGACCATTGTAAAGGCGCGATCTATGTGTTTTTGAAACTTAAATTAAAAAGTAAGAATATAGTATTATTTACGAAAAAAATACTATCTTTTACTAAATTTAGTTAGGTTACAACGCTTTGAAAGTGCAAGTTAAACTTTGAAATTATTACTAAGTTTTTTTTCTATTTTGAGGAATTCGAATAGGTACATATGGATGTATAATAATTACATTTTATTATATGTCCATTCAAATGTAATTTTTGTGTTTATACCACTGACAGAAAGCGTTGTTTTAAAATAATATTTTATGTTAACTTAATATTTATTTTTTTCATAACTATTTTTATTTTCAATAAAATTATTATAACCTTACAAAAGGTTTTAAAACATATATGTAAACTTATGAATATATAAGTAAATAAGTTATGAAACCTATGCTATTATAAATATAAAAAAGAAAAAACAAGTAGCAAGCCGTCGCCTTATGTCATTAAAGCCGTAATTACAGTCTGGACATCGCAAGCGCAATCAATGTACGTCAAAATTTCTATTACACTTGACATTGTTTTTTAACAGTTTATTAATAATGTGACATTAAAAAATGGGAACAAGTGATGAAAATAAAAATTGGAATTTGTAAATTAAAATCGGGGAACGGTTAAAACGCAATTTATCGCCTTTATGGTGCAGTTAATATAACTAATATAATATAACATCATAAGCACACATCGCATATTGTGGCTTCAAATCTAACGTGTGTAAATCTTTGATATTTTTTTGACAAAAAGTTCCATAAAGAGGAATTTTGAGTTAGTATTCTGCTCAATACTTTGTTAACTCGGTAAGGTGAAATATATATTTTTTTTTTAGCTTCACGCTGTATCCCGCACACAGCAGGGTAGACATAGGGAACTTAATGTTAAGACACTCCGTTCCCCACTTTCCGCCGAAATCGGAGGCATTGTGTTTTAAGTGACGGAACTTAACACCGCGCTTTACCTCGTCACCAGAGCGAATCGAACCCACAACCAGTCGTTTACAGTTTACAGTCACACACTTGTGACACTGGGCTTGGACTTGTTCGTAAAACCCGCTAAATGATGAAAAAATAAAAAATGATAATTTAAATTTAAATTTATCTTTATATCAACGGTAATATACTCGTATACTACTCTCTGCCATCTACATTTTCTTTAGCCATATACAAATAACTGATACATATAAGAAACAGAAAGGTTTAATCATAAAGAATTTATATAGGTTTTACTGAATCAGTAAATAAGACATCACTAGTGATATCATCAAATGTGACAGGATATGACAAAGCACTGACAAAAGCTTTTCTTATTAATTTTTATTATTACTTATTGTTAATTACCAAATGTAAATAGCTTCAAAAGACGGTGCGTGTTTGAATCCCGCCGTACTTTAATGTTTATACGTCTTTATTATATCGTCAAAGTCAAGCTACAGACATAAGAAGCTTCAGAGATAAATGAATTAAAATTACATTGCAAGATTTTCTAACACTGATTAATATCTATCTAGATAATAGACATTATACAGGTGAAGCTTATAAAAGCTTGTTAAAAAAAAGCGGGCTGTACTTTTGTCACCTTTGAAGCATTACTTATCTCCGATCATAAATCATTCACTCAAAAAAATATCAAAAATACACTTTTTTTATATAAAAAAATAGAGTTCATTTTCCAAAATGTACATTTCAAACCACATTGGCCCAATATTTGTCCAACATGTCAAATAATTCCAGGCGTTTGATTTGTTTGGAAAAGGTGTAGACGTCTCGACACGCGACCAATTTAAACTGAGCCCCGCTTTCATACAAAATGAATGTAACATTATACAGCTTAACACTGGCCGGTTAGCGATGTGTAGTTTGTCATTTGAACGACTAATGTGTAAACAGATAAAGGGTCATTTTAAAGTGAAAGTAAATCATAAGAACTTTTTTTAGAGGTTTTTAAATTTCTTATGGGATAATGATGCTAATGGATACTTTTGCTCGAGTGTACGATTTGTTATAACAAAACCTTTTTGCCCTAAAGCACCTCGGAGGGGACTTATTATGTGGAGATATAAAAAAAGGAATTTATAGGGGAATCTTATATCCGTAACTGTTGGTTTCATCATTCATCTTTTGTAAACGTTTCATGTTGTGTTATTATAAAGATCTACTTACTTTTAAATCCGTTTGAAAAAAAGGATCACCTAGGCTTGAAAGTGTTTACGAATTGTATTTCCTCGATTTTTTTTAAGCTTTTTTAATAAAATAAACTTATATTTCATTCAACATTCATTTTGATAATACCAAAGTATTGTTTTCATAAACCAGATAATACATAAAAAAGCTAAAGTTTAATTCACACGTAAAGAATGTAAAATTTATTTTAAAAACAAATAACAAGCGTAAAACGCATTCCGTCGCGTCCCGCCAAAACAATTGCCGGGCATTGCGACGTCACTTGTCAATGGAAGCACAGATAAACATAAACTTGAATGACATACTCTTTGCGCTGACTGCGAAAATAAAAACAAAATATATGTTTACAAAAGATCTATTGTAGCGGGAGTGTATTTTAATTTATTTATAATACGGGCGTGAGTCAATACAAAACAATGTTTAATATAGACCTTCATTGAATTAGTGTTGACAACATAATAAAATCACTAACAGTATTTATTACATACTCTACCTTATAAGATTAACATGACGTATAAGTGACGTGACCATTTCTTTCTTGATCCAAACTGGGACATTAATTTTTGATCATTAATTTGAAGATTTTTTTTAGATTGTTTTTCTAATGAATGAATTAATGCAATAAGGCTGCAAATAGCCATCGCACTGTAATTTTTGTAAACTGTATTGCAGCTGCGGTAAGGAGAAGCTCAATTTAAAGAGGTTAAGCAAATTTGTCGAAGAAAGGGTAGCTATGATTAATGAAAAATAAATGTGTTTCGCATATAAATTGCTTAGCTGGTAGATTTAATTTTAATCTTAAAGATGTTCGCGGATATCATAGCAATCTTTTAATCTTGTTACATTAAATTCCAATTTTTTTTTACCTATATAGTAGCCAGTCGTGGCCCAGTGGCACAAGAGTGTGACTGTAAACGACTGGTTGTGGGTTCGATTCCCACTCGAGATTATATTTCCATTTTCTTCGCTCTGGTGTCGAGGTAAAGCGCGGCGTTAAGTTCCGCCACTTAACACGCAAGCCTCCGAATTCGGCGGAAAGTGGGGAACGGAGTGTCTTAACACTAGGTTCCCTCTGCCTACCCTGCTGTGTGCGGGATATAGCGTGAAGCTATTTTTTTATATAGGTGATACCTACATAACGCAATCTAGTGGATCACCTCCTCCTCGGCCTTTTACACTATTTCGAAAAAACGAAATTTTTCAGTCTCCGGGCTAACTTTGTGGACAACTGGACACAACTCTAAAGAACAGAATGGTCCCGTTCAAAACGGGACGTCTGGTCACGTCACATGTAACTTCGCTAAAAGAATTAAAACGTCTTAAACTTGTCAACAAAAGCGCACATAAATTTTTATTAAGCAAAAGTTGATGTAATAAAATGAATGAAACATTTATACACAATCAGTGTATTCTGGTAAGGAACTGTTTTTGGACATTACGATTGTCTGTCTCTTTCACACCTATATTCGGAATGAAAATAAAGGCCGAAAGTAGGTTATTTTTTCCTCAAAATCAGTCTCTAAAGGGTAAAAATAAGATATAAAAGTTTGTTCTAAAAATCTAACCGATTTTGATGGATTTTTTCAGTAAATATAGTTGAAGGTCAAGAGTAAGTGGCTAAAATAATGATTTTTTTTGTGAATAAAATAAAATGCTTTAATTTTATAGCTCATGCGAGAAAAGCCGCGAGCAAGACGCTAGTTCTAAATAACGCTTTGAACATCTCGTTCTATCCTCGTTCTACGTTCTAGTATGTATTAACAAATGTAAGAAAATCTTTCGCAATATAGAATAGGCAATACTTAAGTAAATGTTGACAGTTCATTAGAGCCCTTCATTAAGTAAGCTATTAGACAGGTATTAATTAAAGAAATACTATTACAGAAAAGAGATTTTAATTAAAGTTTATAACTATTTCTAGGTATCATGATTTATTCAAAAAAATATTTTGATTACATGACATGTACATATATGAGACCGTCAGCGCAGTGGGATGTCTCACTCGTCTCACGTCTCACACTAGATTGTTGTGGGTTCGATTTCCTCTCTATGGTAGGAAGCATAGACAAAGAAAATCGAGATTTCAAGTGAAAGAATAGAACGGAGTGTCTTCACTCCAGGTTCTCTCAGGTCACCTACCTATGCGGGAAAAAGCTTGAAGATGTTTTTTAAATTAATATATGTACGTATCCATTTTGTGTTAATGGATATTATGAACTGTATTTTTAAAATATTATATTGCTCGCGCAATAACTAGTAATAATTTCAATTGTCTTACATTACAAAAACTGCATACTTTAGACATTTATAATTTTATGAGAAGATAAATACATTAACGTGCAAATGATGTTATTATTATAGTATAGTCATACCTTTCCCGATAAACTGGCTAATAAATAATTACGAACTTAAATTCAATGTCTTTATTAATATTCTACTTAATTAACTGGTAACTTAAATTGTTGACTGTAACAATAATGAATTACATTAACTTTACACTTTTTTAGCCGCGCCTTATCAGTTTAATATTTGTTATTAATTAATTTTGTTATTAATTAAGTGGGGAACGGAGTGTGTTAACACTAGGTTCCCTCTGCCTAACCTGCTGTGTGCGGGATACAGTGTGAAGTTAAAAAAAAAGAAAAAAAATAATTTACAACTCCGCGCTTTTAACCTTATAATATTTGCTAATTATTATGTTTATAAAATATTTTGTTTTTTTTAATTACTTTAACACAACAGACACATTTAAAATAATTTTATTACAATTCTTAAATTATATTGACATGCTACTTAAAACTAAAATGACGTATTAAATTTCTGCAATTGAATAATTAATTTACAACTCCACACGCTTTTTCCCCCACATAGAGTCAATACACTTCGTTCTTCACTTTTTGCCTTAATTCTTATACATTGTGTGTTGAGTAGCGAAACGCAATGCCTCTTTTTGTCTTAGGTACTAGAGCCAAGATATGGTAATTTAAATATTATCATTCCCTCGAAAGGGAGTTGAACCCACAACCACCTACTTATATAGTGAAAAGCTGTTTCACTGCGCCATGATGGCCCAAATATATTTTTTTTATATTTTACTAAAAATATGTTTAATCGATATCATATTATAATTATAAGTAGTAAAATATATACCAATAATATCTATAAGTCTTAAGTTTAAGATGTAAATTATTACTTAATAATTAAGTAATTCAAGGAAATTGCGCATAAAACTAGCTGACTTTTAAATTAGCATACCACAGTGATAAATAGACTTATAATCACGTTTATTGCTTAATTTTATACGAAATATCTTTATCTTTACCCATAATGAAAAAGTTTACTGTCTGTACATGGAAGATATATATGAGAAATATATTTAAAAAAAATCTTTTTGTTTATATGTGCCTATCTCCGAAATGGCTGAACCGATTTAAATGCAGTTTTCGCTATTTTATATAGATAAGCTTCCGTTAACAATTAGTAGTTATTTTATTTCAATTGGTTCATAAATAAAAAATATAGAACAATGTTCATGATTTGAGTGAGAACGCCGGCGAAAACACGAAATAGCTATAGCTGTGTAGTTTACGCAGGCGAAGCTATGAATAAGTCGCTAATATACAAATATACTATATTTAACAATTTTCATAAGAATGTTTAAACTAACGACAAAATTTGCAAAAAACAACCAAACATAATATTCTAAATAACAAAAAAAGACTTAACAAGTTAAAAATACAAGCACTGAATAATTCACAAAGGGCTGAATACAATTGACCACAAAAGCAAATAAAATACTATTTCAAAAGTCTTAGAATAAAATTTAAAGCCTGTTTTCTAAACAAACAGCTATACTCGCATATTCCACACAGTACGGCCATTTCGGATTGCCTTGCCTATTTTTAACTTGGAGACAAAAAGAAACGATCCTTATGTTGGCAGTCTTAATGTTTACTTTCGAAGAATACCCGCCTGATGCACCGATATTTTTTTCTTTTTACACTTTTAAAGAACGCTCTTGTATAGCCCGTTATCTTTCGTATCGTACTCAGCTACGATGAGGCAACACGTCGCTAAAGACTGCTTACATCAATTGCAAAATAACCTTCTATAAGCTATAATTTCTAGTATTTATTAGATAGATAATGTGCCTACGTTTTGCTTAATATATAATAATGTAGCAAAGAACCTTAGATAAAAGCTTTTAGTTGAGCTTTAAATTTGCTAATACATTTTGTTTTGTAGTCAGTTATAATGTTTGTGGATAAGCTTCGTTAGATTTTTGAGATAATCGAAATAATGAAGTTTTTTTTTGTTTCGGCAATAATTTCGTACTTTAAATAAATTGTATTAGCATTTTTTTTAATTCAACCAAAGCATGTACATTGTGATGAAGATGAATAAATGAGAGAATTTAATTACTAAACCCATGATGAACTTTTCATCTTTCTTTTGTCAATCACCAACAATCATGTCAACAAAAAATGTGTTTTTGAATTTATAAAAGGTAATTGTGGCGCGTGCATTACCGCGGAAGAGCAGTCTGTGACTACATAACATAATAGAAAACAGTGCAAAATTATAATTATGTGGCTACAAGTACCAAGCGCTGATTCGTTTATGTTACACCTTACAATATTTGAATTAGTCAAAAAGAATATGAGGGCATATTTCAATGAAATAAATATCATTGAATACTACTGTTGTTATCAAATTATTGAGATTCTAAGTTCTGAAAATATATATACACGGTATTTATAAAATGCTTAATAGGAACACATGCAAAGAAGATATTATAATAAAAAATTGCCCGAATAATAACTAATATAGCAGTGATCTTTGAACATATTTAAATAACTTACGAGAAGATATTAGTACTGAAGCCGTCGTGGCGCAGTAGGACAGCATCTGACTGTAAAGTGATGGTTGTGGGTTCGATCCTCACTAGGAGAACGATTATATTTAAATTTTGTATTTCTTTGCTTTAGTATATGAGACAAAGCGCGGCGTTGAGTTCCACCATTCAATATACAAGGTCTTGTTTTTGGGGGGAAGTGAAGGATACTAGTTCCTGTCTAGCGTGAAAAGCGTGGACCTGCCTTTTTACTAGGAATATTCTAAAATGCAACTTTGAAAATTATTCGTAAAACTATTGCTAAACTAAAAGCTAGCTTCTAAACGGCAATTTAAAATTTCTACTCAGCGTCCATTACCTGTAATCTATGCTCGTCTGATTTCTCTCATACGGAGATAACAAGCTAATAAAGTGTTAAAGTTTCAACACAAGTATTAACATTACGACAATGTTTACCGTAAACTGCAATTTCACTCACTCATAATTTCACATGTAAAATACCTCTTTTATGGCTGAAAATTAATGGCTGAATGAATTAACAGCTACAAAAGTTTAACATTATGTACTGTTTTAACGACAAATGACGTATTATTATTGAATAGTTGTTTTCTCTAACTTATGTAGAGATCGTGGGCATAAATTGTTCAAAGCTTTAAGAAAGATTTTCTTAAGTGTTAAGACACTCCTTTCGCAATTTTCCGTGCATTACGAGACACTACGTATTAAGTATTAAGTATTTTGGAGCAATGTATGTAAGTATGTTGTAGAAATAAAAAAAATATTTACATCTCCATATATTCCATTATTCTTACACATGTACATACTCCAAGATTGTTTATACGAAGTGACGAGACAATGAATTTTCAGACAAAGAAATTTAACATAAGGTTTTGTGTTTACTACTTTATAATGAATAAATAAATTTTAGCGTAAACGACTTTTAGTCATTTCTAAAATGAAGTTATTGGATAGATTTTTACTTGTCGTGTAATTTTCACATTAGTTACTTATGAGACTTATCTCATATATTAATATGGCATTTAGTAGTTTATAACAACATCCCTCGATTTCTCGAGGAAAATGAAGAATGAAGTGTCTTGACGATAGGCTATCTATGAGTACCCCGCTGTGCAACAAAAGGTGTGAAGGTTCTTTCTAAACTAGCGGGATCTATGCAAGAAAAAGCCTGAATACAATATTTACTTAAACCGAAATGCCAACATGATTATTGTTACATTTCATACAAAGTAGTATTAATAGGCTTCTTGCTGCCTCCAATTAACACCGTATATGACAGCAGAAATTAAAAATTTAAATAACTAATTTAAAATTGTATTAGCATGACAAGGTTTTTTACTACCAATTGACTTTACTCTTATGGATAATTCCATTTTAATGTATTCCTTTATCATAAATTACATCAATTGTACAGTTAGTATATTTTTTGTACCACATTCGGATATTTTAGTAAAGATACTTAAAAGGTTATACGGTAAGTAAAAATGAAACTATAACAATGAATTAATATACAGTATACAATTAATTTGATCAGTGTAATTTTCAAAAAAAAATATTGTATTCGAAAAGGTCTCGAATGAATACTTATGACGTTTGAGCAAAATTGTATTTAAATTGGAATATTAAATACAAAAATGCGAAATATGAATTTTATTATGATACTACTAGATATTATAACAAACAAAAAAGCTTTTATGTTCAACTAATTGTGCTCGCAACTTCATCAGGATGGAATTTCACAAAAAATGTATAATTTTAAAATATAAGTAGCATAAGTTACTCTTTATTATATTACTTATCTATCAATAAATGTCTCTTCAAAATCAATCTAGCCGTTTCATAGATTAGCCGTTCCAAACAGACAGACGAAAAATTTTAATTTTGTACTATTGTTTTGGTACATGCATAAAACTTATATAAGCATTTAGTAAACAAGGTTTATTTTAGTATTACAAACAGATACGCAAATTATATTTACATATATAGATATGTAAAAGGAAAGTTAAAAAAGCTGAACTAATTGGTAGTTGAGAAGTCAAAATAAATTGTAAGCATCGTTCGTCCCTCTCATATCGGGGCGTGGTTTAAACGTTTAATAATACCTTGCAATTAACAAGACGAAAGCATGCTTAATGAACTTAAAGCTTCATAGAAAAAAGTTTTAAAGAATATTACGGAGTTGTAAATGTTATATTGAACTACCGTTAAGTGTGCAGTAAGTAATATTTATATTATTTTTTTCCTTAATACTACTTACGGTCATAATAATTTATTAAAATTCATAATATTTTTTTTAAGTATATGTCAAAAATGTATGAAAATAATTTTATTTACATTAATCAATATACTAGAACCTATAACAGTGGTTTTGAATTTAATTTTCTGTTTGCGTTTATGCGCAATAGTCTCTGAAACGGCTCTACCGATTTAATACGGAACAGAATATCCTGAGAACTATGTCGGAAGAATATGCCTTAATTTATCTGTCCCTGGAGCAGGATCCGCAGGATGCCCAAGGGAGCAATGGCTGGACACCGTGAAGCGAGTTATAAGAGCCAATGGACTTACTACTGAGGATGCCAAAGACTGTGTAAGAGTAGCGGAGTAGAGGAGTATGAGTAGTAAGGCAGACGCAGGCTAAAGCTCGGATAATTGCCAGAAGGAAGAAGAAAAATAACCAGAAAGAACCTTGGATCAAAACATTATGTTCTCTGCTTTACACCTGACAAGCTTTGTCTCGAGTGCCCAAACAAAGAAATGAAAATACTTAGTGAGATTATGAAGAATTTTAATTAAACTTGCAAAATTAGTCATCGAAACATTAACTTTTTTTCTATTAAATTGTATTTAATATAAGAATAAAAATATACTATAAGTATAAAGTAGTAAAAATAAAGTATAATCCAGGATCGAAATAATAACAATTCTGCAGACATTGTGTTTTAAGATGTGACGGAACTTAAACTTTAGGTGACAGAACATAACGCTGCGCTTTGCATCAGAGCAAAGAAAATGGAAATATTAAATATTTCCA
Source organism: Dryas iulia moderata (assembly GCA_019049465.1). Taxonomy (NCBI): domain Eukaryota; kingdom Metazoa; phylum Arthropoda; class Insecta; order Lepidoptera; family Nymphalidae; genus Dryas; species Dryas iulia. The sequence continues at coordinate 6,487,238 of CM032436.1, read as the reverse complement.
CTCCTGGAGTGGAAATGAAATTCATAACCAGTCGCGTTTACTGTCACACTTAGTGCCTCTAGACCACGTCTGTATACAGTATAATAGATAAGAAAGTCATTTATCCCCAATCTACACCATATATGTACGTACATATTGCAATAAACTCCTAGTATTTATTCTAACATTAATATGTCATAATCTAATTCTACCCATTTCTACACATTTTTTGTCACAAACAATATAAAAAAAAAACATATAACAAACAAACTTAACGTGTTTTCTTTTAAATTATCACCGAATAAAGCCAATTCGGCAAATCAAGGACAAAATGCAACTTTAAATTCAAGTTAGGTTTTGGGGGAACATGATACTTAATAAATAATTAATCAGATGCTCTCTCGCTGGATCGTGACAATCCTGCATGTCTGAAATAAGACCAGGCATGATCGGTACGCTACGGCACCAGGCAAAAAAGTGTCACCTTTGAAATGTTAGCAGAATTATGAAAGGACTATAGTATTGTAATGAGTGGTATGTCAAGAACTTGGAGATGTTTAGACCGTCAGACGTGTGTTTAACACCTACGGACAATGTTTGTTAGCTGAATACCTATACGAAAACAGAATTTTTAAATAGCTACCTTACTCGTAAAAGCCAAATACACGTAGGAAGTACTAAAATAAAGGACTGGTTTTGAGTATTAGTAAAGGAATTTATTACATAAAAATATTATGATTAAAACTAACTTTTAACATTTTATAGTGTTATTTACACACTTAGGAAATTGAAAAAGTTTTTTTTTTGAAAATTTATGAAAAATTGAACCTAGCGGGATTTGAACCTGCGCCTTTTGGAAACCGTTCAAGCACTCTGACTGCTAAGCCATATATTCTACTTTCAAATGTGTCGAAACACTTTTAAACAATTTATTACAACTTATTTAACATTCTTGCCTCTTGCCAAAACATTGTTCGTGGAATAATCTTTGGGATAGTAGAAAATGGTAAATTTTGGCCTTGGCCGCCCTGGTATTAGCAACTGGTTAGATGTGTGCAAATTTTCAAGGATATTGGACGACAAGAAATGGATCAAAATAGTGTTGCAAGATTTAAATAGAGCTTTTTAAAAGCAATATCAACAAGGAGGTAGCTTCTTAGAAACATTGCTAGGGGCCCCTGAGCTACATTCCTGAAACCAGACTAGGCAAATGAATATATTGTTGATAACTCAAACACAGATCGACACCGTCACGTACGCATAACATTCGATTTTCTTGAGGGAATGAATATATAAATATGCGTTTAATTTTTTCAGTAGGTAAACTTTATTCAAACAAAATGTAAGGATTCTGTCAACTCTTCTGATATCTGTGGGAGAAATCTATAAACACAATTATCATACTTTTTACTCAAGTTAACAAAATTATCATATTTTTTTAAATATTTTGTTCTCAAAAACCAGCCTGTCTTATTTTAGTATTTTTCACATTGATACTGCAAAACACCCTAGTGTATCGGATTTTAAGATTTAAAAGAGAAATAAACGTAAATAACTTGGCAAGTACCAAATACGACGAAGGAATGCTGTTGGATTCTGCGCTCGTTTACCACACTGTGCAGCTAACAAGACAATCGACAATAAAGAGCATAAATTAATTCAATTTCTTTGTCAACTACTAAAAAAATCCCAATAATTGCCGTATTGATGTTTAAAAAGACATTACTTTTAATTACAATTGTTTCACAGTCTGATACGAGAAATAAGAAATCGGCTTCACTTTTTTTCCCCTCATAGCAGGGTAGACTGAGAAAGATCTAGTGTCAAGACATTCCGTTCTCCAACTTCCGTCTGAATTTAAGATAAGTACGTTAAGCTGTCCAAACACTGTCCCATCGCGCTACCAAAGCTTCTATAAGTATTTAATTGTACACTAATTTATTTTTCATTTTGTTTATTTTGCACATACTAATATTTTTATAAATACCCTATGTTAGTTTAATATACGCTGGGACGTAGAATGAATTTCAGTTGGCAATGTCTGAATGAATGAACAGTTTTCTCTTAAGAAAGTCGTGTTTACAGCGACGTAAGCAGTAAAGTATGGGTTTTATTTTTTCTCCGAACAGCTTCAATTTGCGACAAGAGTATAAATTCTAATGCACAAAGCATTTGTGAAGCCGTTATGAAGACGCGCTCACGTCCCGAGTTTTCGTACAAAATGTCGATAGGGGTGTCACCAATTTTATTCTCATTAAAAAAATATATATAATATAAAAAATGATCCCCAAAAAAATAGTTAAAATTATTTCTTTAATATTTTTTTTTAATTTAAATAGATTTAATTCATTTGAATTACGGAATTGATACATAAACATTAGGATAATCTGTATCATTATACTAATGTGATGGATATTTAAAAAAAATATATACGGCAATATTAATTTTACAACAATAATAATACATTAAAATTTTCCTTCAATTGAAAATACTTAAAATAGTCTAAAATGTCAATTCTCGTATATGTTGTTATAGCAAAGAGAGATATCTAATAAGAAATTTATATTAATGACGTTGTGTTTATATGTAGATGTTGCTATGTATCTCTGTAAAATATTAAAAATGTTTTTATAACCTACCAACGAACAATCCTAAACAAAATATTACTGTACAAAATAGAAATTGTATATACTTATATTAAATAAAAAACCAATATTACGTTTTAAAAGAGTTATTCAAAATACATTTTAATTAATTAATAATAAGCTTATACAAGAACATTATTTTACAAGCCCTATCACTAAGAATAGGTGCACTCTGCGCTATCGGCCGCCGTCAGCCGCGGAGCACACCAAATGTAGCTAAAACGTCTCGCATTATGCAAGTAGCTTTTGACTGTAATCTTTACTTGTAATGGAATTCTAATTTAAAGTGGTAATTAATCGACGTGTTGAAATGTTATTTGTTATTTATGTTTCAGTCATTGGTAGCGTAGTGTAGGTTCATACCTTTACAGATCGAGCGTGTTTTTTTTTATTTTTGCGGCTTCACGTCTTGTCCAGCATAACATGGTAGGTGGAGAGAGAGAATCTAATGTCAAGACAATCTGTTCTCCACTTTCCGTTAGAAATTAAGACATTGCGAGTTGACTGCAATTTGTATAAAATTACAATCATCAAGATCCATCAATCTCGACTTCCTTTTTTTTTAATTTAGTGCCCAAATCCGGTACACTGTGTGTTAAGTGGCGGAACTCAAACCCATGCTTTGTCTTTTTTTGACATTAAAGCATAGGAATGACAAGAATTTGAATATAATCATTCCTACGAGTGGGAATCAAACTCAGAACCATCGCGTTTAAATATAGTCTATCTCACTGTTCCAAGACGGCCTCTAATACCTAAATAAAAAAATACAATGAAATATACATAATGATTCTTAAACACAAAAACTAAAATAAAATATTAAAAGATATTGTTTAAGTAATCCATATTTACTCTTCTGTTTCACTAATGAATTTATTAAGCGAGCGATTATCTGTCGACACCAGCTTAAAACGCGAAGCCCATTAAACTTTGTCAGCTGAAGTCAATTCACTGGCTTTGTCCTTTTTCCCATTCAATATAACATTGCTAAAATATAAACGTTTATTATAATACTTTATTTGACAATAATATTTTTTTCATTTTATGAAATTAAAATATCAAGTATGTATTTATAATATTAGAAGATTTTTAAACTTGATATATTTTAAACTAGCTTTGCACGCGCCCTTGATCTAATAAAAATGTTTTAATTCTAATAAAAGTATTTGAGTATACTCTTTATAACATTAGCTATCTGCTAATGAAAGCTGTTCAAATTAGCCGGAACAAGCAGACAGACAGGCAGACAATATTTTTTTAAATATTGTTTTGATATATGGACGGTACCTACGGTGTATGCATTTGGTAAAAGTCAGTTATATTAATATTTAAAACAGATACTTCAATTTAATTTATTTGTACTACATATATAGATAATTATATCAAAAAGTCGAATTATACAACTTAAATTACTCTTCAGTCTTATTATGTTACTATCTTCAAAGTTATATAATAAAGTAAATAAATACAGAACGTGATTTTTGTAGCTCGAAACCTTAACTAGTCGATACTGACAATTTAACACAAAATATTTAAACATCTAAAAAAATATTTTCCAGTATTTTTTGAGTATGAACAAAAACAAGCGACGTAACAAGCGACGAAAAAGAAAGATATGCTTTCTTTTTTTAAGTTAAAAAAAGAGTTCACGAATTTATATAAGTTTACACTTGAGTGCTAATAGAGCTAGTTGACCTTTTTTTAAGAAGACATTTCTTGTCAGCCTACTTTCGTTTGTTCCAAATACTGAGAGCCTATTCGGTGACCTTTTTTTTGGATTCGAAAATTCTACTTTAGAAATAGTCTTAGATAGTCCACTTTCACAAATTAGCTGTCTTGTTAGAGACGCTGCTGTTATTTCTTAAAACATAAAAATAATATAACGTACACATAGGATATTCTGTGTACAGATTTCTTTTTCACTGACAACCCGCTCGCGATTTTGCCCGCTTAAATTAAAAGTGTCAGCAAATTTAATAAAGAAGCTATGTTGTGGCCAATCTTGGCCCAGTGGCACAAGCGTGTGACTGTAAACGACTGGTTGTGGGTTCGATTCCCACTCGAGGAGTACAAATTATATTTCCATTTTCTTCGCTCTGGTGTCGAGGTAAAGCGCGGCGTTAAGTTCCGCCACTTAACACGCAAGCCTCCGAATTCGGCGGAAAGTGGAGAACGGAGTGTCTTAACACTAGGTCCCCTCTGCCTACCCTGCTGTGTGCGGGATATAGCGTGAAGCTAAAAAAAAAAAGCTATGTTATAGCAATTTTGTTGTTGTTTTATATTGATTGATGAAAGGACACTAAATGTTTACAATAGACACAACTGCTTTTACGGTTAAGCGGTTTCTGAGATAACCATGCGCAAACGCACAAATGAAGAGAAAAATAATATCATCATCGTTAAGGCATCTGTTTGTTACACTGACCATAATAAATTTTCTCCATGTGCAGACAGCGATTAGTTACATTTTAATTATTATACTATAGATTACAATTTTATACAAATATTTCTTGAAGATCATGGTGCTTTATGTGGCTGACGTATGATATAATGCTGTACTTGTTAGTTAGAATATCAATTAAAAAAACAATTGTATATATCGATGTTTCCGCGATTTTATTAGAAAACTAGACAACACTATTAGAAAATTAACCTATACAACAACTGCCCCGTGTTTTCAACGGCTATCAAAATTTAATACAAATTTTCATTCCCTATTTTAGCCCATTAGGGGCCGATCAAATGACGTTGATCCTTTCACGTCAAACAGATAAACAGACAGACAGACATCCTTTCGCCTTTTAGTCATTTATTTTAGTAGGTATGGATTTTTTGGATTTTTCTCTCTGCTATGTAAGTACTCTTTGCGTAACACGCAAAAGATAAATGTAAAAATAAATCGAACCGAGTATAATAAATGGTGCTTATCCTATGCTTGTTTTATAATACTAATATAGATAATTATTGCTATTTAATGCACTACTCCAATAAAGTAGGCAAACAGATTAAATATAACCATTACTATCTTTTATTACGTAGTTTATGGCAAAGATATTGTTGAATCGTGCTATAAAATTATATTTGCCTTTCCTAAAGCCTTTTCACATGAATACAATTGATACATAAACATACATATATAGATATACGTCACAAAAAATATATAAATTTTGAAATACGCGCCAGATATTATGTGATCCGAAATCTTTTTTAAGATTATAGTATCGTTGTTTTATCTCTCACGGCTACTTCTCCCGCGTTTACTCTTATTATAATTAAAAACCGGTAGTAATTGCATGTACACATTTGCTTTTCTCTAAATGCCTTGAGAAAAGCTGGTATCAAAACATTCCGTTCTCCACTTTCCGTTTAAAAACGAGACATTGCGTCTTCAGTAGCATAAAGAAAAATTACCATTATCCAAATAGAATGACGCTTTGTTTAGCTCTCTCTAAACCAACTTTACAAGGAAGCCCTGATAAAAAGCCATGTATTTCCATTGTTGATCCAACCTTAGAACCAAACAAAGTGTTATTTAAACGCATACCATTGCTGACGTAAAATTCTTGGCCACAAAAACCAATATCTGTTACACTCGACGAGATCAAGCGATTTGTACATAGTTGCAATACTTCTTAACTTTATTTTGTTATCTTTAAATCTTATCGTTTCGGTTTCGGCTCACTAATTATATGGCATATCTTCATATGAAATATCAAAAAAGAAATGTGAGAATGCTTTTCTGAATTTATAATTAGTTTTATCTTTCATAGATGTCGATGATAAAGTCCTTAACCTTGAGTTTTTTTCACGGTTGCATGTTTGGTGGCTTATTAAAAATTAATCGTATAAGAATCTGTGGTTCTGTACTGTGACAATTGTATTAATTAATGTTAAATCTATGAGTATGATAAAATCGTAAGTGATTGCTGGCTGTATATAGAAAATATGTGAGAAAAGTCACTACTGAGTACTATTAATGTTTCGGATTATATAACTATACTTTTTTATATATTTTTTTATCTGTTGTCTCTGCTTATGTATGTATGTTTGTGCCCGCTAACATCAGAAACGACCTAATCTATTTAAATGCAGTTTTGACTTATGTGTTTTGGTAAACTTTACTTAACAAGTTACACTTAGACTTGAAAGTTCAAAGTAAAACGTTATATAATAAAATTTATAACTTATAATATTATACTAAAAATGAATAATCCTACACCTAAAAAGTGTCAAATTATTTACATACATTATGCATCTAAAATCCTTCGAAAATCCAAGTTTTTACTTCATTATAATAAAGTCATATTATACCTACCAGTACTTAAATACTTAACGGTTCGTAACATTTAATTTTCGTAAAATTTCCCTTCGAAGAATCAGATACGAATTTGAAAAATGCGTTAATAAGGAAACAAATTTACAAGCACCGTTACTTCAGTTAATTTAAAAATATCATTGCATTTTATGTATATCAAAACATTTCTTTGGCGTATTCCGAAAATCCTTAACATTAATTGTAAGATAAGCTGTGCTCGCGGCTTCTTCTCCCTGGAATTTAACAAAAAGGTTATTTTAAAATAAATGTAGCTAAAGTCCATACTTATATTATAAATGAGAATGTCTGTGTGTTTGTCTGTCACGCTTTCACGGCTAATCTACTGGCCCGATTTGGATGAAATTTAGAATGAGAGTAGTAAAAATGACTGAGTCTAACATAGGCTACATAGTTTTTCAAAAATCAAGCACCGCTTGACGGATTGTAATGAATTTTGGCATATATATAGTTGATAATCCTAGGTTAAACATAGGCTACTTTATTTTTCAAAAATCGACCACCGAGGGTTGCAATATACCGAAAGAGCCACGTAGATCATGCGGCGAAGCCGCGAGCGGGCCGCTGGTTACTTATTATATCAGTTGCCAGTGAAAGTCACTTCATAACGCCCAGACGTTCTAAAGATTAGACAGAACTAAAACAGTAAAATAGAGAAAAATAAAAATAAGAACATGTATGTACCGCGTTTGTTATGTATTTAGCGTCACGCTGTATCCCGCAAACCACAGGGTAAGCGGAGGGAAAAAGACATTTAAAGAAAACGTATAAAAATTTAAACGCAGCGGGATTCGAACCCGCGCCTCCTGAATACCGTCCAGGCGCTCTCGCCACGTATGCTCAGTGCAAGCTCAATTTTTATACGTTTTTCTTTAATGTCTTTTTCAATTTTCCTAAGTGTGGAATAACACTTTAAAAAGGTTTAAAAGCGGAGGGAACTTAATGTTATGACACTCCGTTCCCGATTTTCCGAATTCTGGAGATAATGTGTGCTAAGTGGCGGAACTCAACGCCGCGCTTTGCTTAAGCACCAGAGTGAAGTTAATGGAAATATTTTCATTCTGCGTGGGACTCGAACCCACAACCTGTCTCGTTTACAGTCACACTTCTTGTCCCTGTGTCGCGACTAGCCTCTATGTAATTAGTAAAAGCTATTATTTTTGTATTACAAACAGACACTCCAATTTAATTTATTTGTATAGATAGATAAGCTTCACAAGACAACTTCAAAACTGATCTCCAATTCATAATTTACAATTGAACAAAAACAAAAATACATACATATGTACCTACATATATAGTATATAGCAAAAGGAATTCTCGTTGAATCGATAAAAACTTAAGTATATGAATATTTATGTTAAGCAAATTAACTGCTTACTTAGACTAGGATATTTTTGCAAAAAGTTCTTATAGCTTATTTAAACCTGTTACAAGGAATAACGCATTATGATGTTTCAACCATTTATAAAACGCAATATTGAGTGGTAATGGTTTTTTTACATCAGTACTTACTAAGTGTCATTGTGGGAATCATTTGTAGACAACTAGGGTTGTTATGACAAATATAATCCTTTTTTTACTAGCGACCGCTCGTGGCTTCGCTTGTATAAACTCCATGACTTTAACTATTTCATGTCTTCGCCCGCCCGCGATCTCACTTAAATTATTTAGCTAAAGCATATAAATTAAATTGTTGTAATTTTTTGATTTACGAATTAATTGAAATATATATTTAAGGTAAACTTACCAACCAACTGCATTTAATTCGGTTACTCGGTTTCTGGGATCAGCGTTCACAAATGCACAGATAAGCAGAAAAAAGTTTTTTTATTGTTTTAGATTCTACTACATTTGATGAATGACACCAGTATTATTTTTATTTCTACATATATTATATTTTTTTCATTTGCGATGTACAGACAGCAATCAGGTACATTTTTATTATATGTATAGATTATTCGATTGTAATCTTTAAACTGATGTAAGTACCACTCGATACTGCACCGATTAACATCTGGTGCTTTTTTAAAATAAAATTAACATTAATTTATTCAAGGATAAAAACTAATTTTAAAGACATTTCTTTCGGTCATCTTGAATTAATAAAATGATATCTTTAAATAAGTTGATACATAATTATGTCTAGGAAATATTTATTATGAGAAAATTTATCATCAATGTTTCTTCTCAACTCGAAGGTTGTGAATTCTTTTTTAGAAAGTATAATAATTTAATTCCAAGCAGGATTCAAACCCGAACCTCTTGGGCACTGTCCAAGTGCTCTGACCGCTAAGCCATGAGGTGTAAGTTCTGTCTACACTAGAGAGAATGAATAATAATTTATAATACTATTTAATTTCTTCATTCTGCTAAATAATTATGAGCGAACCACTAAAACGACAGTTCATATAAAATGCATTTCGTAAACACATAAAGACATTTCTTAAGAAAATAAAAAAGTCTAATATATTTTATTCCACATTATAAAAAGGATAAACTTTAAATGCACCTTGAAACATAATGCATATAAAAGAATTTTGATGAGCAATTAATTCCTAAATAGTTATAATTAAAATTCAGTTTTTTTATTCAAATGCAGATTCAACGTTGCAAGAGGAAAACATTTGAAACATTTAATTATTTTTCTTAACATTTTTATAAATAAGAAACTGGTATTTAAATCAGCCTTAGCATTGACGTGCAATACTAGAACGTATTTATAAATACACATACAGTAGCTTTAGCTATAGCCAGGGCTTCTCAAACTTATTGTTGCATATAATACTGTTGCACTTTAAAAAGGTATTAGGGGTGGTCCTTTATAAAAGTGGCTGTTGATAGGTTTTTTGTTAGTGTTTTTTATGTTTTTTTTTTGTGTGTGTTTTTTTTAAGTTCGCAGCAAAACAGACAGATGGACTTATGAATAATACTCGTTATATATATATTTTTTATAAATTCATAAAATAAAATTATATGTACCATGTACCTACATACTCGTACATATGCATTTAATAAAAAACAGTTAATTTAATGTATAATACAAAAAAAGTATAAATAAAACAAAAAAGGCGACGCGATAAAATATATCACCTCGTTAGTGGAGTAATCGCAAGCGTGGCTGATAAATGAGAGGTCACAGGTTCGATTACTTCTCTAATACCAGCCATCTTAACAGCTATCATTGCCAAAAATTTTTCGCTTACTCGAGAGGTACGAAACCCACTTTGAGAAGCCCTGGCCCATAAATATCGAGTGGTAACAACAACCGACCACACCGGACGATGATGACGTTTTAATACCGCAACTAAGATATGATAATATCTTGATTTTTATGATAATAAGGATAAGAAGTTTACAATATTTTACATCGTAATTGAGAACTTAATTCTGTAATAAGATACAATATTTATACATACATATTTGATTTGTAAGGAAAGTAAATTTAACAAAGTATTTTATTATTATAATAATGATGATTTCCTTAAATAATTCGAGTCTGATTTTGGAGGATTATGATATTATATGTACAGATATTATGTACTGAAATGTTTATGTTCTTACTACAAGCATGTGGCACTCGAACACACATACATTTTATTCATAGCCTCATCCTGGGTGTAAGCTACCTATAGTTTCTTTTTTTAGCTTCACGCTGTTTTTTTAGCTGCACATAGCAGAGTAGACAGAGGGAATCTAGTGTTAAGACACTCCGTTCCCCACTTTCCGCCGAATTCGGAGGCATTACGTGTTAAGTGGCGGAACTTAACCCCGCGCTTTGCCTCGACACCAGAGCGAAAAAAATGGAAATATTAAATATTTCTATTCCTCGAGTGGGAATCGAACTCAAAACAAGTCGTTTACAGTCACACACTTGTACCACTGCGCCACGACTGATCCCTATATTTTCAACAGCCCGATGCCTCGCTTCAATAACAAACTGCTTAAACTTATAATTTCGAATTATATATTTTATAGAATTATATAAGTACCAAAGAACACACGAAAAGATTTGAGATAGGACCTTTTACTCGGATTACTTTATAAGGGTTATTTGATCTGGCTGAAAATTAATTATTTTCAAACGAATACTCGTATATATCTATGTATAGCAATCGGCCATAATGTAACTTTTTAAAAGTGATAGATTTTTGGAAATCGTTGCGGTCGGGTTTTTCAAATTGGTAACCTAATTCAAAAATACAAATTCCCAAACGTTTACTTTGGTACAAACAAAAATGTTTTTTTTAGCTTTACGCTGTATCCCGCACACAGCAGGGTAGCGTGTTAAGACACTCCGTTCCCCACTTTCCGCCGCACTTTGCCTCTGATACCAGAGCGAAGGAAATGGAAATATTAAATATTTCCAGTCGTCGAGGGGGAATCGAACCTACAACCAGTCGTTTACAGTCTCACGTTCGTGCCATTGCGCCACGACTGGCCTTAAAATGATAAATTTATACATTAGATTATTTAAAAATGATAATAATGACAATAACGACCATATATAAAAAACATATTTTAAAAACTATTACGAGCACAATATTATGTAATAAACTCAGTTTTTGCACGTAAAAGTGATAAATCTCTTAACCATCAACGTTTTAAGTAAAATATTTCCCTCAATGGCTAAATTAAGTATTAAAATTCACAAGAGGCTTTATAAAGAGTACAGGCCCGAGATTGTATCAACTTAATAACTTCTTTGGTAGTCGGTGCTTAAATGAAAAATTATATAAAAACTTAATGGGATAAAAACTTTTTAAACTTATGAAGATTAATCGAGAAAGACTAACTTTCTTAGTAAATATACATACTTAAAGAATAACCTTTTTAGAAAATGTATATAAATTAGAACATAGTGAGATTCGAACCCGTGTCTGCCGAAAACCTTCCTAGCGCTTTAACCTTAAACACGTTCCAAATTCTATATGTCTCCTACATGTGTTGTGATTTCCTAGTATGTGAATAACACTTCAAAAGTGTTAAAAATACTGATAAAAAAAAATATTTAAATATAATAATTTGTACTCCTTGCTGTAATAAACCTGTAATTATCAAAAATCAAAAAAAAAATCAATTAGAAAACTTATCAGATAAACAATTCCTTATCAAAACAATATATCTTTTAATATATTAACGAAATTAAATACTTAAATGTCTGACATCTCACTATCCACCAAACTAATCAAAACACATAAATTATAAAAAAATATTATTTTCAAAAAAAAAGAAGATTAAAAACTGTTGACAACACCTGCGTTGACCTAAAATTAATGACGGTCGTCGCTTATTGTGCTACCAAAGTCAGAGGTGGTCCACCCTTATGGATATGGTAACAAAATAATAAAAAAACACTAATGTCTCGTGATGCATCCTCAGAATATTTTATCGTGTGAATTATGTTTGTAATTAAAACTCCAAATTTATCTAACCAGGGACCCCATTATATGTGATACTTTTGAAATGGGCTGCCACATTTTCGTTTTCGGGTTAAAGCGTTCGTTTAATTGATATCGTTTACCTTAATTATTTTAATTTTTATTTCTTTTACCAAAAGTTTACTGTGCTTTACCCTTTTAGTGTTTATTTAATGCTAAAATTTAAATCTCAATATATATTTACAATTTTTTGATTACATTATAGCAACATGCCCTTTTATGAAATATATGTTAAATTTTTATTATTACTTCTTAAATGCTTAAATGTTTTTACTTCTTTACTTGATTGATACATGAAAAACATAAAACATCAACTAAATTTATTAAGAGCTTTTTAAACTGAAACTACAAAGTTGAACAGGATTAATTTTCGAATACTTAACAGTGAGTGAGTAGTATGTGTTCACAGGTAGATAGATAGAAATATTTAAAAAAAAAATTCGTTTCAAAATGTGTAAACTCACGAAAACTTATTAATAATTATTTTTTTAATTACAACGTGTTAAGAATACAGTTTTTCAAAAATAACATCTGTCAGTCGTTACTTTGTATTTTTGGCATTTCTGTTTAAAATTCAGTAGTCACCTACTTGGGTATTGTCTCGCACACATTCCTCTACTTTTTACTGTGCAAATATTTGAAATTTCGTTATCACGCAAACAAAAATTTTAATATGAGGAAGAATTATCTGGCATGGTTACTTCTTGTTACTTCGACCATATTATTAGCAAATCAATAAATATTTATTTAAAATGATTTTTTTTTTTTTTTATCATATCATGTCATGTCATGGCAGTCTAAACGATCTAGTGGCAAGACTTAATACTTTCCGGGTAAAATTTAAACATTGCGTGTTGACTGGCGGAACTCAAATGCTTTTAAACATTTTTATAGTGTTATTCCACACTTAGGAAAATTGAAAAAGACATTTAAAGAAAACGTATAAAAATTTGAACGCAGCGGGATTCGAACCCGCGCCTCCTGAATACCGTTCAGGCGCTCTCGCCACTGAGCCATGCGTTCTACTATCCGCTGCGTCGAAATTCTTATACGCTTTATTACAACTTATTTATGTTGTTAGCATGTCTGTAGAGAGATTTTAACAAATTTCTGCTACCCAAAGATTATTCTACGAACAATCATTTGGCAAGAGAGAATGCTATTTATTAAATACTTGTCAACATTCAGGAACGCAAATGAGTTCTCTATCTTAGGTACCAGACCGGGGGAATAACATGAGTTGGAATCAAACCCACCACCTAACGTATTTACAGTCAAACGCTATCCTACTGCGCCACGATGGCTTCTGTTTTAATTGAAAATTATTATTTATATTTTCTTACATGATGTCTGTTTGGTTGTACATTAATTAACTTTCGCTTATTGTAATTTTATTTTTATATATAGAGGAATTAAATGTTGGTGGACCATATAAATAAAATAAAAAAATAAATATTGTTCGTCATTTACATATATTCGTAATTACAAATTTTTATCACTGCTTGATTAAAAATCGCATTATTTCGAATTTTATTTACCTATAAAACTCTTATCAATTGTTTTATCACTAATTATTAATAAAGATTTTTAAAGTTATGCATCCACTGCAATGACGAAGATATATAATTCTTGTTGTATTTTTATAAAGTGTTGCATTTAAAACAATACCATCTATTAAACAATATTAACTCTTCTTCTCGTAAATTAAGTACGACAATGCCTATATCAAAACTTGTATTACATTTGATATAGGTATAAACTAATAAAATCAAACATTTTCAAATAATTGTATAGTATTTTTCACAAATTACGCTTTTTAACTTAGTTTAATAGCCTATATATTATAGCCCACAAGTAGTGATTCACAATTTATCATACCAAATTAGCCATCGTGCGATCTCCATTCAAACAAATGGGTACATTTAAATGATTATTTTTATTTCTCTGTTGTGATATGACAATGTACGGCGTTGATTACCGCAATTCAGAACTCAATGTCTCAAATTTGGAAAACGCAGAAAGAAGTATTTTGACAATAGGTTCTCTCTGACATGACATGGCGGGAATAAGCTTGAAGTTGTTTTTTTTTTTATGAATTAGGTAACCGATTTCTAAACGCAAATGGAGGTAATGAATTAAAAATTTTATATATTATAATTTTATAAACAACTCCTAAATTAGCATAATTCGGTACAACTTTAAGTTATACCCTTAAACCAATCTTTTCTCATAATTTTATTACAAAAATTCAGTCACAACAAAAGAAAAAAAATCACAAGCCACTTTTTATTTGACAAATAACAATACTAAACAGTCCGCATATAGCTCGATGTCTAAATTACAAACTTTGAACGCTTTCTCATGTGTTTAAGAAACTTTTTACTATCAAAGTGCTTATGTTTAATTAATGTTGCCGTTTTAAAATTTAAATTGTACCTTTTGTAAATATATATGTAGGTGTATATATATGCTGTGGAACAAATATTTGATAAGAAAATGGCGACTGGCATACTGCTGTGGTTGTTTTTATATTCATTGCATATGCTTCTTAGAACGTCAACTAGGGAGATGATAGACGTTCTTGCTTAGTTAGTGGTTTTGAATCTTAAGTTTTGGTCTATGGTTCGCTCTCTTTGTTCATACAAATAAATAAAATTTGATTGTATGTTTGTAATATAAAAAAATTAATAAAAAAAATAAATAGCTTCACGCTATATCCCGCACACAACAGGGTAGGCAGAGGGAACCTAGTGTTAAGACACTCCGTTCCCCACTTTCCGCCGAATTCGGAGGCTTGCGTGTTAAGTGGCGGAACTTAACGCCGCGCTTTACCTCGACACCAGAGCGAAGAAAATGGAAATATAATTTCCACTCCTCGAGTGGGAATCGAACGCACAACCAGTCGTTTACAGTCACACTCTTGTGCCACTGGGCCACGACTGGCCACATGTAATATAAAAGTAGCCTCTATTAAATTATTGTTTATATATACACGGTATACCAAAATACTTTTTTATTTTTTTTGTCTCTATCTGTCTGGTTGCTCCAGTTATTATGTCTAAGAGCTTCCATTGGCGGATAGCTGATGTCATAAGGAGTAACTTAGGGGTTTGGTTTGGTTCAGAATCAGAACTTTTTTAAATTAATTTTACACAATAGAAGTCGCGGGCATAGCTAGTATTTAATATAATTCTCTTCTTTTATTAAGACAGATAGTATATAGAGATATACTATAATTATGCATGAAGTTTTTATATCTTTTACCACATTGTTTATTAATTGAATTCTATTTCCATTTACCTACTTTTACCAAGAAAAATAAATACCATAATTTTGTTTCAAAACGGGGAAAATTTAAATAATTGAATTGTAATCATTTAACCAAACGGGAAGCGAACCTATAGCCAATCACCAATACAGGCAGCCAACGACACGCCACGATAAGCCACCTACCTATATACTTTAATCAATTAAAGAGTAAAATGAAAAATTTACATACAACGTAAACTTTACATAAATAAAGCTTTTATAACGCAAATATTCTAAGAACTTTTGGCATATTATCTCAATGTTCTCAGAAAACCGTGAGAATAAACTTGCTATGTGAAATATCATGTTACTGAAGAGTAATAATTCAAATGAGGCAAGTTTAGTTCCTGAAAATCGCAAGAAGTGAATTTTCCAAGAATTTATACAATTATATCTATTGCAAAGCCATGATGTAGCGTAGTGGGAAAGCGTCTGACTGTAATCATGATGATGAAAGAGTGGGTACGATTACTACTCGGATAAGTGGTTTTGTTTGCTTTTAACATTTTTAAAGTGTTATTCCACACTTAGGAAAATTGAAAGAGACATTTAGAAAACGTATAAAAAATTGAACCTAGCGAGTTTCCAACCCGCGCCTTCTGAATACCGTTCAGGCGCTCTGGCCGCTAAACCATGCGTTCAAATTTTTATACGTTTTCTAAATGTCTTTTCGTTTTATTTGTATTCTTTACCTCACTAGAGACGAGAGAACAGAGTGTCTTAACTTTCGGTTCTCTCTGCCTACCTAAGTACGCGTAGTACGTGAGAAATAGCTTTTGTGGATAAGAAGAGAAAGAAAAAAGCAATCTATTTAGCAATGTAAGAAGAGTAATTCAGTTTAAAAATATGGGTTAACTACTTTTAAAAGTGACAAAAATAAGTCTATGAAATATTTCATTTTTAAGGCTTGGGTTACATTCTTCACTTTCATTCCTTTATGTCTAAATGGATCAACACAACAAATTTTTAATATTACTATATATAGCATTGGGGCCAATCGTGGCGCAGTGGCACAAGCTGTGACTGTGAAGCGACTGGTTGTGGGTTCGATTCCCACTCGAGGAGTGGAAATATTTATTTCTATTGTCTTCGCTCTGGTGTCGAGGCAAAGCGCGGCGTTAAGTTCCGCCACTTAACACGCAATGCCTCCGAATTTGGCGGAAAGTGGGGAACGGAGTATCTTAACACTAGGTTCTCTCTGCCTACCCTGCTGTGTGCGGAATACAGTGTGAAGCTGTATTATATTATATAGCAACCCTAAATTTTAAACTTAAATTGTTATTAAATACATAATTAACTAATTTATAAAAGTCGGAACTCAACACCGCGCTTTGTCTTAGATACCGGAGCAAAGATTAAAATTAAAACTTTAACCGTCAGATGCTGTATGACTGGACCACGACGGCCTAAAAAATGTTCCAAAACATTTCTAATACACGAACTATCCTAACAACGTTGGTGTAATAATAGAGTTTGTTTCCACCCTTAGTTGCATATTCGCTGCGCACCCCAGCGTGTGCATCGCCCCGGGCTATGAAATATACGACCAATAAATAAACACGGAAGGGGTTAAATTAAATATTCATATGAATAGTGACGAATAATATCGATATTTTCTAATAATACTAGCTCCTTTTTTGTTCTTTATCTGTTATATTGTTTTTTTTTTAATATTTTTGTTTTCCCTTTGGTTGGATATAATTTGTCGCATCACATTCCATCTGTGAGAGCTATCACTGTAGAATACTGGGTATTAAATCAGGAAGCAAAAATGGCTTAACGATTATTTCCGCTTTTGCTTTTTGCTAGAGATACTTGAACATTACTTGATAAAAAAGTATTATAAAAAACTTACTGTATTGATAACTATATTTTACTAAGAATTAAATTTATTTAGATCCACAAGAGCTTAAAAATCTAATAATGTCAACTAATCATTGTTAAAATATTGCAAAATATATAATTCTATCGATATAATGCATACACATCACTGAGTAGTCCAATATTGTAATAGACAGGGTAAAGAGTGAGACTTGTATAACATCACCAAATTAGCCGAGCGGTGTGTACTAGCCCTCGGGCTATACATCTAATGGTTGCCAGTTGTCACTATGACAGCAGAAAACAATAAATAAATTGTATTTTAAGTTTATTTATAAAAAAAAGAAGGTAAATATTTTTAAATAAAATAATTAGCACAAGAATAATGTAATCTAGTGAAGAACGGAGTGTCTTGACACTAGGTCAGAGAGAACTCGGATTGTTCTGTTGTGCGTTAAAAAGTGGAAAGGTTATGAAAATATATTTATGTAATGTTAATCTATTTATTTCGTTATATTGGAACCGTGGGGGATGATTTTTTGTAAAATAAACTAGCCTTCTTCTATCCTTGGATTATCAATTACATTTATTTAGTAGCCTAGTAAATAAGTAGCCTATGTTAAACTCAGGGTTATTTACTATCTTCATTCTAAATTTCACCTAAATCGGACCGATAGATTATCCGTGACAGCATGACAGACAAACAGACAGACTTTCGCATTTATAATATAAGTATGGATGCAAATGAAATCAAATAAAGGTCAGCTATACTGAAGAGAGGATACTAGTAGTACACAGTTTAATTTAAATGTATTGTCTCTACTCTATAAAATGATTATATGCAAATTATTTCCATTCTTTTCTTTGATAAGACAAAACGCGGGGTTGAGTTTCGCAACACAACAGATATTCTGTGCCATAACATTATATACTTAATTGTATCAAGATTTAAAAATATTATTAGAAAAATTAGAAATTGCCAACCCTTAAGCTAGCACCGATATGTAAATGTTTAGTGACGCCTTTATAAATGATTTTATCCGGCGTGTTTTGTGTGAAATATTACTTTGGAAAATTGAATTGAACGCAATCTGGACAGAAGAGCACATGTGCTTATGTACGGGGAGTTATACGCTTGTTATAAATATAATTAGGGTGGCTTAGATGTTATTAAATGGTAGATTAGGCTATAGATATCTTATTGCGGACCAACAGGAGATTTTACATGAAAAATCGATTAAAAAATGAAAATTTTAGTGGTAGAATTTTAATATTTAATATGAAATTAAAAATAGTTTAAAGTGATTACAATTTCTAAGCTTGTAAATTTTTATTATCAATCGACTGGCAAATTGTTATACGTTTTCTAAATGTTTTCGTATTGTATAATTTTATCTTACCATCCATTCTAGTTCTCTATGAACGTAATACTGTATACTACACTTCTTTATCCATGAATAACAAAAATAAGCAACCTCACACTTTTTCTCGACTAGCAGAGATACCAACAAATGTCAAGATGCCCAGTTTCCGCCCAAAATCGCAAACCCAAAATTGCATACTCAAGGACAGTAGTAGGATTCAGCGCTATGGTTTGTATGCATGCCGAATGAATGTAATGAATGAATTATGAACGAATGAATAATTTTTTTTAGCTTCACGCTGTATCCCGCACACAGCAGGGTAGGCAGAGGGAACCTAGTGTCAAGACACTCCGTTCCCCACTTTCCGCGGAATTCGGAGGCATTGCATGTCAAGTGGCGGAACTTAGCTTTACCTCGACACCAGAGCGAAGAAAATGGAAATAATAAATGTCTCCATCCCTCGAGTGGGAATTGAACCCATAATCAGTCGCTTTACAGTCGCACTTTGAGCCTCTGCGCCACGACTGGCCCCGGTGACTGATGAATGAAAATGAATATTATAAATGTATAATCATTCCCTCTAGTGGGAATCGAACCAAGGACTATCGCATTTACAATCATACTAACTAACATTCGTTCATATACCAACAATGTTGCCTAATCGTACACATGTTTTATGTCAACCGTTTCACATAACAAATAGTTTGTTGTTCTACAATTATAATAGTTAAGTGCCTAGATT
Organism: Dryas iulia moderata; assembly: GCA_019049465.1. NCBI lineage: Eukaryota > Metazoa > Arthropoda > Insecta > Lepidoptera > Nymphalidae > Dryas > Dryas iulia. The sequence goes on along the minus strand of CM032436.1, from coordinate 6,467,604 downwards.
TTACTTACCACCATGAGTAATGGCTATTTTTAAATCTTAAATATCAAGTATTGAACTTTGTTTTTTATTAAAAGTCACATGTTTAGTCTTTAGGTAAGTATAAAAATATATTATATACATTGTTGTATGGTCAGTATGACATTTGAGTACTGTATTTCCCACCATGGTAGTCTAAAGCAGAGGTTAGCAAGCCGCGGCCCGCTTATTAATCTGTGCGGACCACCAATCGTTTATATGACGGAGAATGTCCGTTGATATGTTAAATTGCTATGATTTTGAAGTAAGTATTGGTCTTTTCTTTTCTTAATTTTCGTATATCTTTTTTCATGTTTTTGTGTTTTTGTAATCTAATGTTTATAACTTGTATTTATTTTAAATAGTATTAAGAAGTTTGAATTTGGCACGCCGTGAAATTTTGCATAGATTGAAAAACATTGCACTCCTCCGATTTAGATGGCATAGTTTATTTTATGGTGCAACTTATAAAAATCCATAAAAATTATTGGCCAGTCGTTTAAGTAGTAGTTTAAAGGTGGCCAGTCGTGGCGCAGTGGCACAAGCGTGTGACTGTAAACGACTGGTTGTGGGTTCGATTCCCACTCGAGGAGTGGAAATATTTCATATTTCCATTTTCTTCGCTCTGGTGTCGAGGTAAAGCGCGGCGTTAAGTTCCACCACTTAACACGCAATGCCTCCGAATTCGGCGGAAAGTGGGGAACGGAGTGTCTTAACATTAGGTTCCCTCTGCCTACCCTGCTGTGAGCGGGATACAGCGTGAAGCTAAAGAAAAAAAAAAGAAAAAAAATTATTCATATAAAATTTTAGATTTAATCCTACAATACTCAAACAGACCGAGAATATCCGAATGAACCATGACACTACAAATAATTTGTCTTCTTTTACAGTTATTTGATAAAGTGCTCTAAATTCTTAACAATAATCAAATTTTTTAACGAAAATACACAATAAATATTGATTTATACTTAAAATAAAAAGAATTAAACTTAATTTTAATTAATTACAAAAAACCTTACTGTTAAATATTAATTGAAAACTATAATCGTAAGAAATGTCTACCGGAAACTATAAATCTCTATAACTGGGTAACTGGGTATTACAACTTAGATAAACTAAAAGGATCAAGACTAATAGAAAATCATTAAAGATAATTATCAAAATATGTTTTAAGTATTAAATCTTGATAATATAAAGAAAGCAGCTTTACCGTTTTTCGTACGCAGCAAACTAGTCAGAGGAATCTAGTTTTAAGACACTCCGCTCTCCACTTTCCGCCCGGATTTGAGATGGTATATTTATTTAATTAATAACAAATATATATATTTTTTAATAATAATAATGAATTATTATCAGTTCATTTTTTTTCTAGCTTCACGCTGTATCCCACACACACGCAGCACCAGCCTAGGAGGAGGAGGAGGAGAGGGGTTTACCTAGTGTTAAGACACTCCGTTCTCCCCTTCCGCCGAATTCGGAGGCGTCGCGTGTTAAGTAGTGGAACTTAACGCCGCGCTTTTACCTTAGTATCAGTTCATCTCATCTCATGAAACACACTGCGTAAACGAACGCTGGCTCTTATATATTTAAATAAGCAATTCTATAAAAGCTCCAACGATTTTCCTGAAATTTATTATGTAGAAGATTTTGGTCTAGCTAGATCTTTTTTTTTCTGGATTTTCGGGCAGTAAAAAAACTGCTGTAATATAGTTAATATACGAATGTTAATTTTGCAACAATTATCAATGTTTTAATAGTTCAGTTTATTAGCCCAGCTTTCAATAATTTACAAATCATAAATCCACAATCTCGTCCTGAAACTCAGTCTATATTTTTTATTCCTTTTTTTTGTCTTTGTACTTTTTTTTGTAATATATTTTTTATTGATTTTAAGAGCATCATAAATTTAAAATCGATTCCTCTAAAAAAAATACCAAGGAGCTTGGTTACCTGATGTTAAAGAATTATACAGACAAACTAAACCCATCGTGGCTCAATGTGACAGCGTCTGACTGTAAAGAAGATTGGTTGTGGGTTCGATCTCTTTATAAAAATAATAAGATTTGAATTATTAGAATTATTCGCTCTAGTAAGGTCTCGGTTTCAAGCAACAAATGGAGAACGGAGTATCTTGACACTATGATCTCTCTGTTCAGGAGGAAGCTACTATCAAGGAAAAACCTTGAGATAGCAAAGAAACAAGATATTATTTTATTCTTTTACAATCATAGCAAATAAATGATATATTTCCTATCCCAATTCATTTCCACGAAACAAAAATACCTAGTGTGGAACCATCACGAACAACAACAGATGTAAAAGCTGTGTTTTTTTTTAATATACAAGTATTTTTTTTTTAAATTATTTTTGCATCTTCATATTAAATCTTCCATATTGAGCGAACTATTAAAAAAAACTATTTGTACTGCAACTTTGTTAACTCAAAGCCAGCGTCTAGAATTACAAAACCACACTTGCAAATTGAAAAACAAAAATAATATATACATGAATACTTCTTTAAATTGTAATGTTAATAAGATATTTTAAAAAAACTTAAGCATTTTTTTTTATTTCTCGATTGTGTGAATAACTCTTTGTATTGTTAAAAGTATTTAATTTTATTTGTTCCTTCCCACCGAAACTTATAAGGAAAAATAGTAGTTCAAACCCATATAAGGACACAACATGTGACATTTCATAACAATAACGTATTAACATACTACAAAGGGCAAAACAAATTAAAATTCGATCAATTTATACAAATGTGATATAAATAATGAAAATAATACATATTTCATTGAACATAATTGTTTACGCCTACCGCCCCGCCTCTTCGTACCAAAATATAATTTTAATTAACCGGTTTCGATTCCCTTTCGCGAATAATTAAGAAGTGGATTTTATGACGGCTTAATATAAGGGTTCTGATGATGTCATAAAGCGTGATTGTGTGTGTTGATTGTAAAGAAACTTCAAGCTTTTTCTTAAGCGGGGTAGTCAGAGAGAGAGCTTAGAGATAAAACACTCCGTCTTCCACTTTATACCCCAAAATCGAGGCATTTCGTGTTGAGTGGTGGAACTCAACGTTACGCTTTTACTTGGGTCTGGTACCGAGCGGGAAAATGATAATTTAAATGTAATCATTCCTCGGAGTGGAAATCGAATTCACAACCATCGCGTGTACAGTCAGACCGAGGTCGATAACTGAGTTAGTTAGTGATAGTAAATAACAAAACAAAAATATACGCAATCTATGCAAATGGATAAAAATGTTTTTTTGTATCTTCACGCTGTATCCGGCACATGGTAGGGTAGGAAGAGGGAATCCAGTGTTAAGACACTTCGTTTCCTATTTTCCGCCGAATTCTGAAAGCATTGCGTGGCGGAACTTAACCGCGCTTTGCCTTGAAACCAAAACGAAGAAAATATAAACGTTAAATATATCTACTCCTCGAGTGGGAATCGAACCCACAACCAGTCCCGTCACAGTCACACTCTGGTGTCGAAACCATTAAGTTCCGCAGCTTAACACGCAAAGCTTCCATAATTCGGCAAAAAATGGGGAAGGGAGTGTCTTAACACTAGGTTCCCTCTGCTTACACTGCTGTGTAAAGCTAAGAAAATAGAACATATCTAACGATATAAGTTCACAATATTTCTGTACCGCGCAATGCAACACGTGTAATTTATGACTCTCAGTTCAAACGATAGATTACACTTAAACAGACGACAATAATAGCATACGTTCAAACGATGATACTACATTTCAATGTCACTTGCGTAAAGGAAATTAATAAAGAGCGATACAATTGATGTTTGCGCTGAAATATTGCTTTTTTTTCTTTTTGATTTGATTTTTTTTATGTTTTTAAGTATCTTTATGTAGTGTTTTTTTTTAATTTTAGGCTAGCCGATAGGAAGCCGGCGTGGTATAGTGAGACAGCGGCTGATTGTAAGCTGACGGTTGTGGGTTCGACGCGTTTTAATTTATAGTTTTTTTAATATATTATATTATATTTCGAGAATTATATTTAAATTTCATTTTTTCTTGTACCCGAGAGTGAGCGCGGCGTGGCCGTCACTCAACGCAATGTTTGAAACATTGCGGATGTCGGATGGATACTGGAGGATGGTGTGTTTTGACGCTAGGTCCCCTTTTCCCCTTTTCCTGTTTTTTTATATTTTTTTGTTTTGTTTTGCGCTGTTTTCCCGAACAGTAGAGTAGTCAGAAATATGTAGGGGTAAGGAACTCGGTGCTTCTCTTTCGCCTAATTTCCACCATTTCAGCTAGATTGCAATGCCGTGATCTGTCTTGTTCACCAGAGCTCAAAAATAAAAAATATTATAATATAAATTTATGATCATTCTACCTAATGGAAACGAGTTCAAGCATCGAACCTGGAAGGAATCGCGATTATAATCAGATACTGTCCCACTGCGCAACAACGGCTTTTTGTTATAAAAATGTTTATTTCTAGTGTTTTCGACCGTTTAGGAACATCGAATTGACGTATTTAATACAAAGTCACACACTAATGCACCGAATCCGAAAGCACACCATTTAATTTAAAATAATTAATATAATGCTTACTTTTTTATTATTAATAATTTTAATTGTATATTTTTATATATCAAGATAATTACGCAGGGTTGACTAGCCAAATGAAACGCACAAGTTCTTATTTCAAATCCATTCAAGCCACCATCACATATATTGATATTAAAAATTAAATATATATTTTTTTTTGTTTTGCTAGATATTGCGTGAGGTTGGCCGCCGTTGAAAATAAAAAAAAATGTCAAACGTAAATAAAAAACGGCAGAAAATGGGTCGACGGGATACAGCGTGAAGCTAAAAAAAAATAAAATAAAATTATTTTTTCAAGTAATCTATTACAAGTTATTTCGAATTGTCAATTAATATAAAGGTATTGATACTGTCAGTCCTTCCGATAGCTTCCACCGGCTCGGAAGCAGTCCGCAAGCAGCAGAGCCGAAGAGCCGAAAAAAAAAAAAATATTACCGCATACTGCATAGATCAACTTATTCTGTGAGTGACGTTTCGCGCAACCGACCATACTAATTAGATCATATTTTAAGCAACAAGGACATAACTTCCAGTAATTAAGAAAGAATCTTTCGCAGTATACTTCGAGATCAAAGCGGCGCGCGCGCATCTGACGCGGCTCACTATTATTTGACAGTTCATTTATTTTATACTAGTTAAGTCATGTGGGTTTTACTGAAAACATGTGTGAAATTTGGTTTTATTATCAAAATATTGTTTTAGGTAAAAACAATATTTATTTATTTTAGCTTCACGCTGTATCCCGCACACAGCAGGGTGCCTAGTGAACCTAGGGAACCTAGTGTTAAGACACTCCGTTCCCCACTTTCCGCCGAATTCGGAGGCATTGCGTGTTAAGTGGCGGAACTTAACGCCGCGCTTTACCTCGGCACCAGAGCGAAGAAAATGGAAATATTAAATATTTCCATTCCTCGAGTGGGAATCGAACCCATAACCAGTCGTTTACAGTCACACGCTTGTGCCACTGGGCCACGACTGGCCACACACAGGTAAAAACAATATTAATTTTTGTTAATGTATTTTAAATAAACTTTTTTTTCAGTGTGCAGGAGCAAGTTGAATGGCGGAACGCCTGGCTTTGCCACGAAACCAGAGCGAAGAAAATTAAATATTAGATATATTAAAGTTTCAGTTTACAGTCACATTTTGTGCCTCTGTGCCACGACTGGCTCCTTTTAGTTTCTATTATTTTTATTTATTTTTGCAAAACTATTCATGTAAATTGTTTATTTATATTTGCATATATTAAGTATAGTTCAAATAATTATTTTATGGAATATTTAACTTTAATATTTTAATTACCAGAGTTTAATTGATCATGACATATTATTTAAAACAAAAGAAAAATCGCTATAAAACGTAGGTATTTCTAATAATAACCATAACGCAGTTGAGACACGCTTGAGTGCACAAGATGGTTATAAGTTTAAATAGTACTCGGCTAACATTCCGCTTTACGCTGTATCCCGCAGCATAGGCAGAGAGAACTTAGTGTCATCGTTCTCTTCTTTCCGCCAGAATTCGAGAAATTATGGGCTAAATGGCAGAACGCCGTGATTTATCTTACCAGGTTGGGATTTTTTTAAGCTTCACGCTACATCTCGCACACAGTAGAGTAGGCAGAGAGAACCTAGTGTTAAGACACTCCGTTCCCCTCTTTACGCCGAATTCGGAGGCAATGCGTGTTAAGTGGGGAAACTTAACGCCGAGTGGGAATAGAACCCACAATCAGTCGTTTTCAGTCACACGGTCGTGCTACTGTACCACGACTGGCCCCTAGTCAAAGTTCTATACAAAATGCAACAATGGCGTAAATAAAAACAAAAAACGAAACTAAATAAAAATAGATTGCTACAAGATATTTTTATCTTTTGCCAGTATTAATAAAACGAATCGGTACCGTTACGTATAGTTATTCTGCGCTGACATTGCCAACGATGTAGACTACAGTACACTAGCAAATGCTATAGTTTGAATGCATAATGTAAAATATTCCATCTTGTTCATATATTTAGATCATACAAGAAACTGTTTTAAGTAAAAATACTTAATTTAAGGATAATAATAATTTGAATACGTAAATATATAACTTTGGGCCTTTATTTCCAGAATATTTGCTCCAGTACGAGCACGAAATTGGGCATTCTTAAAATTTATACTTTTTTATAGTATGGATAAGACAACAAGTGTTTGGGTTACTAGATAAGGCACAGGAAGCTAGTAAATAATCATCAATCATCATGGAAATCAAAGAACTCAGCGTCGAGACACTCCGTTCTCCACTTAAACGCGAATTCGATACATTACGTGTTACCACTTAACACGAAACTTAAACCACGTCAATTTTTTTTAAATATCAGAGCAAAGAAATGAGAATAATGTATAATTATTCCCGCGAGTGGAAATCGAACCTACAACAACACTTTTACACTCAGACGCTGTCCCACTGCACCACGGCGGCCTGAATTTTAATGTAATAATATAAGCATTATATACATATGTATATCACCTATATAATTTAATTATTATTCTTTATAGAATAAATTACACAGTCAATTAAAACATTAAGAGCGTTAAAGAGACGAAGAAATAATCGAATCAATTTCTTAGTTCCATTAACGGATCACGATTAACATACAAAGATCTTCATTGCGCTTTAATACGAGATATCGCTCATAGCGTCAGATGATCTCACGCATACATTTTTATTTTTTTTAATTTATTTTTACTATGTAAAAGTACTGATTAACAATAAATATAGAAAATATATTGTTAAGAAATATCAATGTCCAATTTCAATACATGGCATGTTAAATGGCGGAACTCAACGCCGCACTTTCTCTAAGCAGATTGATAAATGTAAATAATTTTAATACAGTTATTCCCTTCATCCCTGAGGTCATCGTGGCGCAGTATGACAGCGCCTGGCTAAACGTAAACTTGATTGGTTGTAGTTCGATTCCCACTTGCGAGAATGATTATATTCAAATTATTTTTTTTCTCAGCTCTGGCACGTAAAGCAAAGCGTGCCATCATTATTATTTTTTTATAGCTTCACGCTGTATCCCGCACACAGCAGGGTAGGCAGAGGGAACCTAGTGTTAAGACACTCCGTTCCCCACTACACCCCACAGTTTCTTGATTATTAAGAAAGTAGAATACGAAGTATGAGATATGGTAGAAAAACTACCCTGTGACTCAAAGCTGCAAAATACAAATTTATTCCCTTCATTGGGACTGAAATCCATAACCATCGTTTACAATCATACACAAACCCACTCTTCCACAAGCCTCAAGTGAGATCAAAGATCATAAACACTGCAACTTTAGCACCTATATATATATCTTATTTTTGAACTTTTAACTCAACATGGTATTGTTTACAAAACGCGTAACAAAAGCACGGTGAAAGTTATTCCGTACCGGTGCTGGGGTATAAATAATTTTAGTGCGCGGAAATCGCCTACATCAAAGCGCAGTTGACAAACATGTATGACTGATGTTATATTTGTTAAAAGATAGCTAAAGAATTGCCGCGAAAAGAATGGTTTACGTATAGTTTTTTTAAATTTGTTTTTGGAAAGGACTTAACGATAAGAAAAAGATCCTTTTTTTAATTTTGCGGGAGTCAGAGAACATTATTAGTTAGTAATATATAGTCCGTTTAAATATTATAAAAACATTGACAATCAATATACTCAGGTATTAATTTTTTTTACAATTAACAAGTATTTATGAAATGAAACTATTTTAACCGGAATAATGGCGTACGTTTGAAAATATATTTTAGAAAATGCGACATTTCGAACACTTTAAAATTTCCGTGGTCTCAGATAGGTAATGCAGTAATATAATAATATAAGTATACTGCAGTATTTTACATAACAAAACAGAAATTAATCTTATCTTGGTATTTTTTTCCCGCACATTTTTTTTAATGCCTGTACATTTGTTCACAATCTAGTAAATAATTTAAAGGAAAACATAAAAATCTTTATTAAGTAATTAGTGACATGTATAAATTAATTATGTTTAAAAAACCATTTAATTTTTGAAACATTAAGATCTTATTATAAAATTGAGATTTTATGATATTATATTATCTGCAACAAATGCATAACATTTTATATTTTATCTGTTATTTATGAATAAAACAGTAAACACTCAGTTCATTGACCCTGACTAGTTAGGTTCATTAAAAAGTAATTTTACGAATCAAGTCTTATCTAATAACTTATATAGGTAGGTATAAAATTATAATAATAAATATTTTTCTTAATTTACACACTTATTCTACTAATTTTATATAAAAATATTTTCTATATAACGTTAACTAATTTAAGTTAACTATTAGATTTTTTCTTAAGAAAAATGATTAACTTCAATTTATTTTGTAATAGTGGGGAACGGAGTGTCTTAACACTAGGTTCCCTCTGCCTACCCTGCTGTGTGCGGGATATAGCGTGAAGCTATTTTTTTTTATTTTGTAATAAACGTACATTGTATTTAATAAGTGACTTATATATTTTTATTTAAAGTATTGAAATTTCATTTTCAAAACAATCTTCACTTCGATAGTCTTTTCCAAGCACTTTTGTATCGTCAAATGAACATAAAGCTACATTTTTGGTTTGATTTCTTCAACATTTTGCAAACTTCAGTGTAATATTATAGCAAACACAGCTAAATTATAGAGGTATACCACTCCATTGACCGCCTCTTAAGTGTTATCAAACGTTCTTTTTCTCAATGATTTACATATATTTTTAATAAAAGTAACTTAATCATTTTCTTTCAGCTCTTCTGTCACTGACTAACTTATCTCACATTGCAAAGTAGATACAGGGGACCTTATTACTTGTTATTTTGTTCCCTATTTTTCGCCTGAATTCGAAACTTCACGTGGCGTTTCGTAAAATTCAACTCCTCACTTTCTTACCAGAGCAAAGACTAGACTAGACTAGACAAGACTAAAGATATCTTAAATAACGTTATTCCGATTCGTCCGAAAAGTAATCGAACCCACAACCATCGCGTTTACATTCAGATACTATCCAAATTATCTATAATTACCTCTAATTCTATGATTCTATTAGCATTAATTGTATGCAGTTTGACTCTTTTTCTGTATAACTGGGCAGTTCAAGAAAGCCTAGTGTCAAGACACTCTGTCCGCCACTTTAGTTAGTCTAAAACATTCGATTTTAAGTGAAATGGCATTACAAAATGTGTACAACGTGTAAACAGGACGTGAGCATTTCTATAAGTTGAAAGTTAACCTTATGTTTGGATAAGAATTGTTTTAAACAATACACGCGTTGAGCAAACCCGCCGTGACATCCCTTTGAACGTGAGCGTGTGGAATGTTGCTGAGATTGAACCTGTACTATCTTTCATAGTTTTTAAGTTTTAAAATTAAAAAAAACCTATTAAATTTATATAATTACCTCTCTTTACATTTAAAAATATGTTTTTTTCATTGAATTTCTGCTAAGTTTTTTTTTCTGTGGCCTGTTAGCTAAGGACGCAGTAAGAATTTAGTATAAAGATACACTCTCCGCTTGTTATTCATATTTGAGACACGTTATCTTTTTGGGCTGGCCGGAGAAATGAAAATAATAAAATGATGATCATTCTACCGAGTGGAATAAAACCCACAACCAATTGGAATACTAAGGCACTGTCCTACTGAAATTGAGAAAAAACTGTAGACATTGTACGACATAGTAAAGAACGCAATATCCCAATCCTCTATAGTTTATATAACTTCTTATTTTCTATATTTTAAATAGTAAAATAAGAGTTAGTGTATTGACTCCGTTATGGTTAATAGCACTGGTTCCCAACTAGTGGTCCGCAGAAGGGATAAAGTGGTCCGCGAACGATTTAAAATTTAGCGCGTGTTGGTAGATTATTACGGGTTTAATTGTATTTTACCTTCATACATAGTCGCGGAAAGTGGGGAACAGAGTATCTTAACACTAGGTTTCCTCTGCCTACCCTGCCGTGTGCGGGATACAGCGTGAAGCTAAAAAAAAAACGCCAGGCAAAACGCGGTCTAAAACTACCACCGACTGATATCTTTGTATTTATAGATTTTTAACCTTTGATAATATAACTGTTGACAATAAACATCGAACCACTAAATCCGGAAGGTGTGATTGCGAATACAAATGAAAAAAGTGGGCACATAAATGTTATATCTTGATCTCAAATAGTTACATCTTTACTAAAATTAATTACATCATTTATAATTTATGCTATATCCGAATGATTTTAAAAAATATTTTTAAAATATATATAAATAACTAGCGGCCCGCTCACGTCTTCGCCGCGTGATCTACGTGGCTTTTTCGGTATATTACAACCCTCGGTGGTGGATTTTTGAAAAAAAAAGTTGCCCATGTTTAATATTGGATTATCAACTATATATATGCCAAAATTCATTACAATCGGTCAAGCGGTGTAGAATTTTCATACAAAATTTCATCCCCTATTTCAACCCTTTAGAGGTTGATTTTTGAAAAACTAAATAGCCTATGTTAGATCCAGTCATTTTTACTACTTTTATTCTAAATTTCATCTAAATTGGACTAGTAGATTAGCGTGACAGACAAACACAGAAATTCGCATTTATAATATAGGTATGGATGATAATTTGATCATAGTTCTACTAGATCCGACTAGATCATAGTTTACTAATATAAATTTTATAACCTTAAGTGATCGTGGCATAGAGTGGGACAACGTCTTAGTGTGTACGCGACTGGTTGTGGGTTCAAATCCTACACAATGGAATGATTATAATTTAATAATTCTTTTCATTTCTTCGCTTTAGTAAAGAAACAAAGCTCGTTGAAATCCACCACTCAACATGCAGTCTCTAATTTGGATATGTTTAAGAATGGACTGTTTATTAGGTTATCTCTTTAACTACTCTAGGCAGAAATCGGGAAGATAAAATTTCAAATTATTATAAAAAAATTACAATTGTAGAATAAATCGTTGTTTCTAGAAATTTTTAGAAGTTTCTCGAAGTTTCTCGAAAAAATAATTGAAAATAATTATAAAAACAATTACTACTAATAACACTTATAATATTACAAATAACTATTATAGTTCGTTTAAGTTTACTGACATATTTCATTTTACTTGTTCGAGAGCATAGAATTATTCTAAAATACCCCGAGGAAGTCATAAAGACAAGCTTTTAGTTACCATTTAACGTTCTGATAAAACAACCATTAACTTTGGTTGTTTCATTAAAATAAGTACATATTAAGCGGATTATTTAAATTGTATATTTTCTGTTTTTGTTAACTGTAAACTCATTTCAGGTAATGTTTATATGAAAGCATGAAAAGAAATAATTATAGGTAAGTGTCACCACTTGGTTTAAATCTTTTAAAAGCGGAAAACGGAGTGAATTTACACTAGATTCTCTCAAACTACTACTACTCCTAAAAAGTATAAAAAATATAATTTTAAATTAAGTTTCATATTAAAAATCTAAACTTTTTAATTTCTATAATATCCGTTGCAATCTCCATGCATCAATCATAAATTGTGTTTTGTTCACGAACCACATGTCAAACACTGTACTAGCGAAATGTAAACATTATTATTTACATTGGGCAATACTATTTTTGGATAACCCAAAAAGTTGCCAGCTATTTTCGTCATTCTTGAAGTCTCTCTTGAAATCTCTTGAAGTAAATACTTCAACGTTTATGCAGTGATTCATTTCCGCTTGGATTTATAGTAGAAAAAAGTTTGCAAGAAACGAGTTCTATAAAATATGTTTTTATCGATAAAAAGATGGGAATACCGTTAAATAATATACGATTATAGTGATTATAAATGCAATAAAAACTAATTAATAAATAACTGTTAAAGCTACGTGTACATAGCCTTACTTACCACCAGTTGCCCTTTACAGTCTCTACCATCAACAGTATGAAGCACAGAACTTTCCAAAAAAGCTTCATTATGCCGGGAAAAGTACTATAACCACAGAAAATGAATTCCACCAAATATTCAACACATCACGGCACCAAAATTTAAAAAAACAACCAAATTTTGATTAACATGTCGCATGTAAAAAACAAAAAAAACACAAAAAATATATATAATTTAAAACGAAAACTTTTCAAAAGTAACTTTTTCGACTCGACGAAAATATAATATATTATAAAAAAAGTACGTAAATAGAGATTTTTAATAGAAGAAGCGTTGAAAGTCGTATGTACTGATATTAGTGCGCGTTTGCGATCCGCGCGGTCGGAAATACAAAACCAGACTGGCTTGCTTTAAGTCGTTTGTAAGTATTCCGTAGGAATCGTTGTAGGGGAAGGGTCGCTTTGGAGGGCGTGCATGCAATACTGCACTAGTTCATCCTTAACCCTTACTAAGAAGCCTACATTACTTTGAATAAATTATTTTTTTTAACGAGACAGACGTGTCCTCTCCATTTTATGCGCGTACAAACATATATATGTATATGTTAAGCTTACTATAGCGATTATTCTATAATAATCTTAATTTTTTATTGTTTTGTTTAATAATATATAGATTTTATTGTTCAAAATGACATATTTAAGTTTTAAAATGTTAAAAATATAATAATATCATAATTTATAGCAACCTTTAAAGGATAATAAGTGAAAACATATGATATAAAGACGTTTAAACGACGCGGTGCTTATACATTATTTATTGCAAAAATCGCTTAAATCCTACACCTAAGAAGTGAAACGAACTCATTACTCAACATACTTATCCATTTATTTATACTTGTTTTTCTTTTAAATTACTTTCAATATAAAATGCAATTAATCTTTGTCCGGATAAAAAAAGTTAGGTTTAATATATTATGGCAAAGGTGCACATATATTTTTAGTACATAGTTTCGCAAATGGACTATGTTATTAAATTTATATTTTTATTTATTAATTTTATTATAATAGTATCTGTGCAAAATAAAATCAAATATTTTTATTATAAAAATAGACCATTGTTAACTAAAATTGTGTTTTTTTTTTTAATTATCTATTTCTTTAATTTTTACTTGCTTTTCCAAAATTAAATGATAAAAGTCCGGCAGTAGATTTGACTAAAAATATATTTATAAAACAAACAACAATTTATTATTTTTCAAGAACAACTTATTTTTGTTTGTTCACATAATATTTGTGTATCCAGTCGTGGCGCAGTGGCACAAACGTGTGACTGTAAACGACTGGTTGTGGGCTCGATTCCCACTCGAGGAGTGGAAATATTTATTTTCTTCGCTCTGGAATCGAGGCAAAGCGCGGCGTTAAGTTCCGCCACTTAACACGCAATGCCTTGGAATTCGGGGGAAAGTGAGGAACGGAGTGTGTTAACTCTAAGTTCCCTCTCCTCTACCCTGCTGCGTGCCGGATACAAAAATGTATCCAGGAGCTACCTCACCATTGGATAAAAAGTAACTTAAAGTTCGACCTCACTCTATCACAGACAATAAATTATTTAATTTGCTTTATTTATTATGACCTTTCTATTAAAAAATAAGATATATTTTATACAATTTTATAGCAATAGACTAGAAAAAAAACAATTATTATATATAAAATCATATATTTTTTACATTTTTCTGCCCACAGTACATCCAAGTAACTACAGATTCACATTAAGTTGGAGATAAGGTTAACGCTGACATATTTACTCGTTTAACCACTCTAAAGTCTATACAATACTCACGTTTTAAAATTATCTTCTGCAAGCAAATAAACAAAGAATAAGACAATGTAGGCTCGTCATGGCGAAAACGACAATAAAAATACTAGATATAGACTTTAGAGCTATAAATAGCATTGACAGTTTTGCTGTAAATTTTCAAATACGTTTAAAAAAGACAGCTTTACGGTTTTAACCCATGTGGAAGGTAGACAAAGAGTTATAACACTCTGTTCTCCATTTTGAGTGGAATTCAAAGCCACACGTTGTCTTAATAGACGATAATATATAATTAAAATATATAATAAAGTACCAGAACGAAAGTATAGAAATTATTTATTTGAACCACTTACCCTTGTATTCAAATATACTTGGTATTCAAACCAATAACCATCGCGTTCACAGTAAATGCTTGATGTCACTTGGGGAAATTAATATTAATAATAAAATATTTATATTACCTAATTTCTTTTCTCTTGTAAGATAGCGTGGCGTTGAGTTCCGCTGCCTTGACATTAGGTTATCCCTTCCTTCTCTCTTTTTTTACTAAATATATAGATACAGGTGAAGTTACAAAAATAAAAGAAAATGGAAAAAGACTCATAAAGAATGAGCTTCGAAAGCCTGTAAATAATAAAGCATAGAGGTGTAGTGGAATTAAATCAAATAAAAAGTAATAATCTTAAAATACTAATCATTTATAGGTCGAATTGAGTGACATGCTTAACGCCATAGATAAAGTTATATTAATATTTTCTGTAAAAACATGGCATAATATAAAAAAAAATGCTCCAATTAAACTTTCACTCGTGCATTTACAATATTGAAATAAATAAAAAAAAAATAGAAAATAAATAATTTGTATGAATATAGATATTAAGAATATAGATATTAAGAATAGATTAAAAATAAAACCGAATTTTCTCACGATTTAGCTAAAATGTTATCAAAAAAAGTTTAAATATACTATCTCGATTTCCCACAGATCTTAATTTTATTTTTTTATGTTAAAAAACTTTTAATATAATGGTTACCATATATTAACATTCCCGTATTCATTTTATAAACAAAATTTATCGAACACCGTGTATGGGACAGGTAACGTTGCAAAAAGCATGCAATTTTCACGCATCACGCTCTAATTTCATTACAATTGGACGCAACCAACTTATTATGTATTGTATACTCACCAACAAATACCAATAATACACAAATATAAACTTTATAATAAAGAGATAAAGTTTAAAATCGCTAAACAAAAAACCAAATTTACCTGCACAGTCAGCAAAATTTCATTATAAATTGCTCTAGAGAAAAATAAACCTACAGTTAATAGTTTTAAAGCCTAATTGATATCGAAGTGAGGTTTATTCAGGTTTCAAAATAGTTTTTACTTTAAAATTTTTGCTCAAAACAGGACTTTATTATTAAAGTAGGAAGGATGGTAAATTTTTGCGGTAGATTTAAGCTCGGAGGGTAAAACAACAATAAGCCTTACCTGGCGTTCTGCTGTTTACGATCACTGTAAAACTGTAATTGCAACAGATCAAACGTACCGGCCGCTTATGAGGTGGTTGTACACTAAACAAATATATTATTTTGTATTTATTATGATTTATTATTATTTTGTTTGTGTTTTATTAAAATTTCACTCGTTGTATGGGAAATTGTTTTCTAAATTGGAACAAAGTAATTGTTAGATTTTATCTGAGGAATAACCGTTTATTTTCAAATAGAAACAAGAAGGATTATACATATGAAATGATTGTGTTCTGGTTATCCCTCCAAAAATACTACCTTCATGCTATGATAAAGTTATGTTAACATAATATTCGGACACTTATGCAATTTTTAATGAAAATCATAACGTAAAAGAATTATCAATATAACATTGTAAGATTAATAATTAATTAATTGATAAGATTAATTAATTAATAAGATTAATTAGTTGATACAGGTGAAGCAAACAAGAACGGGGTAATATGGTTATGAAGAAAGATTATTTTAAAGTTATTAC
Organism: Dryas iulia moderata; assembly: GCA_019049465.1. Lineage (NCBI taxonomy): Eukaryota > Metazoa > Arthropoda > Insecta > Lepidoptera > Nymphalidae > Dryas > Dryas iulia. The sequence continues at coordinate 6,451,270 of CM032436.1, read as the reverse complement.
CTGTATACTATAACGGAGACGATGCATATTGAACCATATAAAATATTAGACAGAAATTTTAAATGCTATACCGTTGAATATAACTCAAATATACATATAGTGATTTAAGCTGCAATTTTTATAAGTTTTATAAACAAACATTTTGAAGACAGCGTCTTACTTTAAATGCGATTGGTTATGGGTTCGATCCATAATCGAGGACATTTAAATGACTTCTCCACTCTGGTACGACAAATGGTGGCGAAGAATTTCACCAATGAACACAAAGTGAAGTGGAGTGTCTTGACACTAGTTTCTCTCTCACTACCTTGCTAGACGTGTAAAAACTTAAAGATATTTTTTATTTTTATTTGAAACCATATATTTAGTAGATATTTTAAAACAACGGTAGTGTGCATCTTCCTAATGTCTTAACTGTATCGGCCTAATGCACTTTTTGCGAATCCCAAACCAACTAAACCAAATTAAACTCTTTATAAATCTAACTAAAGTTCAATTTAGATTGACAATATTTTTTTAGTTATTTATAACAACAGTTGGCGGGCGGAGAACAGATACATTAGCACTTTTTACATAAAAACATAATTTAAGGAAATAATTAAACGAAAGAATTTTATCATTTAAGACTCATTTGAAGTGAAACTTTTACTTTTTTATTGATGCCAACTGCCAGCAATACTAGCAATACTGTTCATTATGAACATATATGTCCTTTAATTAAAAATTTCAAAATGTGTTTTATCTACAGAACGGAGTGTCTTGACACCAAATTCTCTCTGCTTTGAGAGAAAAAGTTTTAAGCAGAAAAAATAACATTTATTTACAAATGAAGGAATATTTGAAAATAGTTTATCGAATAACTTTGAGATAAAGAGATAAAATAATCAAATCACTTCATATTCCGTTATTATTTTTAATTTTCGGAAAAACTATTACATACACTTATAACATTTAAATGTTTCGAATTATGGCGGAGAGTGGAGAACAGAATGTCTTAACATCTAATGTTTCTTGTGAAACTGAAAAACAATGTTAAGATTGAAATTTCTCTTCTTAAGTTATCTTTGACTTGGTCATAATTTTTTTGTAACAAATATCATTTACTTTTTATTTTTTAGAGTAAAAACTTTTTAAGTCATCGTATCGAAGTGGGACAGCCTTTTACTGTAATGATTGGTTGTAAGTTCGTTTCCCATTCAGAGGAATGATAACAATTTATTTACTTTCATTTCTCGGCTTTGCTGAACAAGATCTTTATTTTCCTTTATTACAGCTTTTATATCAATCTCTTATTATACAATATCTCGAATTCGGACATCAAGTGGTAGACTAAGCTTTCTCTGACTACCCTGTTATGTTAGTGCGAATCTGGAAAAGACTACTTTAAAATATTACCAATAATTTAATAGGTAAAGCAGATTTCCATATTTTTTAAAAAGCTTTTTATTCGTTACTTTAAAACTTTAATATGTAGGTGATTTAGGTAATATTAGAAACGTCGTTTGCCACAAATAGCTGTTATTCCAATTGTCTTCAATTCAAGATAGGTTAAAATGACAATTTTAAATTGTTTTGAACATTATTTCATTAAGGTTACGGAATTTGTGTAGGCTACAGGAATTAAACATTGCATCATGCGTCGCGTGATATAAACGTAGTAGAGTAGTAATTGTACTGTGGAACCAAGATGTCATCAAATATTGTTTACTTATTTATTTATAAGTATCGTTACAAAAAATACCTATAAAAATAATTAATATAGAAGGTATAACTTAGGAGTACGTATCATGACACTTTTTGACCGTAATGGAGAGAAGTTGCATGTTAAGTGGCGGAACTCTACACCGCGTTTTGTCTTAAGTAGAGCAGAGTCAACCCCACAATTAATTGCGCGTTTAGACTGTCTGCCTCAAAATCTTTACAAATAAATGTTTTAATAAACCAAATGTATTAAAAGAAAGACACGTAAGCCCTTAAATTTAGTAGATTAGGAGGCTATTAATGTATACTGTATTGTTAAATATGCATTTATAAGGCAGACGATGTCGTTAGAAGATCTTTCTTGACTTACGATTTGGTCATAAAAAGGGTTTAGGTTACAGCGTGCTAAATAGAGTTCAAAGAGATTTGATCTAAAGTGTAATCCTGTACTGTACTGGTTATTACTATTTAACTAAATGACATTTGTACATTGTTTAGTGTTGACATATTTTCAAAAAAAAGAATTTACACATAAATAACATATACATAAATCCTATTAAGTGTTCTGTACCATATTACTCATAGCCTTAAAGAATACCAAATAATCATATATTATTAATGTAGTAAGTATCTTTTACCTTCCAATTTCATGCATATCTACAGTAATTTCGCGTTTTTTTTTTCACATCGCAGGGGTTTTAGACAGACACGTAATGCGAAAACGTATTTTATTAATTTTTCACATCAAAAAATATAGAGACAAATTTTTAGCAAATTTTTTACCAAAAATAAAGGATTTTCATACAAACCTTTGCTAAGGTTTGTCCTTCCAAAATTTCCTTAATCTTATCTCTTCTCTTTAGACGTCTACTTCCAATAACTACCTTTTCATGACATTTTATATTTCGCTTTTACACATTACACATAAACGGTCCATTAATTAATTACAACCACAAGTTGAAGCTTAAATTTGAATAAATCATAACTACTAAAATTTTATTTTGTTGTCTGTACAATTTTGATTTATGTCAATTGTACCAACTAACGGTCATGCAAAAACTCTAATCGCTAAAAATATTAATGTAACTAGCAAAGAACGCGTCAAATATTAATTGGGTTCCGCCTCCTTTTACTTTAGAATTTATAGATGACATTTGTAAAGTATAAAAACTGTACTTATATTATTAATACGTAGCTTATAATAAAATCCCACTGTAAATTTTATATTTTGGTTTTTGGATTGGTTGTGGGTTCAACTCCTGTTGGGAGTTTCTCCCAATCCTTTCGGATTAAATTTAATTGTTCTTATTTCATCGCTTTAGTACCTAAAACAAAGCTTTGATTTCCACCTTTCAATATGCCTAATGTCTAAATTTCTAGCGGAAAGTAGAGAACGGAAACGAAAGACGACCCACCCTGCTATGTGGGAAAAAGCGTGAAGCTGAAAAAAATACATTTGTAATATTTCATATCTGTACGATGCTAGAGTAATATTCATTTGGTAAAATATATGTTCATACATTCCCTTCTACAACTATATATATAACTTCAAAAAGTTCTCGTTAAAATAACTCTGGAAAGAAATAGCAAAATAATTTTAGGTGTTTCTAAAATAAGTAAGTATTCGTTAAAATAATGATGACCTACATTTGTAGTCTAACATGAGTTTTGTTTTTTTTCACCAGTAATATCGTGTTGAAAATATTCTCATATTGAGCACCCATCGGTTTTTTATAGTAACTCATAATATTTAGAATACTAAACATTTTAAAAATAAAATAAAAGTAATGAATATATATATTTTTAATTATTTTTAAACATACAGACAGTCAAGAAAAGAATGGTTTCGTGAGCACAGATTATTCATAGTTTTTATTTTCGTAATATGGATCCCTAAAATATAGGTCAACTAAAGATTTGACATAAATCATGTAACACACAATTATAGAGTAATTTAATCTGTGGACAATTAAGTGGTGATGTAATTTCGTGATTTCATTCATATATCATATAGGTATTATTAGTATATGTTTTTTTTAGCTTCACGCTGTATTCCTTGGGGGATAGTCGGAGTGAACGGAGCGCCAAACGCTACGGTCCCAACATACTTCTTTCGCCTCGTCCATTGTTATCAACCTCTTCATACACGCCCTCCGGGGGGTCCTCATGCTTTTTACGTGACCTTCCTCCAGTATCGTTGATACTGTGTTTTCGAACGTCAACCGAGTTCTCCCCCTCTCTTACCACGTATTAGAATATATTCGATTGTATTCGATTTCCACCTATCTGTTACCCAAACAAAGCACGGTGTTGAGTTGCGTGGTGGCAATCGGACACTAACGTCACTCTACTACGAGGAAAATAGTGTGAAGCTGAGAAAAAAATGAAGATTTTTGTTCAATCTCATATGTACAATACATACAATAACCAAAATAGTAGTCTTTAAAAAACGTTTAATATAACATCTACTTGTTATTAAATTCATTCTTAGAATCTCAGATATAATACCTATGCTAGAATTATTAAGCTGCCATTATTTTTTATTGCTAATCGAAATAATTGCTCCCATGTTTACAATCCAGTCGTTCTCATTATAAGGGGCCTCTGCCCTAAAGCAAAATGTTAACAAGACGCATAAAGTGACCTAATAAGGTTTTATAATAATAAAGCTTTATAGATTAACTTTTTGGCTGTTATGTATGTAACATATATATTTACTTTTAATATTATCAAAATTATCACAATATTTTTTTTTGTTTATTATCTACTAGTGCTAGTGACTTGTCTGCGGGAAATTTAACAAAATAATTATAGTTCTAAAATAAAAGAAGCTTTAGATAAAATAAAAGAAGCTTTAGATACCCCTTATTAAATCGTCTATCTGCCGGTGAAAGTTCTGTCAAAATTGGTCCAACCGTTCCAAAGTTTAGCCGGAACAACCAAACGGGCAGAGAGACAAAAAAATCTTATTTAATATATGTAATAAAAAACTGTTACTTCAATACTACGAACAGTCACTCTAATTTTATTTATTTGTGTACTATATTTTTCACTATATTTATAGCTCACTTATTGTAGCAAATTATACAGGAACGACGATAAATGGAAAGTAGGATTTATTTCCTTGAAAATAGGTACTATCAAATATATGTACGTATTTGCCTATATATCTTATACTTGCCTTGCAATTACGTTCCATATCGAGAGAGTAGACAAAACGACAGCCAAACAATAACATAAAAGAATCGATACTGGGAGATACAAATGAATAATCTATAAATGCCTTAAAGACATTGGTAAAAACGCTTATGAATGTGATAGACATGGCATAATATTAGTATATATTAGTATATCAATAAGAAATTATTGTTAGCGGTAGTATCAATCTATAAAACTAAATAAAATCGAAATACCTCTCCTTAAAATGAAAATAGTGGTTTTTATGTGACCTGTCTGTCTTTTTGTTCCGGCTAACCTCTTAAATGGCTGGACTAATTTTGATCAGACTTTCACTGGCAGAATAGTGATGTAGTAATGGTTAATTTTTATTTTAAAACTATGGTGAGTTTTTGCCGCGACTTCTTATTTTTATTTCTTTCTTCTTTTCGAAATCGCAGGGACTGGTAGTTATAACATAATAATGGTAACGATAAATCGAATACTTTTATTATAGTGATAAAACTGATTATGACTTAAAGGCAAGAATTAATACTAATGTATTAAAGGAGATATAATAAACTTGAGTTAAATGAACTACTATTTAATTAATATTTTTAATTATTTTATATTTTGTGATAAAAAACATTTTTGTTTAAAACTCTGTAATCGACGCATCGCTTATCCATGTTTTTCTTTTTAACAAGGATTGTAGGGCTGGCACAAGAATAATTACTTGCTCTAATTATATCGCTCGGTAATAAATCGTTAACGATAGTATTTAATTGATTCCATTCGTTAAGTGACATTGTGTATGAGTTATAACGTACAAGTAATCGATCAAATTTATACACATTTCTGCCAAGCTTGACATCGTTTGATTTACAATCGACTAGTAACAACATTTCAATTAACTTACCAAATAATAACAATTACTCTTTAATTTTAATAACCAACTCTTTAACAAAGACGTTTTTAGCAAAGGCATTTTAAACTCAACGAAACTTGGACGGTTTCCAAGCTCACAGGTTCGAATCCCGCTGCGTTTAAATTTTTATATTATACGTTTTCTAAAAATGTCTTTTCCAATTTCCTAAGTGTGTAAATAGCACTTAAAATGTGAAAAGTACATTTTTTTTTCATTTAAAAAGCTTCATGCTTCGAGTTCGTTCCGCTCATAAGCACGAAATAATCCGATTTCCGGTGAAAATTGAAGAACAGAGTGTCTTGACACTACTTTCTTTCTGATTACTCTACTATAAGGGAAAAAGCGTAAAGCAATCTTTCTTAAAAAATATATTTTAACAAGTACTTGTCTAATACTCTCTAGGTCTACTCCAGGAGCTAATACGATCGTGTTATTAGAGTAGGTATAATAAGTCGGCATATTCCATACTCAGCTCATTCCGTCGATATCATCTCATGCTATTTTTATTTTATTCATAGACCAATCTTTATTCCTTTGTTTACTTGCTAGAGGTTGTCTCTGATTATACTATTTTTTTGCCAGAATTGCTTATAATTAAAGCAATATTGGATATTAATCAAGTAATTGTGATATAGAATACTTTATTTATAATTTATTATTTGAATTTAAAATATCAGCAATGAGAGAACGTTGACGTATATGTGATGGTTGTAGATTCGATCCCAGCAAATAGAAGGGTTACCTTTTTAAAAAGGAAAGAATAATCTTTTAAAAGCTCTCTCTCAGACCACACACCTTTATATGCAAGTATCAAAGAGCGTGAACATCTTTTTTATTTAAAATAAATTAAAATTATTATTCTGTGTATTAAACTATTAATATCTGCATATAAACGGGCATATTTGTATTTTTACATTAAGTAAAATAAATCAAGATTCTTTGTCTCAAAGATTAAAAAAAATTAAATAGCTTCACGCTATATCCCGCACACAGCAGGGTAGGCAGAGGGAACCTAGTGTTAAGACACTCCGTTCCTCCGTTCATTCGGAGGCTTTGCGTGTTAAGTGGCGGAACCTTAACGCCGCGCTTTACCTCGACACTAGAGCGAAGAAAATGGAAATATAATTTCCACTCCTCGAATGGGAATCAAACCCACAACCAGTCGTTTACAGTCACACTCTTGTGCCACTGGGCCACGACTGGCCACAAAAGATTCAAAGATGAAAACATTTAAGAAAAAAATTCTCACATCAATTTATATGTTGGTTACGTAAAAAGTTCTTACTTATTTGTAATTCAATCTACGACCACCGACTAAGTTGATAATTCAACAATTTAATAAATTGATTATTTTCATTTCAAACATAAAATAAAACTATAAAAATAAAAGTGAAACAATACTATAATAAATAACTGAAGCGGAGTTCGATGAATAACCATGTTTAATTTATATACTTTCATGAGCAATATTGGCCCATTACAGAGCATAAATTTATTCGAACGAAATTTATTGTTGCATTGTAGTCATACTTATGTATGTTAACATGATGAAAGATGAAGTATTTTGATATATCCCATTTTATATTAAGCTCCGGAACGAGTGTAACAAATCATCTTTAGTGCAGCTTTACGCTTTATCCCGAATAGCAGTGTAGTGGGAGAAAGTAGTGTCAAGACTCTACGCTCTCCACTTTCTCCTTGAATTCAAGACATTGATTGTAGAGTGGCAGATGTCACCGCCGTTCTTTGTTTATTAAGAATGAAGATATGAAAATGATTTAAATGTAATTGTTCCTCCGGGTGGGCATCAACACACAAACATCGTGTTTACACTTAGTATATTACGGTATTTTCAATATGATTATACTAATCATCTTTTATTTTTAACTTATAAATCGACACTAAATATTTATATATTATTTAAAATAAATATTTCTGGCCTTTGTTTTTTTTTTATTTTTCTATTACATAGGGTAGGAATTTATCAAAATAATCAAATATTATAATCACATAATTACTGCTAAAAGCTAGATAACAGAGAGATAAGTGAACAACCAACCTCACCGAACAAACAAAAATATTTCAATTATAAAACAAACAATTAATTTAAAATAAAAATACCCACGACATTATTGTATTATTTCTTTAAATAATAGTTAGAAAAAAATAACACAGTCAACAGAAACAGGATCATTTAGCGGTTTTATATTTTTTAAATTGATCCCGGTGGCCTGGCGCGAACGTCATCACTGCGGAGCCAGCCCGAATAAAAACATTGGGTTTGGGTAAACGTGCACCGTTTACATATACTGAGATGTAGATCGAATCGAGTTTAAATATCGATATCCATTTTATGACATTTTTTCTTGTAAAAATGTACGAAATTTATAATTTTTTGCGGTTTTATTATTAAAAATAAAATATTGAAAGGTAAATTAAATTGTAATTGTTTATAAATATTCTAATACACATTACATAATGACTTCTAAAATGATAAGGCGCATTTATTTTTTTTACAAAATTAACAATCATTTTTCCTTGAAAAGATATACAGATTAACAATAACAATATTTCTAATATATCGATATTAAAATTGGTACAAAATAATCGCATCACTAGAACATTTATTTATTTATAAGAATACTGGCTTGTATCAGCACTCAATCATCGTGGTATTTTCAAATCACTCATCGCCAAAACGCTAAACCATTCGTCTTTATAAAACCCAGTGTAAACTTGTCAGTCCAAATTGTACGTTTTTAGTGCTTATTAATCTGTTCAACTCTATTAAACGGCTAATTTACGATATAATAAAACCGTTACAAAAACTTCTGGCTTGAAAGTTGAGCTACATTTTAAAAATATATTGATTGTATCGAGTAATCAGGTTATCGTGACTAATAGGTACAAGATTTTGCACACAATTAATTATATTGTATTATTTTTTAGCTTATTTCGTCTTATTTATGTTATTGTGTTACTTTGCGGAACTTAACGCCGTGCTTAGTATTAACTAAACAGTATAATTGTAAACGTTTTGAACATATATATTATATCAAGTGGGAATCGAACCTATAGCCATTTAAATATTGTCTACCTACATACATGATATACACAGATTGTTTTTAAATACAAATATTGTCACATTTTAGAACAGTGAAAACTTTGAGCATCTTTTCTTATTGTTTTGTTAAGAGCCTCAGTCAAACATTCAATTCAATATTTTAAAGACAAAATTATTAATAAAATGATATATAAAAAATGATAATCAAAACTAAGAACGCAATCATGATACCTACTGCTTAAAGGTAACCTTTCAAACTTAAAATATTTTTGTTTTCCTGATTTGGTTTTTTTTTTTAATGTATGATTATTTTATAAAGAAACAGTGTTTTATAAGAAGACAGAAAACAAAAGAATCTGTCACTAAATTATCTATAGATATTTCACAAAATACAAAGTAGTAACGCAAAATCAACCACAAAAATTATTAACATCAAATATTATTCAATTTAAACACACAAAACCAACGAAAACACAGACAAAATACAGACCAAATAATGCTAAATCCTTGCAATTACTGACGTCTAGAACAATAACCGTTCCCGCCAATCGCCATGATGGCATGACGTTTATAAGACGCCATTTTGCATCGGGTTGCGTTCAGAAACCCGTTCGAAGTTTGAACAAAGGATCCATTTGAATGAATGGGGATATACCATAATTTGGTGTTCAATAACATACTCGACGTACTTACTGTGTAGTGTGTATACATGACACCGTATATGTAATATAAGATTGTTATTGGTGTTAGTTATTTTTAAAGAGGATTAGATGTTTTAGAAATTAGTTATATGTTTTAAGTCTAATATTTTTAAATACAGTGTTTTTTCTTTACAGATTCACACTTTTTGGATTGGATAGTCAAAAGAACCTAATGTCTCAGTCCTCTACATTCCGCCCGAAATCGAAAAGACAGAGCGGAGAGATGAAAATAAGATCTAATTTTCTAAGATAAAATTCCTCCGACAAGGAATTGATCCCACGATCATCGGGCTTACATTCAGACTGTGTCACTAAGCCACGACAGCCTTAAATTCAGTGTTTAATTATTCTATTATTTATTTAAAGGTAAACCCACAACTAGTGCGTTTTATGATTATTTTATAGTATAGCCCAAGTACGATAAACAGTTACAGATTAATACGCACCTGATTCCCTTTCGTATATATTTAAAAGCTTTTAATTTCTTCGCTTTGGTATCTAAGACAATGCACGTCGTTTTCAATTTTCCTAATTGTGGAATAACATTTTAAAAAGTAAAAATAGTAAAAGTAGTAATCTGCTTAAAAGTAGTCTCTAAAAACTGGGTAACAGTCATGAAGGAAAAGCATGAAGCCATAATTTATAAATTTTATTTTTGTTACCCCAATAGTACACGCAAAGAAGGTACCTACTCTGTAAACGTAACACCGTGATGTAAAAAAAAACAAAATTAAAAATTTTGAAAAAAACCCACGACGGTTTAATTGTAATTGAAAAAGGATAAAATAACTAGAAATCCCCCGCCTAAAAGAATATATGTAACGAGATGATGGGGACGACTTCGACGGAGCTGCCATTACTTTAAGTTTGCTAAGTTCTCCTAGGTTTTCATGCTGTTAAAACAGGTTTGGGAAAAAATTAAAATATTAATATGAATTTACAGTTTTGATAACTGATATTCCTTTTAAAAACTTTAAGAACGAAATCTATACTGTTAGCTACTATATTTAAAATAGAGGTTGCAACTGGCAGCCCCCGACGAAGTTGTCCCCATCATCTCGTTACATATATTCTTTTAGGCGGGGGATTTATAGTTATTTTATCCTTTTTCAATTAGAATTAAACCGTCGTGGGTTTTTTCAAAATTTTTAATTTTGTTTTTTATTTTAAACTTTTTAAAGTGAATAGATACACATTATGTATTATTACATAATTTCGAAATACTTTATAATTAATCTTCATGCAAATCCAAAAGAAATTATAAGCCCAATGCTTTCTGGTTATCAAATACTTATTGCAGCGCCTGGCAGATTGTCACCGTAACATTTTCAGGAAATTTAAGTCTAACCAAATCAGTGAAAATCACAAAACCCACTAGTAGTTTTGATTTTGAACAAACTAATTTATACTGGAGCGCCCCGTGGTAGTTCGTGATATGGCATATAAAAACACGCAACAATTAAACCTGAACCTATCACAGAAAACCGCATCTAAATAGGTTTCGCACAAAAAATACAAGTAAATGCTCACTGCAGCGCCCCCTGGTGAGGTGTCACCACGACACATATACGAGAACACGCGCTAATTAAGCCTGATCCTATTTTTGATAACTGCATCCAAATCGGACTTATAGTTTTAACTTTGCATAATTAAATGTTTAATGCAGCGCCCCCTGGTGAGTTCTTAACGTAAAAAAGAACCTAAAAACTTACACCAAGTAAAGGTAAATCTAATACTAAAAGCTCTGCCCAATCGGACTAGTAGTTGTGTTTTTGTTTTAAATATTACAAACAAATGTTTATTGCAGCGCCCCCTGGTGAGTTAACACGATTAAGCATATCCAAGAACATTCACTAATTAAACTTGAGCTTATCATTGAAACTGCATCCAAATCGAATTCGTCATTTTAGCTTTGCACAAACAATATTTTACTGCAGCGCTCCCTGGTGACTTGTCGCCGTAATGTAAATTTAAAAACATGCTCTAAGCAAAACGGAATTTAATACTGAAAACTCTTTACAATCGTACTAGTCGTTTTGGTTTTACACAAAAAAATAGAAGCAGCTACTTACTGCAGCGCCCCCTAGAGAGTTGACACATACATGAAAATATGCACTAAGTAAACATACATGACATATATATGAAAATATGCACTAAGTAAATTTGAATCTATCATTGAAAACTGCATTCAAATCGGACTCGTAGTTTTAGTTTTACACAAACAAATGTACTTACTGCAGCGCCCCCTGGTAAGTGGTCACCGTAACACATATATGAAAAGATGCACCAATAAAACCTGAACCTATCGTTGAAAGTTTCATCTAAATCGGACTAGTAGTTTTTACTCTGCATAAACAAATGTTTACTGTAGCGCCCCCTGGTGAATTTTCACCGTAACAAAAAAACAAAAATCTTAAAATATGCATTAAGCAAAGCTGAATCTAGTTCTGAAAATTCTATTCAATCGGATTAGTGGTTTCGGTTTTAGACAAATAAATACAAGAAAAATTTTGGTTTAACACAAAAAAACTCAAACAAATGCTTACTACAGCGCCCCCTGATGAGTGGTCACCATGACGCATATATGAAAAGACTCATCAATTAAGCCTGAACCTATCCTTGAAAGTTTCATCTAAATTGGACCAGTAGTTTTTGATTTGCATAAACAAATGTTTACTGCAGCGCCCCCTGGTGAGCTTTCCCCGTAACAAAAAAAAAGAAAAATTTTAAAATATGCACCAAGCAAAGCTAAATCTTTTTCCGAAAACTCTTTTCAATCGGATCAGTAGTTTTGGTTTTAGACAAATAAATACAAAAAAAGTACAAACAAATGCTTACTGCAGCGCCCCCTGGTGGTTTGACACGATAAAACATATTTAAGAACATCCGCCAATTAAACCTGAATCTATCACTGAAAGTCGTATCGAAATCAGACTATTATTTTTTGAGATAATTGAAAACATTCGTTTTCACGTAAAATGCTTACTGCAGCGCCCCCTGGTGAGTTAAGGCAATAAGACATATCTAAGAACATACGCCAATTGAAGCTTAACCTATCATAGAAAACCGTATCAAAATCGGACTTATAGTTTTGGAAATAATTGACATAGTAATTTGCACAAACACACAAACAAACAAACAAACAACCTCTCACCCCAAACACATATACAGTCGCCGTTCCGTCGCGGGTAAAAATATTATTAACATTAATTATTTTAGATGGTTTAGATGTTTTAAATTTATAATCTACATAATATAAATCAAAATACAATAATGTATTAAGATTCATACTTCAAGTTTATTTAATTTTGTTTATATACCTAAGTCTTTATTTGACTTTGTTTACTAATTTACCACAATGGTAAAACGACAATTCTTAAGTAGAATAAAGGTGAAAAACAAAATTATATTTGAGTATGTTCTTATATATATTCTATCAGGTGAAAGGTGGGATATTTATAAACAAAAATGGTTAATATTACTTTTTGAAAATGTGTAAAAATTTAATCTTAGGAGGATTCTACTGGGATTCACCGGACCGTGGTACTGGCCGACTCTAGAAAACCGTCTAAGAGCTCTAACCGTTAAACCATGCGTTCTGAACTATGTTTTCTAAAAATCCCTTTTTCAATTTCTAAGTGGCCATTCGTGGCCAGTCGTGGCCCAGTGGCACAAGCGTGTGACTGTAAACGACTGGTTGTGGGTTCGATTCCCACTCGAGGAGTGGAAATATTTAATACTAGCGACCCGCTCGCGGCTTCGCCACGTGAACTGCCACTTTCATCCTCTATTGCTTTTTGGGATTGTTTTTTTTATAAAAGGGGGTAGTCTATATTTGATCTTGCGTCACTAATTATGTTCTTGAGAAAATCATCGATACATCTAGTACAATGTCTATACTATTTGATAACATATAGCGATAACTGTTATAGTAAGAAAACGTACGAAATGTGCTATCATAGTATATCTATATGATAGCAGATTTCGTACATATATACCATCTGGTATATATGTACGAAATCTCTAGATTACCCGTGAAAACATAAAAGATATAGATATAGATTTTTGCATTTTTATAATAATAATATTAATGAGTACGGATATATCTAATACAATGTCAACTATATAATAACAGATGGCGCTACCCGTTCTAGAAAACGTAGTTACATCTGCTGTCATATAGATTATATAAAGTTTTATAGACCGGTCAAATGTATCTTTAATAAATGTTATGCTTATTTTATTTTATAATTATTTTAATTAGTGATATTAAAACAAATTTAGCTTCACTCGTGAACTATCGACATAATAAATTATTTTTTTTTTTTAATTTTATTTTTCTGCGGGAGTTGTATTGAATATCAGGATGAAAACTATCCCATATGTTGCTCTAACCTCTTAGCTAACTCCATACAAAAATTCATTAATTTCTACCCGGTAGATATAAGTATACAAATAATTTACTTATATCGGTTTTTTATTTTTTCCAAAAAAACTACATGGAAAACCGGGATAAAAACTATCCTATATGTACCTTTGGACTATAAGCTATCACTATACCAAAATTCATCCATTTCTATCCAGTAGTTTTTGCGTGATTGGGCGAACAAATTAACAGACAGACAGACAGACAGACAAAAATTCTACTGAGTGGATTTTTGGCCTCTGTTATCGATATATTAACGCACCCAATTAAAATTTTTCTGAAATTTTTCATATACAGAATTGACTTTTCTACTCTTTTATTATATATATATAGATTTCCATTTTCTTCGCTCTGGTGTCGAGGTAAAAGCGCGGCGTTAAGTTCCGCCACTTAACAAGCAATGCCTCCGAATTCGGCGGAAAGTGGGGAACGGAGTATCTTAATACTAGGTTCCCTCTGCCTACCCTGCTGTGTGCGGGATACAGCGTGAAGCTGAAAAAAAAAAAATCTAAGTGTGTATCTTCGCTTTAAAATAACAGAAATATTTAATAATAATATTAACTGTTGTTTTAAGTCCTTAACATAATTTAACGAGTTAAAACAAAAAATACATGATGCACTGATATACTGTTTTTGTCGAATAAAAATAAGACAGCTCTTGAGCAAGATAATTAAGACCTACATTATTATCTTCATTATTTTATGGTAAATTATGTATTTTTTTTTTTTTTTTTTTTTTATGGAATAAAAGAGGCAAACGAGCTGAAGGCCCATCTGGTGTTAAACGGTTACCTTCGCCCATAGACATCCACAACATTAAAGTTATGGATGCGTTGCCAGCCTTGGGAATGTAGGATAGAAGGAGGGAGGAAGGATGGGAATGGTGGGAATAGGGAGAGCTGGCTTACATGCCATCGAACCGGAACACATCATAAGATATTTGGCGGTTCGTCTTTGACATGATAGTGGTCGCGAGCCAGTCGGAGAACGAATCTCCTACCACCAAACTACTGGGTTACCCGCCTTTTACGGGACGCTACCCAGCGGCGGGGGGGAATTATATTCTTAACCCGTCCCCCCACGGGAAAAAACTTTACTCAAGAAATTCAACTATATTCAACTATATTTATATATCTATCGCTCATGTAAGAAAAAAAATATTCTGACTTTTAAATAGATATAACAATACTCAAAAAAAGAATAATCCATCAATATAATAAACAACTCGACATCCAGTTTTGCAAAACATGGAGATGCCGGGGATCGAACCCGGGGCCTTTCACATGCAAAGCGAACGCTCTACCACTGAGCTACATCCCCCTAGTAGTTAAACTATGTATTTTCCTGTTGACTACCTACTTCCTGTTAATAGTATTAATATATAAGTATATCGCAAGTCGTGGCCCAGTGGCACAAGCGTGTGACTGTAAAACGACTGGTTGTGGGTTCGATTCCCGCTCGAATGGTGGAAATATTTAATATTTCCATTTTCTTCGCTCTAGTGTTGAGGTAAAGCGCGGCGTTAAGTTCCGCCACTTAAAACGCAATGTCTCCGAATTCGGCGGAACGTGGGGAACGGAGTGTCTTAACACTAGGTTCCCTTTGTCTACCCTGCTGTGTGCGGTATACAGCGTGAAGCTAAAAAAAATATATATAAGTATATCACAAATATGTACTACATTATTATATTTATGTAATTACTCATAATATTTCGTATTATAAATGAAGTAAAAGCACATTGAAACATAGAAGCTGGTTTCTTTGTTTATTTGTTATCTGAATTTGATATTTAAAGTAATATATATTTTTAATGTCATTAATATAAACAAAATATTTTTAATGTTTAAATTTTTGTAGTATTGATTGTGGATTATATTGGATTATATTAAAAAAATGATTCTTTATGAAACAAAACTTTCAACGAATATATATTGGTTATACCGTTGGGAATTAAGAACTTTTTTGTAAAACTTTTCAACTATTATTTTGTAATGAATTTTAGTATACAGTTATATCATAGTGCTAACATTAAAATAAAATCAGCCATTTTTACCCGCGACGGAACGGCGACTGTATATGTGTTTGGGGTGAGAGGTTGTTTGTTTGTTTGTTTGTTTGTTTGTGTTTGTGCAAATTACTATGTCAATTATTTCCAAAACTATAAGTCCGATTTTGATACGGTTTTCTATGATAGGTTAAGGTTCAATTGGCGTATATTCTTAGATATGTCTTATTGCCTTAACTCACCAGGGGGCGCTGCAGTAAGCATTTTACGTGCAAACGAATGTTTTTAATTATCTCAAAAAATAATAGTCTGATTTCGATACGATTTTCAGTGATAGATTCAGGTTTAATTGGTGGATGTTCTTAGATATGTTTTATCGTGTCAAACCACCAGGGGGCGCTGCAGTACTTTTTTTGTATTTATTTGTCTAAAACCGAAACTACTAATCCGATTGAAAAGAGTTTTCAGAAAAAGATTAAGCTTTGCTTGGTGCATATTTTAAGATTTTTCTTTTTTTGTTACGGGGAAATCTCACCAGGGGGCGCTGCAGTAAACATTTGTTTATGTAAATCAAAAACTACTAGTCCAATTTAGATGAAACTTTCAAGGATAGGTTCAGGCTTAATTGGTGCGTCTTTTCATATATGTGTTATGGTGACCACTCATCAGGGGGCGCTGTAGTAAGCATTTTTTTGAGTGTTTTTGTGTAAAACCAAAATTTTTCTTGTATTTATTTGTCTAAAACCGAAATTACTAATCCGATTAGATAGAATTTTCAGAAATAGATTCAGCTTTGTTTCTTGCATATTTTAAGATTTTTGTTTTTTTGTTACGGTGAAAATTCACCAGGGGGCGCTGCAGTAAACATTTGTTTATGCAGAGTAAAAACTACTAGTCCGATTTAGATGAAACTTTCAACGATAGGTTCAGGTTTAATTGGTGCATCTTTTCATATATGTGTTACGGTGACCACTCACCAGGGGGCGCTGCAGTAAGTACATTTGTTTGTGCAAAACTAAAACTACGAGTCCGATTTGAATGCAGTTTTCAATGATAGATTCAAGTTTACTTAGAGCATATTTTCATATATGTGTCATGTACGTTTACTTAGTGCATATTTTCATGTATGTGTCAACTCTCTAGGGGGCGCTGCAGTAAGTAGCTGCTTCTATTTTTTT
Source organism: Dryas iulia moderata (assembly GCA_019049465.1). Taxonomy (NCBI): domain Eukaryota; kingdom Metazoa; phylum Arthropoda; class Insecta; order Lepidoptera; family Nymphalidae; genus Dryas; species Dryas iulia. The sequence continues at coordinate 6,434,111 of CM032436.1, read as the reverse complement.
ATGTAGAACCAAAACGACTAGTAGGATTGGAAAGAGTTTTCAGTATTAGATTCCGTTTTGCTTAGTGCATGTTTTTAAATTTATATTACGGTGACAAGTCACCAGGGGGCGCTGCAGTAAAATATTGTTTGTGCAAAGTTAAAATGACGAATTCGATTTGGATGCAGTTTCAATGATAAGCTCTAGTTTAATTAGTGAATGTTCTTGGATATGCTTAATCGTCTTAACTCACCAGGGGGCGCTGCAGTAAATATTTGTTTGTAATATTTAAAACAAAATCACAACTACTAGTCCGATTGGGCAGAGTTTTTAGTATTAGATTTACCTTTACTTGGTGTAAGTTTTTAGGTTCTGTTTTACGTTAAGAACTCACCAGGGGGCGCTGCATTAAACATTTAATTATGCAAAGCTAAAACTACAAGTCCGATTTGGATGCAGTTATCAAAGATAGGATCAGGCTTAATTAGCGCCTGTTCTCGTATATATGTCATGGTGACACCTCACCAGGGGGCGCTGCAGTAAGCATTTGCTTGTATTTTTTGTGTGAAATCTATTTGGATGCGGTTTTCTGTGATAGGTTCAGGTTTAATTGTTGTGTGTTTTTTATATGCCATATCACGAACTACCACGGGACGCTCCAGTATAAATTAGTTTGTTCAAAATCAAAACTACTAGTGGGTTTTGTGATTTTCACTGATTTGGTTAGACTTAAATCTCTTGAAAATGTTACGGTGACAATCTGCCAGGCGCTGCAATAAGTATTTGATAACCAGAAAGCATTGGGCTTATAATTTCTTTTGGATTTGCATGAAGATTAATTATAAAGTATTTCGAAATTATGTAATAATATATAATGTGTATCTATCTATTCACTTTAAAAAGTTTAAAATAAAAACAAAATTAAAAATTTTGAAAAAACCCACGACGGTTTAATTGTAATTGAAAAAGGATAAAATAACTATAAATCCCCCGCCTAAAAGAATATATGTAACGAGATGATGGGGACAACTTCGTCGGGGGCTGCCAGTTGCAACCTCTATTTTAAATATAGTAGCTAACAGTATAGATTTCGTTCTTAAAGTTTTTAAAAGGAATGTCAGTTATCAAAACTGTAAAGTCATATTAATATTTTAATTTTTTCCCAAACCTGTTTTAACAGCATGAAAACCTAGGAGAAGTTAGCAAACTTAAAGTAATGGCAGCTCCGACGAAGTCGTCCCCATCATCTCGTTACATATATTCTTTTAGGCGGGGGATTTATAGTTATTTTATCCTTTTTCAATTACAATTAAACCGTCGTGAGTTTTTTCAAAATTTTTAATTTTGTTTTTTTATAAATCAGTGTCAATCATTGAATTATTTAACTAAGACTTGAAGAATTGAGGCTAATCGTGGCCGAGGGGAACAAACTGTGACTGCAAACGTCACTGGTTATGGGTTCGATACTCATTCGAAAAATTAAAATATTGTATTTTCTTCGCTTGGGTTCCGTCACTTAACACGTAATTCCTAATCCTCGGGATGTAGGGAATGTACTAACATTAGGTTCCCTTCCCTTCACTGCTATGTGCGGGATACATCGTGAAGTTAAAAGCCCCAAATAACCGTCACACTGAACGATTTTCGTGAAGGCGCAATTTCCTTGTATCTTATAGTACAGCTGGTATATTATGATACTATACCAGGTGTTATGCTTTTTTAATCAATTATAGACTAATTCCTACCACACTTTAAAACCTGTAGGTCCATTCAATTTCGTTCAAAAATAATTAAAGTTCAAAATAAATTTAAGCATTTTGGGTGACTATTGAAAGTGGGTTACTTAAGCTTTATATAATTGTATTACATATTTGTTGTAAACACACAAATTATATTCTATTTTTTGACTTATCAGAACTAATATTAAGTACCTTAACCATACCTTATAATATTAAGTACCTTAACCTTACCATACAGAAACACACATGTGTTTCTGTATGTGACGCTTTCACGGTAATCTACTAGCCTGATTTGACTGAAATTTAGAATGAAAAAAGATGAAAACCAGAGTCAAAAACAAGCTACTTTATTTTTCAAAAATCAACCCCTGAAAGTTCTTTTTTTTTTAAAGATGTGTAACTCCGCAGGCAAATCCGACAGAAGCCACCAGTTTTAATATAAAAATCATGTCTGAGCACACATTTCTCTCATTTTCTCACACCAAAAAACCACCAACCCAAAAAATAATCAACTATAACCAAAATTTACCATCAAAATCTTAAAGTTTACCACAAAATATAATTTACCATACCGTAGCATACAATCGCATGGCTTGGATACAATTAGCATGTGAAAACAGTGCGGCACCGTGTCCCGCCGCCGCGGGCGCCGTCTAATTGGCCCTGTGTAAACTTGTCCTGTTATCGGGCCGCCCCGAGCGTTAGAGCTGTGTTGTACGGAATATACTTATTATTAGTGTTTGGTTTAGTGTTATTAGTATGAAATTTTGTATATGTGATGGAGTTTATTAATTATAGGATAATTTTGTATAAATTCTGTCCAGTCGTGGCGCAGTGGCACAAGCGTGTGACTGTAAACGACTGGTTGTGTGTTCGATTCCCACTCGAGGAGTGGAAATATTTAATATTTCCATTTTCTTCGCTCTGGTGTTGAAGTAAAGCGCGGCGTTAAGTTCCGCCACTTAACACGCAATGCCTCCGAGTCTTAACACTAGGTTCCCTCTGCCTACCCCGCTGTGTGCGGGATACAGCGTGAAGCTAAAAAAAACTAAAAAAGAAATAAAAAAAATTAAAATCTATTTGATTGACTTCTTAATGATTTAAAATTTATGACATGTGCTATTAATTTTCCATCGACTTTCTATGCTTCATGATTACATTTTTAACATACCACGACTTGCTCGCGGCTTCGCCCGCGTGAACAGATGATAGTTCTTTCGTATTTTGAATGACCTGCGTTCAGTTTTGTTTTTCATAACCATTTTATATTTCAGGCCCTTAGGGGTTGTTTTTTTAAACATAAATATGTTTCACTTGACATCATACACTATTCTCCCGAAAAACATTATCAGTTATTAAGGTCGGTCAAGCTTTTTAGATTTTTCATCCCCTATTCCAACTCTTAGGAGTTTGATTTCTGAAAAAAAATTATATGTTGTACCCTTCATCTATTTTAATTTGCATTTTCTCTCCAAATCGGGCTGGTGATGTAGCCCTGAAAGTGAGATAGACAAATTTTCGCATGTATAACATTAGTGTAGATATAGATGTTTAAATTATATTAATATGTTATTTTTGTAAAATTTAAAACTAAATACTCGCACAGTTATTTAAAATTTTCAATTTTCATTATTTAGAAAGCGTTGTTATTTTTAAAAAGTATTTTTTTAAAAAAATGTATTTACAATTAAATTTTAATCAAATTTAATTTCTTCCTTTATTTTATTATAACTATAAAATTTTATAAACAATCGCTTTCCATATAAACGCAGCCACGTCAAATCCGCCCGCCCAGCGCTAATATTGACTTCTTATTACCACACGGTAACCACACCGATCGTTGACTATAATACCACTGCAAATTTTACAACAAAATACTAATATTTAGCATACATTGACTGCTTTACTTAAAAAACTTTACAATACATTCGTTGAAAACCAGCAATGTATGTTAAGCTAGATATATATTCTAGTTATATGTCGGTGTCATAGTACCGGTTCAAAGGTACGTAGAGTAGACAGTGGTTAATATTGTGAAGCAATAAGAGATAGCGACCGGTAATACTAATATAGTGTAGAATTTACTATGGCCAGTATCAAAGTTCAGTCTGCAACGCCAAATTGCTAAAGTTTAATTAAAAACTATGAACACAATGTATGGAAAAATGTCGCAAAATAATTTTCTTTTTTAATTCACGTAGGTATTTTTATTCGTGGGATGTATATTTAATGAAAGACATACTTATTAAGGTTGCTTTTTATAATTTATTTTAAAGTGTCATTCGGACAATTGACTTGGCAATTGAAAACATTTTTAGAAAATAAAAAAATCTGTACTAATAAATATCTTTTTCTATGTTTTCTAACAGTGTTATTTTTATTATAAGTGTACTATCAATAAAAGTTTGCTTGTTATATTTTATTTTTGGTTAGGTATTTGCATAGCATTTTTTAATTTATATGCTGTTTATTCAATGTCAAAACCTGCCAATCGTAGAGGTAACTCTACATTGGGAAGATTATTAAAGATCGAATTTCGTTGAAATTATTCGAGTAATTATTTTTGGGCATACCAAAGCTCCATCAAGTAGGCACGATTAATGAGGCTGATGGCGGAGTAACATTTATACACACAATAAAAAACATTTGATAACCAGCTTTGCATAGCATGAGTATGCTAGTCGAGAATCTAGTGTCAAGACACTCCTTTTTCCACTTTCCGCCTGAAGTCAAGGTATTGCGAGTTGAGTAAAAATTTTGATATATTCATTCCCCTGAATGGGATTCGAACAGAACCTTTGCGCGACAATCAGACGCTGTCCCACTGCGCCACGACGGCCTCAAGTTAAGTATCAAACATGTTAAAATCCGTAATCATGTTAAAACCCACTTCATTTCATTCCTTTAGCTGCAAAATAGCATATTTTATTATTCAAAACTTAACGGTTAAAATATTTAACATTTATACGTTAACTTTAACCATTTACAAGAGAGTAAATACGTATATTGTGATATGCATTTCATTCCGACAAACGCAAAGCAAATATTGTTAGAACGATAGCGTCGTACAATGAGCGGTTTAAGTCGTGTCGGTTTCTCGGAAAAATGGATTTTTGTAAAGTTTTCATATTATTTGTACAAAGCTTTTCGTTAATATTTGAGCTTAAAAGGAAGTTACGTTTGGCTTATAGTTTATTTATGAGGATTTTTGAAATAAGGCAAAGTATTTAAGCATAAGCAACATTTTAATAAACATTTCCACCAAATAAATATTCTAATCTATTAAAAATGCATACAAAATTGCACAACAATTATTTTATTATATTAATTAATTTAACAATTAATTAAAAATTAATTAAATAGATCCATGAAGTCCAAATATTTCTTAGTTTAAGCTTAACGTTTTTCCTGTAATAGTGTCAAGATACTCCGTTCTCCACTCTTCGTCTTAATTGGAAATATTATGTGTTGAGTTACAGAACTCAACGTCGCACGGTTTGACCAGGCTCGAGAGACGAAAATTATTTAAGTACAACGATTTCTCCGCGTAGGAATCGAACCCACAACCAATCTCGTTTACAGTCAGGCGCTGTCTCCATGGCGCCACTAGGGCCTTTATATACCTAGGATTTAGTGAAAGAAAACCTTTTAGCTAAAGAAGAAATATATTGTTAAATAATATTATGTAATAAAATATAAATCAATTTGTCAATACAAACCTCCCTCTTCGAGATTCAAACCCACAATCGTTAGATAAAATAGAAGCTTTACCACTTTTCCCGTGTAACAGTACAAGTAGAACGAACCTAGTGTTGAAATATTCTGTTCTCCACTTACCGAGCGAATCCAAGAAATACTTCGTTATGAGGCCGAACTAAACGCCGCCCGTTATCCCATAAATACAAAATACTAAAATATTTATATTAGCTAAGGTTATATATAAAAATGTTATTTAAAGCACTTCTGTGGGCAGGTGTAAAAAAACAAACATTCTCATATATGGCTAGTCTATACATCGTGGGTCGCGTTAAACACGTAATAAAGAGTTAAGTAAATAATATGAAATCACATGGACCTGCATATTATAAATGGGGAAGATGAAATGAAGGTCTCTTTGTAAGATAGGGAATTAAGAATACTCAAACCATTATATCGGTATAGATTATATATTATATAACCAGTTAGTTAAAATAGAAGACCTTCGTAGCGGAATAGGACAGTCTGACTGTAAAGCGATATTTATGGGTTCGATTACCATTGCGGGAAATGACTATATTTAAATGTTCATTTCTTCACTCTGGTATCGAAGATAAAGGACTTCCGCTACTCAACACGCATTTTTTCGATTTCGGGTGGAAAGTGGACGACGGAGTGTCTAGACTCTAGGTACTTTCTGACTAACCCACTATGTACTGTACTTTAAATGGACAATAAAAGCGAATCACTTCATATTACTTTTTTGTTAATTCTGTCGTCCTATCAGGACATACGGTTCATATTGTGAAATTATTGCCAAAATCTCATAATAATAGGACGGCAAGAAATGATTTGAAAAAGTGTGACAAAATTTACTTATATTGGTAGATAGAGTCCATCGTGGCGCAGTGTGACAGCACACTATAGATACGGTTGTGGATTCGATTCCTGCTTGTAGGAATAATTATAATTTCATTATTTTTATTGAAGAAGTCAAAGCTTATAACTACAATTGGTTGGACAAAATTTAACATCAAACTTCGTCTCAGAAGCTGAATTTTCCTTTTTACACTAACTTTATTTTTAAAGGTTGCACACGTTGATTGTACATTAAGTACAATTTGAATTTTATTTATTATCGAGTTTGATTATCCTATATTAAATTAAACTAATAAACAAGAAACCCAATTTATTTTTCATATGTTTTATTATTACTAAATAATTCACTTACAGTCATACATTCAAATGTTAGTCTACATGAACACAGTAGTTTTAATATCGTTTAGAATTTAGACACCTTATGTATAAGTATTCAATTTTTTTATCATTTTACTTATATTTAAAAAACTAAACATATTTTCTAATATAATTTGTGAATTTATTTTCCTTGTGAGAAACATTCATTATAAGCTGCACTCAATATAAAAGGTAAGCACTAATTACACGCATACAACACAGTATAGTATTATGGGTGCCTAATGTTATTTAAAAGGCAATATTGCTTAAATACAACAGCTTAAAAATTTAGGTACACATACAATAAAAAATCTCTTAATGATATTTTCTTGCAAGACTTATATGCACGAAGTTTTAATTTTAATATGAAATATTTAAAAACATATTGCCCTTTATTTGAGTTTTTGAAAGATGCACACTCTGATCTTTACACTCTGTCCCATTTAAAAAGGTAAGCAGATAGAACCTAGTGTCAATATACTGCGTTCTTCGGTCTCCTCAATTCGAGACATTGGTATTGTTCAGCGTATTCTAAACATATATAATATTATCAAATAGTATCAAAACAATCAAGATAGGAGTTTTCAATTCAAATTAAATGTAGGCAATCCTTTGTTACTTTTAGGTATACTCTATCTTTTTTTACTTATAAAAATTTATTTCTTCTAATCTACCTCTAAAAACACTATATAATTTAACATACGTTAAAATATGACATCTTCTTTCGCAGGACTACACTACTACAGGAAACTTAGTGTCAAGACACTTCGTTCTCCGCGCTACATTGCGCCTTGTCTTATCACCATGGCAGAGAAGCAAAAAGAGTTAAATATAAGTAATTATCAGCCGAGTGGGAACCGTACCTACAACTATAGCATATATACACCAGCCGTGATGGCTTCGTAAATAATATATCTATTTTTAGATTTTTTCATTTACACTATTTCATTGAATTTTTTATTAATAAGCTATTGAGCAACAATTCGTAATATTAAATTCTTTTTTAAATAATATATTTTTTAGTCATTAGAATTAAGATACCGACAAATATTATTGAATTTAAATCTGACGTACTAAAGTGATATAATAAAATTTTATACATATACATTCTAGACATTATCTACATAAATACATAAAACTGGACTCTGTTTATACATATACCAAAACAACATTTTTAATATTTTTGTCTGTGTGTTTCTTTCCACTAATCTCTGGAATGGCTGGAACTATCTTCACAGGAATTACACTGTTGAATAGCTTATGTAATAAGAAGTAACTTAGTCTTTTTAATTTTAAAATTATATTTTTATATACTTAATATATTATAATAAATACAGTAGTAGCTATTAATTTAAAAGAAATTAATAAATATTTTCTTCATGTCTTTACTGTACTGTATTTAAATCTTCAAAATATACATATATTTAAAAAAAAAATTAAAAGAAAGCCTATACACAATCCAGCCATATACAAATATAAAACTAAACAAAAGAATAATAAAACAAAAACCAAACAAAACATGACATTTAATGCGCTAATCAAGTACAATAGTATCAACAATTTGCTCTGTATGTCAGCTGGCGTGGTAGAGGCCTGATAGGGCATCTTGGAGTGCCCTGAGACAGGGCAGCGTTGAGGAATACCCACCTGCCTTCTCTGTTTCTGTTTCTGCCCTGTAATTAGTTGTTTAAATATTAATATTATATTTTGAAGCTATTGTGACACAATGGGAGAAAGTCTGATTCAAGATGCAATTGGTTCTAAATTTGGAGGAGTGATTATATTTAAATCGTGGCCAGTCGTGGCCCAGTGGCATAAGAGTGTGACTGTAAACGACTGGTTGTGGGTTCGATTCCCACTCGAGAGTGGAAGCTATATTTCCATTTTCTTCGCTCTGGTGTCGAGGTAAAGCGCGGCGTTAAGTTCCGCCACTTAACACGCAAGCCTCCGAATTCGGCGGAAAGTGGGGAACGGAGTGTCTTAACACTAGGTTCCCTCTGCCTACTCTGCTGTGTGCGGGATATAGCGTGAAGCTATTTTAATTTTTTTTTTCTTTTTATTTCTTTTTGCTCTGGTAAGGTGAGACAGGGTGTTGAATTAAGCCACTGAGCTAGCAGTTTAGTATAGGAGGATAGTAGAGAATAGAGTGTCTTGAAACTATATTTTCTCAGACTATTTTGTTGTGTAATCATTCGGTTTTCATTTATTATTGGGAGGGAACAGAGAACAAAAATTCTTTTAAAATGTCTTAAAATGGAACAAGCAATCAATAAACACAAATTCATAAAATATTGCAAGGAAATGTTCAAACTATTTTCAAGTACTTTAGGCTTTTCCTGCATAGAAGACAGAGACAATGTTAAGACATTCTGTTTTCTACTTTTCTATGTTTAAACTCAACACTGCACTTCACCAGAGCAATGAAATAAAAATAATTGAAATATATTATCATTTCCCCAACTGGGAATTGAACTCACATCCTCACTGAATGTAGGAAATAATTAAAAATATATTACAATTTCACTACATACCTAACATGATGCAGATAACCGTTGCTAAGTATATCATCAACAGACGGTGGGTCAGGGCCAACTCTATCTGGTACTATGGGAGCTTCATATTTGTATAGCGGTCCTTCCTCTATTAGAGGTAATGGCTGCTGTCCTGAGCCCCTTGTGAATTTAACTCCACTGGAGAATTGTGTTACCTGTAATAAACGAATAATTAAATATTTTACATTTATAAAGTTAATCAGAAACTTAAATGCATTCCTGCAACCATGCATTCATGAAATGTGTGGCTTAGTGGTTAGCATTTGAGTGGTATCAAAGAGGCGCAAAGTTGAATCATTAAGCATTTGAATGCAATGGGACATGGAAATCTGCTTAATAATTTTATTTGACTGATCACATAAATGCAAGCAAGTATTTGTGTATATTACAGATATCCTTCTGCTATATTTTATATACTTTAAAGCAGTGTGGTGGTGGCTCCTTCAAAATTTATAAAATTGGTTTGTAGTAACTAGATAATTTAAGCTGCATATTTTAAAATAGTCAACTAATGTGAACTGTATAATAGGTATGCCTCATTGGATGAATTACGGTGATATCTTAATAAGGCATTAGCTTCACCTAGTGTCCACAGTTTTCCTAGACCTAAAAATATATCATATTCTCTAATTTCTCTTCTACTACAATAATACTTAACACCTCTCTTAAATGACAAATAATTTATTAATTCTATTTTCCCAAGATTTAAATTTTTTTTGCTATAACTAAATTAATAAGCATATATACTTTTGGCAAAATTGGGACTATTTCTTCTTGTTTGCTAGCTACTGTTTGAGCAAATGTATTTAAAATATCCTTTGCATCTCCTTCAGCAAACATCAACTCATTCATTAAAAGCTCTTTTTCCCTTATTTTCTGTTTTTTTGCTTCTTCTTCCATCTTTATAATTTCTGCTCTGCGTAATTCTTCCATTTGTTTTTCTATTTCTAATATTTCTTCTAATTCTAATTCTTCTCGCCTGGAACTGTGTTTCTAGTATATTTTATTCTTAATTACACATAAGAAAATCTAATCCTATTGTCTATATTTTTATATGATATATACACTATTAACACAAAAATTTCACAATCTTACCAATTTTAGCTTTATTTTTCATAATAATTTCTTTGTTATCTTTTTTATATTGCTCTATTCTTTTGTTTGTGCCTACAATATCTATATTATTAACTAAATTAAATATAATAGTTTCAATTTCTTCAATTTCTTCCAAATATTCCCTTAAAGATGCAAAATCTTCCTCTTTTTTATTAAAATCTTTTAAGACCCTTTTCCTTATGTCCATTTCTTTTTCATTCACCATCGGAATCTTCAAAAAAGTTGAACTCGGAATAATTACTTCTTTCGTAATGGTACATTACTTCATGGACAAGAACCGGATCCTGAAAATTATGTTTTTTTTTACGTGAAATTCCTTATATAACGCCTATTTACAAATTAACAGTAGTTATTATATTCATTCTTATAATCTAATATATCTCTGTCATAAATTAAATATGTAAGTTTACCTTTTAAAAATAATAAATCAACGCAACTTTCGCACAAAGCATGGCCACATACATTTACCATCAACTTTAAAGAAGGATTTCTGTATTTCGTTGTTTTACAACGTGGACAAGCCTGGTCATCCATTTTAAGTGTTTATTGGATTAATATAGTGTATTAAAAATATAAACTTATTGTCATGACCCGATAGTTTTAGAAAATTAACGTTTTTTAGAGCAACGAAAATATGTATGTAGCTAAAAACTTGTTCAACTTGACATTGACATGTTCGCTACAAAACTTCTGAATTCACTTGTTTGGAAGTCGTAATCAAAGAACTGATTACTGAACTGGACTCTTAATAGTTGATGTTACGATCAAAAATTTAAACAATAAGAATATTAATAATAAAAATTTAAATAATTTTTTAAAAGACAGCCTTTGCAAATTTATAAATTGAATTAATTTTATTTATTATTTTAAAAATGTTATTACTTAAAAAATGAATTATAAATGTATGAATTAACACTATACACCAAAATGTACATTCTAAAGAAATATGATTTATCTTAAATTGATGAGCTTCATATTAATATTAACTGCTTGACTTATATTTTAACTATTGATCTCGTAAGCAAATTTCATAATTTAGCAATTCACAAAAGCAATAATTTACATTCCACAGACACAAAAAAAAAAATGACATATAGTTGTCAGAAAAATAGAAACTAAAATTTAAATGTTGTAACCTATGCATATTTTAATTTGTTTTCAAACTTATGCTTTATTTTTATTGTGTTGTTAATTTATAATACACCCTTTTTCTTTAAATAGTCAAATATGAACTTAGTTGTTAGGACAGTCTTGACAAATCGCACATTTAGGTTATGTGATAGGTTTTCGTATAAATATTTACAAATTCCTATTGCCTCAAAATGTCCTATTGTACAACATCGAAACTATTGCGAAGATCGCACGGAAACAAGAAAACTACCACAGTTAATGGAATTTCCACCAGTAGTTTGGCCTTCTTTCATAAAATTTGTAAAGAATTGGATATTTGCTAACTTTATCATTAGGCCTTACTTTGAAAGGGAATTTAGCTTGAGAGATTTTGTTGAAGCTTCAAAACATGCAGTAGAGGTATGCTTTTATTTATATTAACGTTAAAAAATGTTATTTGTTTTATGACATAACAGTGACTAAACTTTTTTGATGACTATTGTTATTTCTTTATAATATAAGACTATTTTCCTAAGTTATTATATAAACAATACATTATTCCAGGTTATTTCAGAGAGCCTACAGAAAAGTGATTTTAAATCTCTAGAAGGACTTGTGGATAAGGATGCAATTGTTACACTCAAAGATGGAGTATCTAAGTTATCAGTTACACAAAGACAAATGTTATCTATAAGTAAAGAAGATATTTTTTATGCTTTTCCCTACCAGGTAAAATATTTATAGCCCCAAGCTCTATTCATTACAAAACAAGTAAAAAAAATGTCAAAGATCAGCTAAGGTCTGATATAATACCTACAGTCTTAAGTATATTGAAAATTACCATTTTTTCACATTAGTTGATACTAGCTTGTGTTTAAATTCATATATTTTATATAACATTATTTATTGTAATTGTAGGTAGGAGTTATGTTTGATGATTCAAATAAACGATGGGTTGAGATCACTATGTGCTATCATGTTTTAAGAGGATTAAAACAAATGCAAGATGCTGGAGACCTTCCACCTATATCTTTAGGGTAAGTTTATTTCTATTTATATTCATGTAAATCATTAAATAATTTTACTATTTACTTAATAACTGAAAAAGATTGGTTATTCATATTTTATTTACCATAATTTTATGTTTTTATGGTTAAAACCATTATTTTTATATGATTGTTTAACTATGCTGTTATAGCAAAAAGTAACAAATGTCAAACATTACCTTATAATCATTTCAATAGAAAATCAACTATCACGCAAGTTAACATTTCATAATGCCTTTTATGGTTAATAATTAATTATTATTTCAGAGCACAGCCAGAATTTCAAGATAAAATATTTATTCTGAACTACAGATTTATAAGAGAGTTCACTAAAGGTGTAGAGGACAGCTGGTGGGTCAACATTGTCAATCACTTCCAGCCACAGTCCCTCATTAAGAAATCAATGTAATACTTTTAAATAGATATAGGAACAAATGCTTATGAGACAAATAAAAATGTTGTTATTTATATTTTCTTTTATTAATCAACAGAATTATATAATTAGGCTGTCGCTGTGTAATTGTGACATGACGGTTACGGGGACCATTTCCCACTTAGAGGAATGATTATAATTATTTTCATTTCTCCATCCTGATGATGACAAGACAAATACGGTGTTGAGTTACACCATTGTGGGAGAACATAGTCAAGATATCACATAGAAATACATTCTTCATACTAAGTTCTCTGATTCTCTCTGCTATATGTAAAAAAATCAAGAAAAGGTGGAATAAAAATAATAAATATATTAAATTACATATTATAAAAAAAAACCAGAGGCAAAGCGCGGCGTTAACTTCCGCCACTTGAATAACATCAAATGCTCTAGCCAATTAAGCTACTCATTATTATGGAACCAGGTAGAAATTCCTATATACTTGTTATCTTTTTTGGTTGTCTTTTATTTGAAGTATGTAAATGACAAAAAATAAGTGTATGTTATTATTAAATAAATATATATTATTTTTAACATAAGTCCACATACTTATATACAATATAAAAAGTATTTTCTTTTATTTTTTGTTTAATTTAATTTATGACAGCACCTCACAGTTATCTTTGTATTGTTCCAAGACTTCTTCTAATCTCAACAATAGCTCATTAGTGTCGCCTGAAAAATTAAAACAAGTTATGACATTATCCAATAATTACTATCAAAATATGCATCAAATTATCAAAATATTAATGCAAAGTCAAAGATAAGACATAAGTTACTTAACTCTCTAGGTGTGTTGTGATTTACTCATTTTGAATATATTGGAAGAATTTTAACATGTTTATAAAAATTAATGCCAATGGATTATCTATAATAATTATATTCTGTCTTTGTTTTGCTTATTAATTATAATAAGACTTTTTAGTTATTCATACAACCATTATACATATATTACCTCTCACAGGATCATATAAAGATCTCTTGGAAACACCACATTGTACTTTAATTGGCCTTTGCTTTTTGATAGAGTTTTCAACATCTAGAATAGAATAAACAAAAGATAAAGTATAAACTCTTACTTCTAGTAATCATTAACTTAATTAATTAAGTAAAAATAAAATTTATTAAGATCAAAAATTCGATTAACACTTGAGGAAAACAGTGTAGCATTAAATCCTAATTACATAAGGAACACGTTGCTGCTATAAATTCTAAGAATACATTGACTTAATTTAAAGTATATATGATTTACTTTAAGGAAGTGTTAAGATAAATTATTCATATTACTTCTATATTTCAAGAAATGTTTTTGCTGCTTGTTGTTTGTAAATAAGATTTATAATATCAGTTAAGGAACAAGTATTTTGATTCATATTTTAAAAAAATATTTAATTTTTTTGCAGTTTCATGCTTTTACTTGCATAATATGATAGTCAAAGAAAGCTCAGTATCAAGATTCTTCATTCTATACTTTCTGCCAGATTGCTTGTTGAGTGAAAGAGCTCTACACCATACTTTGTATCAAGTAGCAGAGTAGAAAAGGGAAAATAATTTAAATAAAAATATTGCCCCAAATGGGTTTTGAACCCACAACCAATGCATTTCAGACACCATAATGGCCACATTTACTATATGCATACAAATTAATTATTAATACCTTCATGTACTTTATCCAGAAGTGAGTTTATATCTAAATTATCTTGTAACCTCCTACAAAGTCCACTTATATACTGACTCGCTCCTGGCACAATTCTTTCAGTATCACCAGTTTTCAATTCATATGTAACATTATTGTCAATAGTTGTGGAACATTCTATTTGAAGAACTTCATATGCACTTTGAGAAGATTGTGTCGAATATACGATAATAAGATTACTATGAATTGTATAGCTTTCCAAGTCATACATGTCTGTATATATGTTAGGGTTTGATTTTCTGGAATGGTAAAATATGAAGTGAGAAACTTTAGCATTTTTTTCTTCAAAACACTAATAAATAAAAAATGATGTATTACCTATCCAAATTAATTCTACACATATCCATAATAAACAAACAGAATTCTGGTTTACATTTTGAAATTTCTTTTAAAATCCAATTTTCAGTGACACAATGTGCAAGATTAATATTTTCTTTAGGGCAATCTATACCGAGTATACATTTTGTATTCAATAGTTCACATCCATGACCAGCATAAAAAATAAGGCCTGTAAAGAGTGATAAAAACCACAATACAATAATTATTTAACTTAGTTACCAAACAAAAATTTTAAAACTACTTACAATATGAATCTTCACTTATAATCTCAATTAATTGTGTTAATATGAGTTTTAAGCTAACACTATTAGTGTTCTTTATTATAACTGCAACAAACCCCAAATCTTGGAGACTTCTAGCTAGTGTATCACAGTCTATAGAAGGCGTGGCCAATTTTGATAAATTTTCATATTTTTCATTTGCTATAAGTATCGCAATCTTTGATGAGGGTTGGTAGTATGTTTTAATTGCTTTGGTATTGAGAGCAGTGTTAACATAATTTTTATATTCTTGCAATGAACAGCCATGTCGGTCTAGATATTTGACTAATAATTCACCCGGTTTTTTATCGTCGGTAAAAGAAATACTGTAATAAAAAATAATAATTAAAATAAGACAACTTAATTTTATGGATTTAAATAATATTATATGAACAACGTACTTTAAATTGGCTAAGCTCGCAATTATTTGACATAATTCTAGATTGAAATCAGAGGCAAATTTATATTCTTTATAGGATAGCTTTTGTAATAAGGACATTATTATTTATTTTCATTAAATAAATAACAGATAGAGACTTGACAAATTGAAAGATGTTTTTGACAATTGACATTTAAATTTTAAGTAGTATTTGACATATACGTTACGTTTATTAATTAATAAAAGACCTATGCTAATAAACTAGCATTATCGTTTGTCAAATTATATTGTAATGTGATTATGTGACTAGCAGTGGTGCAGTGGTGTAAAGTCTACTAGCAGTAGTAGCAGTGGCTATGATGGGCATTTATTTTATCTATTAGAATTATTTTAAATTTACTGAAAAGTAGTCAGTTGGGCAAAGGGTGGAATTAGTTTTCATTTGTGCCATACATACATTGATCTAACATACATCTTTTGGAAGTTGTATTGTGTTTAAAATACACTAATTTGACATTATATTTCTTTCCCCCGTTTCAGTCATCTGAAATGAAACAATACTGATATAACATCTATGTATGATATACATTTACGGATCATGCTAATGTAATATAATATTAGTAACTAATGGTATGTTCATTTGTAAAATAAAAATATGATATATTTTTATTATCTCAATTAAATAATAGTTTCAAAATCATACCTTTAGTATATCGATAAAACTATTAAATTACTAGCGGCCCGCTCGCGTGAACTTCATGGCTGCTGGTTATATTACAACCCTCGGATGGTGGATTTTTGACAAAGTAGCCTATGTTTAACCTTGGATTAACCACTATATATATATATATATATATATATATATATATATATAATATATATATATATATATATATATATAGATATATATATATAGATATATATATATATATATAATAGCGATATTAGATATATATATATATATATATATATATATATATATATATATGCAAAAATTCAACAATCAGTCAAGCGGTGTAGATTTTTCATATAAACTTTCATACCCTATTTCAACCCTCTAGAAGTTGATTTTTGAAAAACTAAGTAGCCTATGTTATACCCCGTTATTTTTAATACTTCCGTTCTAAATTTCATCCAAATCGAACCAGTAGTGTAGCCGTGAAAACATGACAGAAAAACACACAGCCATTCGCATAAATAATATAAGTATATATATATAGAGATACTCCAGTTCAATCCACTTTGACAGCTCCTGTCTACTGTCGTCTGTCACACTTGTCAACAAAAAGATGGCGATTGGAATTGATACATCTAAACAGAAACCTAGGAAATTAAATGGAACGCCGGCTGGTAGGGCTAGTATAGTGATTGGAATTGGTATTTTGAGCTTTGGAGTTTTATGTGGTGCTTTCTATCAGTAAGTTCGTCCACCATTATGTAATCTTAATCCTTATAAATTTTCAACTTGCCTGTTGCTTGTCTAAGATTAATGCTATAAATTGTTTTAGGTTTTCAAATATTACAAGTAAGTTTAGAAATACAGTATCTTTATTTTATGAGGATCCAGTAGAGGAAGTAGAAAGGAAGCTTTTGATTTCCAGTGGATTGCCAACTAGATCTGTTAATAACAAAAGAAGATTTATTGATGAAGAAGATATATCTAGCCCAGATACACCAAATAAATAACATGAGTAGAATCAAGCTTAGGTAGTATGTAATAATAAAAAATAACTGTAAAATTTTTGTAAATAAATGTATTAGTTGTATACCTTGGATTTTTACTTGTTGCCAGTGAATCATGCAAGGTTATTAGCAAATATTTTCCAAGGGAAGTTGTAATGGATGAAAGCTTTTCAGACTTTCAGGAGAAAAAGAAGTGTAATACTGGCCCAAAAAATACACAAAAAGCCAAAGCTAAATGTGTTAAAAGAAAACCATCAAAAAAAAGCAAAACTCAAAAAGACATTAGAGTTTTTGTGAAAGGTAAAGAAAACGAGTTAGTGTCTTATTCAAAAAACTTTAGTGAAGTTTGTAAAAAGAGTGGTTTAGATGTGGATTCAGAACAATTGCAACTAGCGATAGCTTTATCGAAATCACTACAGAGTGATTCATTACCTGGTCGTAATTCACAGGAAGAAAAGCCCTTATCTTCACAAGAAAGGACAGCAAAAATAAAATCAACTTTACAAGAATATGGGTTTAAAGTTCCAAATTCTAAAAATAATACAAACAAAAGAAGACAACATACTAAAAAGAAACATAAATTGTTGTTAATGCCTGATGAAGAAAAGAAACAACTTATCACAGAAAAATATTTGAAAGTTTTAGCAACTGATCCACATAAATCACTTGAAGAGAGTTATGTCGAATGTAATAGTAAACAATCAGAGTTATATTACAAAGCAACAAATATTTGTTTTGAAAATATTAAAAATGATGAAATATTTTATGTGAATGATTTAGGCTTAGAAATTTCACATAGCATTGATTTACTAAGAGACTGGTCAGAGATTCCAGGCAGACCATTAAGTCCGTCAATTAAAAAGGATAATTTCAAATTTGATAATATAAACCTTAGTGAGGAAGAATTGGATTTAGTGTTAAGTGGTGCTTTAAAAACTGTTCAAAATATTATAAAACATAATAATATAGTGCAAATTAAGGAAGCGGAAGAAAAGATGCTTGTAGAAAATATTGAAATTTGTATAGTTAATGATGTAGAAGTAGAAAATATTGTGAAAAATCAAATACTTGTAGTAGTTCAAATTTAAAAAATACATTCGACACAAATAATCTTTCTCTTGCACCAAGCATGGTGTCCGTTCAGAGAAGTGTATCCCCAGATATTTTTGATGATGATGATATAACAATAATAGATCAAAGTTTCTCTACTAAAACTAATGAAATCAACTTTGACAAAAAAGATAATCAGACATGTTTTATGGACTTAACGGAGTGTGTTGCAATTAATATATGTCAAGATAGTAATGCAACCAAAAGAAAGTCTAATGATGTCATGGACATTACTGAATGCGTAACAAGTTCAAAACAAATGTGTATCGAAAAAATAGACCTTACTCAGGAATTTGTACCAATTAAATATAATAATGAGCAAATATCATCTAATAAAGAGAACATAGAAGTAATGGATCTAACACAATCATCAAATTATGATGAGGAAACAGAAAAAGTTGATTCTAAAGAAAATGATTCATCAGATGAAACAATAATAATTTATAATAATGGTAACAAAGAAAATATATGTGAGAGGTCTGATAACGAGAAAGAAATTCAAAGTGTTGATATAGATAATGAAGTTCAAAACGATTCACTGTTAAACAGGATTGAATCATCAGATACAGTACTTAAAGAAACAGAAGAGGCTATTCCAATAGATGAAAAATATAACAGTCCTACTTATACATACACAGATCATGTGTTTGATCATTCCTATATTTATGATTATGATAATTTTGACGATAATAGTGAAGAAATAGGTAATAAAAGTAGTTCTGATGAAGGTTATCATGTTACCGAAAATATTACTCGAGATAGTTCACATAATTCCATTAACCGTGACATTATATGCCCTGAAAATTCTGATTTAAATAAAAAATCATTACTGGCAGATAGCAATACTAGTGATAAAACAAAGGACCAGGAGAAAGTTGCAGCTGAAAATGATAATTTGTCATCAATTAAAGATAATGAATTATCAACAAACTTTAATGAAGCGCATAAAGATTTACAAAAATCTTTATCTGATACAGACAAAAAGGATGAAATTACTAATACTTCAAAGGAAATCGATACAGAAAAGACCAACAATGAATCTGAAGACATACATAGCATTTCAAATAATTTATTGAACAATGGAGACGAAAATGCAATGGAAGCAAGTCAATTAGATGACTACAATGATTACGTTTTTGAACATCATTCATATGTTTACGATTATGATGATCGAAATTCGCCAATTGATAAAAACAATGATGACAATGGACGTGAAATCGATTTAACCCAAACATCAGATGTGGAACCAACGGAAAGTGAACATAAAAGTCATCTTGGTAAGATAGACAATATATCTGTGGATTACGACGATATTATTTGCGTTGATAATTTAAATAGCAATAATAAGAGTAAATTGTCATCTATAGTTTATGATAAGGAACCTTCTAATTGTAGTAAAAATTCAGAAGCATTCGAAGTATCAGACAAGGAATTTAACTACTCATTACATCAATCGAGGTTCGACAATTTTGATGGTGATGGTTTTGATGATATAGAAAAAGAATTTGCGAATACATCTCGTTCCTTAAATAGATCAATGAGTGAAAATGATTTAAATACAAAAGGTGACTGTAATAATACAAAATCTAGGAAGAATTCAAATTTTAATATAACGCCAGTAAAGGCGTTAAGTCAGGATGTTAAGAGCGCCATAATGCAAACGCCGAGCAATGATTATGTTATAAAAACTCGTGATGTTACCCCAATGGCTGATTACGCTTCAATGTCGTCGCCAGAAAGGAATGAAGAATTAAAAAGATATGGTCTTAAACCATTTAAACGAAAAAGAGGTATGTTTTATTATATAATTTAATTCGTAAACAAAATTATATATCAATTATTATTTTATTTCAGCTTCACGTATTTTCATTTTATTAGTCTTTCATTAGTGTTATTGCACTCTATTCTCCATTAATCTAATCATGAATATTCTCCCCCAAAATCGAGATATTGTGTTACCAGAGCGGAGAAATAATAATTTAAATATAAAATGAGAATCGAATCCACAAACACCCGTGGAGGACGGGTTAAGAATACAATTCCCCCCGGCCGCGGGTAGCGTCCCGTAAAAGGCGGGTATCCCAGTAGCTTGGTGGTAGGAGATTCGTTCTCCGACTGGCTCGCGACCACTATCGTGTCAAAGGCGAACCGCCAAACATCTGATGATGTGTTCCGGTTCGATGACATGTAAGCCAGCTCTCCCTATTCCCACCACTTCCATCTTTCCTCCCTCCTTCCCTCCCAATCCCCAAGCAGGCAACGCATCCATAACTCTAATGGTGTGGATGTCTATGGGCGAAGGTAACCACTTAACACCAGGTGCCCACCTGGTTCTCGTTTGCCACCTTCTGCTCGTTTGCCTCCTTTATTCCATAAAAAAAAACAATCGTGACTACATGCAGATACTGTCTCACTGAGCCACGATGACCGTAAACGTAAACAGTTATGGGTTCGATTTTCATTCTGTGGAATGATAATATTTTAATTAGTTTATTGCTCAGCTTTAGTAACAAAACAAAGTGCAGCATTGAGTTTCATCATTTAACACGCAATTTCGGCCCGAAAATATAGAAAGGAGTATCTCGACACTAGGTCCTCTCTGACTACTTTGCTATGCGGAAAAAAACGTGAAGCTAGATGTATATAAGCGCTATAAACAAAAAAACTATAATAAACTGATATTCATATATATATTTCTTTTTAGCCATCCAACTTTTAACATATCTGTATAACCAAACTCATCCAGTGGTAGAATCGTGTGATTTAAAGGAGCATTCCTCTCCAGCAAAAAGACTGAAATATGATACACCAGTACAAAAATCACCAAAAAAGAGTACAAAAAGGTTTCAAAACTCTAAAAGTCCTATAAAATCATCTCAATCTAATCGTGGAAGTACTGTTGATGAGGAAAATTCATTATACATGCAAACTAAGGAGTTGCCAGATATTAAAGAGATTCACTGTGATCCTGAAGACTGGGTGTTTCAGACCAGAGAAAAATCTAAGGTTTGTATAAATTTTTACTGTTTTAGGCATAACAGGGGAGGCAAAGATGTCTTTTGATTTCCAATTTTTGCCCATTTTGAATGATTTTTTTAAGTGGATCTACGACGTCTTTCTGTGAATACTGTGATTAAGAAATATATGCCATTAATCTGGTTAAAAATAGTTTAATTACAAAATGAAACTAAAGTTAAATTTATTGTTGAGACTCTCCTTTCACGTTACATACAGAAGATATATTATATTTATGTAGAGGCCTTACGCGATGGTTGTGGGTTTGATTCCGCCTCGAGGCAATGATTATATTTAAATTATTAAAACTTAGGCATTTCATATAACGCACCTTTTTTAAAAAAAAGATATTAGAGTTTTATTAAATATGTAAAATGTCTTGTTTCAAACACGATGGTTGTTAGTTCAAGCCTCACTCGGAGGAATGATTGATATTTTCAATTTCTCACTCAAAGCACGGCGTTTAACTCCGCCACTTAGCACAATTTCGGTTCGTAAGTAGATAACGGCGTGTCTTTATAGTATTGAAGATTTTCTTAAATTTGCTTTGCCGTAATAAATATATAAAGGCGTATTTTTTTTTTCTCAGCTTCACGCTGTATCCCGCACACAGCAGGGTAGGCAGAGGGAACCTAGTATTAAGATACTCCGTTCCCCACTTTCCGCCGAAATTGGAGGCATTGCGTGTTAAGTGGCAGAACTTAACGCCGCGCTTTACCTCGACACCAGAGCGAAGAAAATGGAAATATTAAATATTTCCACTCCTCGAGTGGGAATCGAACCCACAACCAGTCGTTTACAGTCACACGCTTGTGCCACTGGGCCACGACTGGCCACTTAAATAGGCCGAAAGGCGTAATAAATATGAAAATGAAATGTTACATTTATATTTCCAGGTACACTCTTGCAGAGTGCCACTACACATAGCCTTCCACAACTACGTGTCGTGTCGTAGATATTTGCGAGAATCGATATTACGATATGAGCCTGTCAATATCGATGTTATACACAAAGATTTGGTTTCGATCGGATATCGATATAATCCAAAGGTATGTGGACTTTTAAAAATATTTATAAACTAAAAAACTATTGAAAGCGTGTATGGGTCATTTGTAATAAAACTCGAATTACAAGTCTGACTGTGTACAAGATTGTTGTCGATTGATTTTTACTCAGGATAAAGATAATATTTAAATTATATTGATGTTTTCTAAAGGGACTTGACTAGATTTTGTTACTGAGCCTGCTATGCGGCAAAAAAATAATTTTCTTAAATATTTACTATATGAAAAAATATGCATTGTGAGCCTAATATATGTTTAAAAAAATATCTGTAATTATATCGGTATATTAATTTAATTTTATATGTTTTCAGGATCTCCTTAAGTTTATGGATAAGAAGTGCATCACAGTGAAAACGACAGATAACAACGCACGAAATAGAAAATAAATGATAATATATAGCAAATTATGACATAATATACATTATATACTTAAACATCTTTTTACTTTATTATTAATTACCACAGAAAATGGAATATTTAAAATAATTTTAACTCTTTTTAATTTTAATTGGCGTAGAGTAGAGAACGGAGTTTTGATATATAGATCTCTCTATATACATTCGGATGTAGAAAAAAGCTAGAAGCTGCAATAAAAAGATTAAATATACAAGAGCGAAGGGTAAATATACTACTATTTATTTCGGCACGCGCAGTTCATTGTAGCCAAAACTTCGCGATAAATTTTACCACCATAGGCTTCAGCCAGCTTATTAGTGATAATTCCTCAAGGACATCAAATTTTTATATTTTTTTTTAAGAACCATCTCAATATTGGCATTAGTGTACGTGCAAAATGTCATTTGTTTCTGACGTGTAATATTCGAGCTTCTTAGTCATAAAGAGTGCAAAAAAGTCTCCAGTAGAGCGCTCCGCCCGCTTAGCTAAATAAAAAAAGCATCATTCGTAAAACATTTATTCGTTTGAAGTGAAAGCACAGTTTTTAAATTTTTACAAACCATAATAGTCACAGCACCGTTTTTTTAAATATAAATGTACTATACATGTAGTATATCATTATAATAATTATCTATTATATACAGTGCGGTAACAAACCAAATTAATTATTAATACTTATATATTTTATTAGAACACAATTGAAGACTTATTTAACATTTTTGAAGTGTTATTCACACAATTAAGAAATTATCAAACATGTTTCATAAATCGTATAAAAATTTTAACGCAGCGGGATTCGAACCCGCGCCTCTTGAAAACCGTCCAAGCGCTCTGACCGCTAAGCCATGCGTTCTAACAGCTGTGTCGAAATTCTTATACAGTTTATTACAACTTATGTATGTTGTTAGCATCTGTAGAGAGATTTTTACAAATTTCTGCTACCCAAAGATTATTCTACAAACAATCGTTTGGCAAGAGAGAATGCTATCAAATATTTTATAGTAACACACATGACTTTCGTGCATGAGCTCTCGGGCGGTTTCTATGTAGCGTGGGTTCGAATACTGCCACCTTGCAGTTTTAATATGTTTTCCTAAAACATGTTTTACACTTTAAGACATTTCTATTTTAATTCTCACATATTTAAATATCTACTAACATTTATTCATATAAGAAAAACAGTTTAAAGTTGACAATATTATCAATTAATTGAAATTTAAGTCACAGTCAATTATAAAGTCGTTTAACACTAAGAGAATATCATTAGGCATTAATATTTTTAATATTTTATTAATATTTTAATATTATTATCAAAATTTTATATATCTACTATAAGACATGGCAACATTTGTTGCAACATTCAAAACATTAAGTGTTATTTACATATATATTTTTTATTTATCTATGTCTATAGCTATAAAAGTTTATCAGAATAGAACAGATCTATAAAAAGCGCAAAATAATTCAGTAATTTACTACATTTTTTTAGTTTCTCGTTGTTTTCCGAATAATGGAGTGTCAAGACACTCCGTTCTTCTCATAATTAATATTCATAATTAATATGTATTTAATAACATGCAGCTGAATGTAATAGAAAAATAGTCATACTATTTTAATTATTCTATATAATTAATTAAAATAGTATCTTTGTAAAATTAATCCTTAATGACTGAAAAGGCCCACTACTGGAACATGACAAGAATTTGATTACCATTTCTGTTTTCTTTAATAATTATTGTAACTTTATAGTTAGAAGAGTTCCCTGGTTAGAAATATATTGAATTAAATAATGTACTCAATTGATATCTAAATAAATCGGTTTATATGTTTAGTTTTTAAGTTTTCATCATTATAAACGTTTTAGAATTTCATCTAATTTTCCGTCGTCTTATGGGCAAAAACATCTCTCAGCCGTTAAGGGTTAAAATAACCATTCTCTACTAAATAATAAATATGGTAAGTATGCACAATACACAATTCTTGTCTATCTGTTCTTTATCTGGCTAACCTCTAGAGCATATCTAGATATGCTGGACCGATTTTGAGGAAACTTTCACACACTTAACATACAAGTCTAAGTCTTGTAGAAAATAAATAACTTTCTGAAGCCTTAACAAGTTATAAAATAAAAATCTACTTTCAATTCAACCATTTTGAGATTACAAACATAATTTTCACATCAATACACTTACTAAGACAGTATAAAGTCTTTAACAAACATTCTTAAAAGACTTAAAATGAAATTCAAATTAAACAATTAAACTAATTTTCTTACACTAAACAGTGTAATTATTTATTTTTCCCTGTATTTGTTGGGGCTTTTTTAGTTTTACGTTATGATTGTCATTTCTTCAGTAATCCCGCTTGCTGTATGACTTGCCGCGTTGCGTTGTTGATGTGACGGAACCTGTCTGGCCCTAGTTGTATACCTCCGTACCTGAAATATTATTTGTTTAATAAATATATGAAATTTAGTATAAAACATTCGTTTTACGTTACTTCTAACATATTTCACATAAGTCAGCACTCGTGGAAAGGTATAACTGTATATTAACTATGATTTCCATTGAGGAATCATATTTAAACTATTTTCAATTCTTCAGTTAAGTTCCGACACAAAGTATATTAACACTAGATTTTAAAAAACGGGAAAAAATTACATTATATATATATTTTTTTCATAACGTATTTTCTTCCATTTTTAACCATACCGTGATAGTCATAGAGAATATAGTGTCAAAATACCTCGTTTTCCACTTATCATCTAATTACAAGACATTGTATATAGTGGAACTTAACACCATGCTTTGTCTTGTAACAGAGTAGCAAAATAATAAATAAAAAAAATCTGAAATTCCACCGAGTGGGAATCGAACCTAGAACCAAACACAATTACATTGAAACAAAAAATAATATATTTTTTAGCTCCACGCTGTATCCCGCACACAGCAGGGTAGGCAGAGGGAACCTAGAGTTAAGACACTCTGTTCCCCACGCACCGCCAAATTCTCGAGGCGTTGCGTGTTAAGTGGCGGAATTTAACGCCGTACTTTGCCTCAACACCAAAGCGAAGATAATGGTAATATTAAATACTTCCACTCCTCGAGTGGGAATCGAACCCACGACCATTCGCTTTACAGTAACACTTTGTGCCTTTGCGCCACGACTGGCCACATTTAACATTCATCATTATTGTTATTACAATAACAAAATTATGATCATCATTATCATTACAATAATAAAATAATGATCATTCCACCAAATACAACCGAACCCACAACCAAGCAACTAATCACAAAGCACCAAAGAATACACACCATCTAGACACGACAACCAACGTATTCTTCTGATCGAGTATCTGAAGCAGATGCAGCATTCTACCGCCCGCGTGAGTCTCGCCGTCGTCGTCACAGTCCTGCAGCATGGTGGCACCTCTGTCCGTTTTCTTCTCTATTCTATACGCGTACATGTTGTGCGTTGCGTTCATTATTTTCTTGTTTTGCTTTAGTTTTGTTAGGACAGCGCTGGGGATTGAAAAATTATTGTCTTTTCAATTATAAAAAGGTTTTAGTTAACTAAAAAAAAAAACAAAAAAAAGTTTATCAATTTTCCAGTTGGAAAAATTAGCTTTTTATAACGTATAACAAATTGAACGTAGTGGGATTTGAACCTGCGCCTCTTGGAGTCGTCTTAGACGGTTACCAAGCGACGTTTTTTAAAAATATTTGTTTTGTTAATTAATAAATAAATACTAAAAAGAAACAGCTTCACGTTTTTTTTTCATAGAGCATCGGAGAGAGCCTGGTGTCACTACTTTCTGCACATTTCGCCTGAAATGAGGCAAAACGGAGAAATGAAAATAATTTAAATAGAACCACTCACAAGAACCTCCGTAGATATCGAACCCACAACCAATCGTGTTTGCAGACTGACGCAGTCCCCACTGCGCCATAATTGCCTCAAAATATAATTTGGATTGAAAGTATCAATTTATTTAAAAAAATATCAATAACATGTTAAGTAATAAGTCAGAGGTCATTACGCTCGTTTACAAGTTCTGTCCCAATTAGAGCAATGATTATAGTATAATATAAAAATTATTATGGCTAGAGAATCAGCGAGCTAGTGAGGCCATTCGTGGCTTGTGGACACAAAGTGTGACTGTAAACGCCACTGGTTGTGGGTTAGATTGCCACTCGAGGACTTGAAATTTTTAATATTTCATTTCCTTCGTTCTGGTAATGAGGCAAAGCGCGGCGTTAAGATCCGCCGCTTAATACAAAATGCCTTCAGAATTCGGCGGTGCGTGGGGAACGGAGTGTCTTAACACTAGGCTCCCTCTGCCTACCCTGCAGTATGCGGGATACCGCGTGACGCCCACTCTAGTCAAACAAAACACGGCGTTGGGTTCCGTTCGAAAAGTAGTGTCCAAAAGTAGAAAAGTAGTGTCTTGAACTTCTACGTTCTCTCTAACCACCCCATTATAGGGAAAAGCGTGAAGCTGTAAAAAAAATAAGTGAATATAAGTAAAAAGATAATAAACTCACGAAACATCATCCGTACTGTGTACTTCAGCGGCGTGACCTTGAAACGAACTTTTTCTATCAACAATAACATCTCCATGCGTTATCTCTGGACAACTGATTTCTAACTGAAATTTAATTCAAATTAAATTTAGTTCCCCTAAATATGAGTGCAGGAATGGAAATTCCGCCACTTACGACAAACAATGCTAACAAAATTCGACGAAAAATGGGGAACGGAGTGTCTAAACACTAGGTTCCCTCTGCCTACCCTACTATGTGTGGCATACAGCGTGATTTTAATTTAAATTTTAAATGTCTGTTGACACTAGATTCTCTTTGATTACTCTGCTATGTAGAAAAAAGCTTGAAGATATTTTTTAATCTATTATCAGCACAGTAAAAAATACATTTTTAGGGAACATATAAAAATTTTAACGGGATTCGAACCAGTGGGAATGATTGTTTTTTAATTTTCATTGGAAACGAAGGATGGAGTGTCTTGACACTAGATTCTCTCTGATAGATCTGCAAAGCGAGAAAAAGTGTACTGATATGTTTTTTTGGTGCAAAATAAGAACACAACATACTTGTGCAATTTCAACAGCTTGCTCTTCATACAGCTGTTTATTTGGTGTCTTGGAAGTTTCAATGGGCTTTATTGTTTGTAGAACCTCTCTTATTTTCTCTACCCATTGGAATATAACTGTTTCCCCTAAATTTTCCCTGAAAAAGAGAAGAGAAACTCTTTACAATTAGGGTATATTCGGCACAATGCGGGGAACAGAGCATCTTAACATTAGGTTCCCTCTGCTTACCCTGCTGTGTGCGGAGTATAGCATAAAGTAAAAAAAAAATTGTTGCAAATATTTGACATTGTTGCAAAGAGAGAGACAGAGAGAGGAGATCTTGGATAGAGTGACTGGAACTTGTGAGCCAAGTATCATTAATTGGTTCAGTCTTTGAACATAGTACCAAGGCCATTTGTGGCACAGTATGACGGCATCTGAATGTGAAACGATGGTTGTGGGTTCCATCTTCAAAGGAGTCGCTTTAAAATATGAATTAACTCACACCCATGATTTGAGTTCCTTTCTCTTCATTACTAAAATTGAAAAGATCATACTAGTACCACATTTGATATATGTGTTACTGATGATAGTACTTGACAGGATAAAAAGTGTAAATTATATATCTTTTATATTTAATTGTGTTACCTTGTATATATCTGTATATTTTGTAGGTAAATAGAGAAATCCAAATAGATTTGGATCCAAATAGCAGGTGATAAGTATTAATATATTAGTATGAAAATATACATGACTTAGAATGTTAAGGAGGAAGCAAAATTATAATGGTGGGAAGGCTTTGTATAAATATTTACCTCTTCATTCTACACATGTTTATAGTTTTTCATTATATTTACTGAACATTAAAATAGGCTATTACAAAACAAATTAATTTAAATACTTACAAATATATTTCATCTAGGGAATAATGCAAATTTTCTTTTGCTTTTCTATCCATCCAAGGCGCTGATAACTCATATTTTGGTGGACTTTTTGTTGGATAAGTATCTGGCATTGTAATGTACAAAATAACTTCATTTTTTTCATCTTTTACTTTAATACTATAAGAACGAGTCGATTCATTGTCAATTATCCAATCATCTCCATAAATTGAACTTAAAGCCTCAATTTCTTCAACCTGAAAATAAATCCACATGGAAGGAACAAAAAATGCAAATACCAAAAAAGAACTATTTTTATCAATTTTATTATAAATATTCTATTAATTTATTACAATATTTGTAAACGTTATCTATTTTTAAATGTAATATAAACAAAATGCATGGTATTTTTTATTAAGAGAAACAATTTAGACACCTTACCTGTTTTGTCAGATTATCTACGTCCATAATGAAGTTCTTAAGGATTTTCGTTGCCCATATATTAATATGAATTTATGTTAAAAATAAGTAGTAAAATATTTTATAGTGAAATGTGAGATAAAATATTAAGTTATATTCAAATTTCTCAAAACAGTATATAATATTAGTAGATAAGTCATACAGTGTATAATATTTAGTCGGCAAAAAAGTATATTTTTATTATTTGTAATATTTACAAATATATATCAATATGAACACAATAATTTCCAAAAATATTTTGCAAAATTGACGGAAGTTACAGTGTCACTGTTTTCACTAATGACAGTGACAGTTGTATTAAAAATCGTCTAAAAATGTATACAACATATAGATTTTATAAATATTAATAAATAATTCACAAATATTTTTTAAGAAACTAGGTAGGATGTATTATATAACACCCTGTCATTTTTTCTTTGATAATGATATTTCTAATTCAGTTCAATACGTCTTCCAGTTATTAATATTAAGGAAGAGACATTTCACTTGTTAGTTGTATGTAAAGATCGTCTAATCTTAAGCTAAGCACACCTCCACTGCACTACAAACACGTGCACTTTTTTTAGCTTGTCGCTGTATCACGCACACAGCAAGGTAGGCAGAAGGAACCTAGTGTTAAGACACTCCGTTCCCCACATTCCGCCAACATTGAAGGCATTGCGTGTTAAGTAGCGGAACTTAACGCTGCTCTTTGCCTCGACATCAGAACGAAGAAAATGGAAATATTAAATAATTCCACTCCTCGAGTGGGAATCGTACCCATAACCAGTCAGTTTTACAGGCAAACCAGTATTACAGGCACACTTTGTGCCTCTGCGCCACGACTGGCCGCTAATAATAATAATTACTAAATCGAATGTATAATACTGAGCCATGATGTCCTCAAATCCATATACACAAAATAATTTTGTATGATTGCTAATTGATTGATTCAAGTTTATAGAAAAATGGCAATATGTACGCAAGTGAAGTGTTGTAACACGCCTTTACATAATTTTAATACAAGCCTATTAGGTGCAAGGGTTTTCATTTACAAAATTAATGAACTATACCTATTTTATCAACTTCTTTTTCAATTTTATTAAATTCTTTGTTTTTCGAAAATCAATTCCATGCTTTCTAATTAACTATGCAGGAAAAGAGTGGAACTGAAGAAAATGAGAGTTAAATGACGTTAGGTAATCGGTCACTTTTTTGAATTCGCTAAGATTATTCTAGCGACTATTAAAGACTATTCTTCGAAGAATTGTTTGGCAATAGAAATTTCTGTTTATTAAGTATTATTAACTACTTATTAAATATAAAAAAAAATAATGGACCAAGATTCGAACTTACGCTATTTTTATATTTATATATATTTTTTTAGCTTCACGATGTATGAATTCCATAGGCATTACGTGTTGAGTGAACTCAACGCCGTGTTTTGTCTCGATGCCAGAGTGAAGAAATTGAAATATTAAATATTACCACTTTCCTAGTGGGAATCGCACCTACAACTAACTAGTCGCGTTTACAAGCTCAACTTGTGCCCCTGCGCCACGACTGTGTGCGAAGTGTGCGATTAACACTTTAAAATTGTTAAAAAACAATGGTAACATGTTAATTTTTTCTACAGAAATCTCTTGAGGCAGTGTTTATCCGTGTCGTAGTGTGGATTTTTTATTGCTTTATTGCTTTGAGACGATAGCCTATATCGAGATACATTTAGCATATCTACAGTACTGTTCTTGTCTAAAATGCAAATGCATGTAAGTCGATGTCTAGTAATTATTTAACTTTTTAATATTATTTGTGATTTAAAAAACCAGTGGTTCCAGCCAAGGCTAGTAAAGTAACGTGTAAAAGAAAATAAAGCGATGATTAATTGTAAATTTTCATTCGTAAGTTGTGTGTTAATTATACAGAAAAATAAAAAGTGTTTAAATATATTTTAAATGATTATTTGTGACGCATTAAGATATTAGTAAATAAACTATTTACTTTTTGCATTAGGTATATATTATATGGAAAACTATAAAGAAAAACATTACAGCCTTACAGCCTTATCGATGTCTATTACACAAAGGGACTGAGCTTTTGCATTAAATTACAGGCTTTTCTTTTACATTTCCATAATACGTCAATTACCGCAATATTTGCATACGTTTCTTGCAATTACAAAGAGTATTAAAATATATGATGTGTAATTATTACACGTACTTTTTACTGGAGACCTTCGAAAAAAAAATGGGTAAAAAAAAACTTTACGTTTTAAATATTTGGTTTATTGTGCTGTTTAGTTAAACAATAACCTATAGATTATGCATACATGTAATAAGTATATGGCGTTCCGTAATATAAATATGTTTTTTGTTAAATATAATAAATATATTATATTCTAATTATATTAATGCTACAAATGTCATGGGATTGATTGAATCGTTTTGAAGTCTACAATTAACAGTTGTGATACAACATTAAAGAAAACAACATTAAAATGAACTATACTACGAAACTAATCTAATATTTTAATATAAGTACAATAAACTATAGACGCATTTAAATCCACATGCAAGGAATTTAAAATGCTAACATTTACACTCAATATGTTCAAACTATTGGGGTTTCTAATATTGTACAATATCACAGAGTCACGTTACATACTGCCACTATTCAAAATATTTTTTTTTCTTATTTTAAAAATGATTTACGCTGTTATTATTATTAAGAAAATTATATAAAATCAATATTATATATATATATATATATATATATATATATATATATATATATATATATATATATATATATATATATATAGTAAATGTTAAAGATTTCGTTATGGCAAGATGTATATGAAATCATATTTCTTTATTTTTATAAATAGCGGCAAAAAATGTAGGGACGTGCTAGGCTAACTTATCTATTATTTCTGCTATCTACATGTTATAAACTATTTTTAACTTAAAGTAAAAGTATTATATACATTTTTGTACATCTATATAACAATTAATTTTATTCAACTAAACCTTATAAAATAGTTATGTACTGGTTATTGTATTACAACACTCATCTATTCAATATATAAAACTTGGCGCCTAATTTCAAAATATTTTCACTATTTTATATTTTCATTGAATAAATTAATAATATTGAATTTATATCTACATCAATTTTGACTAGATTAACTTTTAATTTCCTGCTTTAATTTCTGAACTGGTTGTGTCCGCGAAGCAGTCGTTTGACACGCCGCTGTTGACAGAACAATAACTGGCGGGAGAGCTCCTGTCACTTGAAGTTTTTTCTTGATTATATTCAATCATGCTACCGCTTGGCTGGCGAAGAAAATTTTGAAATCCAATTGGATTAGAGTTAACCATTTTATCCGGTTTTTTTAATAGTTCCTCTATTGAATATGGGTTCTTTTTCTTTTCTTTTTCTCTCGGCCGTTTCTCTTGTTCGTCAGTGTCGGGCCTATCAGTACTATCGTCGCTCGCTTCAACTGATATGTGTTCGGAGTTTTCTGATTTGACTTCTTCAGGGTTTATTCTGTTCAAGAGGTCAGTATGTAAATTGAGTGCATATGGAGTAAAATTTTTAGAATCATGGTATGGCATCATGACTCGTTGCCACGGGGATATGGGATATGGTTTTAGGAGGCCTTGAGCTTGTACTTGGTTTGCTAGCAGCCATGATGTTGCAAGTCGTCGGTCGTACGCGTGTGGTTCAGTTGGTTGCGGGACTCTGACCGATGTATGAGCAAAATATGGAGGTGTTTGTTGTTGTAACGGTGTAGGTAGCGTAGTCTTCATGTAATCTACCATGTTCGGTGGAATTTCTTGAGGCGGGAACGGTTCTGTAAAGAAAAAAATACTTCATTTACGACGTTTGAAATGTACGGCACTAGTGAATTTAAATCATTTTAGCAATAAGTTTCAACATATGTATGCGCTAATTTATCTTAACATATTTCCACATTTAGCAGTGTAGGCAGAGAATATATATTTTTAGGCGTAAGACTTTTAAAAAATATTAAGTGTTAGGTAGGAATTACTTTTATAACTAGAAATGTAAATACCTTTTTTTATATAATTACAAACGTTTCCCCGAGAAAGGATCAATTATTGTGTACGAATTTTACATTTCGATTAAATCGATGACGCGTCATCATGAATGACGATGAATGGGAACGGTATTTTACTAGTTATTAAATATAAAAATTTGAAGTATTGTAACACAACGCTGTGTTATGTTCGACTTTACTCACGTTGAACTGAATTTTAAATCATTTTTGGTCGACCATAAACACAATTTGCTTCAATATCTATTTTTTTAATTATTTAGACTATTAAAAATTACAAACATCCTTATAAAAGCATCATTAATTATATTTATCTACTATATGCCCTAGCAACTATTTAGCTACCATTTAACATTACCTAAGTTAAATTACTTCCACGTTCACTAATTTCCAAGTAGCGATTGCTATCTCAACTTCCTAACTTTGTTAGTTATTAACAAAGCCTTAACTTAAAATCTAGTATTTTTAAAGTGTCCAGATAATCATCAACCGTTTGCGAAAATTTACCACCGCCCAATTTACCACAATTATCTTTAGGAAATTAATCTTTTTACATGTTTTTATTTGTAATTTAATGCTAGTTTTTATCAAATAGGTGTAACTTAAGTATCTAGTTATCTTTTATCATACTTGTTATGTTTTAAAACTATAGTCATGTTCTTTAATACAATTTTGGGTTCAGGACAATGACATCCTGCCAAAATGTAGTGTTTGTAATATGTTTAACATATGTATGTTCATGTCACATTTTTAATAATTTATGGTAAACATGAAATCGATGGATCTTTTGTGCCTATAAGTAAACAAAGACAATTTAATATATTTTTTTTAAAATTGTGTATATTTCGGATTCAACAATGATTTACTAATTCGCGATGTGTAGTTTTGTAAGTGTTGATGTTTTGGTCAAAATATTCTAATTTTTAAGAAATTGATCTCAATATAAATTGCTATAGCCAATATTTAATATGGTAACTTCTGGATAGAATATATTTCTGTAAAGAGGATCTTCTCAAATGTTAACAATTTGCGTCAAGTCAGCAACCTCGTTTTAAATATGGAAGGAATTTAGGAATGAAGACCAGACAAGCAGGTAGCTCTAAACTGTAAAAGCTACTACTATAACTTACTGTAGAATCAGATATGTTTAGAGTAAGAGCTTAAAGTTTCCTCTCATATTGTATTATAATTGGGATTATAATTTTATTGAGGTGAAGATTGTTAGGCACAGTAAAAGTATTGAAAAAAGTACTCCTCAGGCTAGTATTTAGGGCCTTTGCACACGAAGTTTTGCGCGTTGATATCGTGTTTTTTCGATGATCGCGTTATTAATAGGTTTTAGCAGATTGTACACGTTTGTTGTACTTGTACATCGATAATAAGGTAAATAAACACTCGTATCATTATAATGTTTTAATTTTGTATTATACAAATTGAAGCGCGATTTTTTATGATTTACTATTTTTTTAAAATGTTATCTTAAATGACAGTATCATTCTTCCTTGGTTATAAAATATACCAAAATTTACCAATGCCTGCATATCAGCGCGTTTGTAGCGATGTACTATTTTATTAATACCCAATAAATTAATAACACAACAATTGAGAGCGAAAAAGCAACGTGGTTTGCGTTGCGGGTCTGATCGCGTTATACGTGCTTTGATAGCCTGCAAAATAAACAAGTGCAAAGGCCCTTAAGGATTGATTTACAAAGAATTTGATCGGTATACACATTTCAACAGTAGGTACTACTAACGTAATTAACTAGAAACATGTCCATCTAATTGAGTACCCTTCAAAATCTTAATTTTATGCGCGTAGTTGACGCACTAGCCAGGTGCAAGGAAGCGATTTAAAATCATTTTATTCATGAAGATTAATATTCTTTTACGGATGAACGGATGTTTTGCGCAATGTATAAATAATATATTCTGAATTAAATGAAAACTTAATGAAGTTTTAATATTATTTGTCTTTAAATTTATACCTAGGATTATAACAAGACACGTTATTTAGCTTGTCTTAATTTCACAATTGATGAATTTAATTCTTAGTTGCTTAACTGACATGATGCCATCGTTCTGTTCACCCTGCTAGGGAAGACAAAATGTGGCGTAAGAGACATTGTGTTGAGGTTTACCACTTAACACGTTATCTCAGATTCGGGTGAAAAGTGGAAATCAGAGTGTCTTGACATTAGGTTCTCTCTGCCTACCGTGCTAGGTAGGAACTTAATTTGAGTTATATTGGACACAAGTACATTTGGATAAATTCTCAAAGGATATTAAAATCCTGTTAACGTACAATTGGTTATGTATAAATATTTCTTCAATTTTAACAACTCACCGTGTCCACCTCTCGCTTCATCTTCACTCCACGCCAGTCCACTGTTTCGCAAGATCCTGTTTACAGACGACACAGACGGTATCGAGTGCGGTTCACACACTCTCGCGCTTAGTAGCCTCTCGCGAATTTCCCACGCGAACATGCCTGGATTTTCTTGCTTTAACCGAAGTATCTTTTTCACGACCGTTGGTGTGGCTACTTGCTGAAAAGAAAGAAATAATCCACATTAGATTGTTTTAATTAAGTATTAATATTTTGTCAAAGTTTTTTTATAATATATGGATGACATCTACACTAGTATTATAAAGTGCTAAGCGTTTGTGAGTTTATATGTTTAAGGTGCAAAATTAACGAATGGATTTCAAAAATTCTTTCATTTTTGAACTCGTTGTCCCTGAATGCTAAAGGCATACCTATATATACCTATATTCATTTTGAAATAATCCGTTTTCAGTCAGAATAATTACTTCTTATTAAGTAATTTGGGAATAAAAGCACTGTCGAAAGTTTGTCCCTACGATGGTGTTCGTATACGTATATAAAATATAATATTCGATAAAATTATAAATATAACAAGTTTGTCAAATAAACAGTTGCTAAAGTATCGCCAACAGTTCGCTAGTTATAAATCAAATACTTAGGTTTATTCTTAAGAACTAGTCTATATTGTCTAGTTATATAGTAAATAGAAATAAATAAAAAAAAACATTGTCAAGGTGTTCATTTTTATATAGGTAGGTACTTAGTTATAGGCAATGACCGCATATGGCAAACTTTATTAACTAGTAGGTAATTCATTAGGTAATTTTAGTAATTCAACAGCCCATAATTTTAAACGTTAATTATAATTGTAGTTAAAATTTAATCAAAATTAATTCTTCACGGATGATATGTAATTTGAGAATTGCGATACTTGTGCAGTCATAAAACCACAATTATCACATGCACATGGCGGATACCAATGATGTAGGTATATGCTTAATGGCTGTGTAATAATAACGTATATCCATTTGTCTGTTTATCAAGAAACGTCTTATTTAGTGGCGTAAAAAGTAATTTGTTTTTTTTTAAAAGATGAAATGAAATTAAGATTTCACGAAATGACCCTACCGCTTTATTTCGTGTACGTTTGTTTACAATCTTTTTTGATATTGATAAAGAATATATTTATTATTGAAATACTCTATATAAATTCTGTTACATATGTTCGAAACTTGATAGTAATAGTAAAATTTGTACAGCTATATTAAAAAAAAAACGGGAAAAGGCGTTACTTTTTTGTATCTTTATATGTATTTATGTAGTTATATATCTTAATATTACATCAACTATATTGTAATATAAATAAACATGCGATAAAATTTTATCTTTTAGGTGTATTTTCTAACACAATTTTAATTTTTTAAACGATCATCAAGCCATATGCCAAGAAATCCATTACGAATCGATTTTTTGTAACTTCCTCGCCTCACGCACATTTTAAACAATTATAATACTTTTAAGGCCTGTCAAAAATAATAGGTAAATAGTAGCTTTCGTCTACGAGTGTGTTTAAGAACCTGCTATGATCTGAAGGCGTTAATTTTGGCGGGAAACCCGTTATTATACCATTAGATCCACAATCGATATCCTATTGAACGATTTACGCCGCCTTGTTTTTATGCTCTATGGAATAGATGGGTGCCCATCTCTATGTAATTATATTTAAAAAAAATATAGCTGTCAAAATATTTTTAAATATCCTTCATTGTTTCGTAAAACTTGAATCTACTGTTCATTTGAAGGGAAATAACATAAAAAATAATACACAACCCGTATATGATCATTTTTATGATTAGATACTTTTAAAATAGCTGCAATAATCTTTGGCAGACTAATTCAGGTATAATTACAACATTCTTAGAGGCTGGCTTCTTTAATATTTATTATTTATTATTGGGTTTGGTTTAATTAATAATTATATTAAATGCTAAATGTTTCAATGGCTAATGGTACAGCTAGGTACATACCTAGTTATTATAATGTCTTAGGTATATTATACCAGAACCATTGTTGTGGTACCATTTGCATATAGATGTTGTAGGTATCGCGGAATCATTTTGAAGAGATTAAACATTTGCAAATTGCCCAATATGCAAAATCTTTGTTTGGACAAAAAGTGGAGAACTATATAATACACTAGTTTCTGTTGATAACACTCCTAATAACGGCACAAAGATTATACAAGGTAAATGCTGAAAAAAATAGAACTAATTTTTCAATAGATTAATCATTTTTTATCTTTGCGACTGCAATAGACGAGTTTGGCCAAAACAATATGAAATTCCAAAGTTTATTAGTGTAGACATTCATATCACATATCTTGAACACTCCACACAGCAATATAGGGAAATGAAAGTCCGTGCGAAAGAACAGGTGCGGTCCGTAATGACTTGTTTAGTCCGACGGCTTTGCTCATTAGTCGCTGTGAAGTGGTATCGATCAGATTCAAATTAACCACTGCCTACTATCTCATTTTATCTGCATTTTTGGGGTTTGATTAGGAAAATTGTACACAAAATGTTATGAGCTTGACTAGCCCGTTATTACTAAGGTAAGGAAAAAATAGAAACAAATCTACTAACTCTAACAACTAAAATAACAAATACATTTTTAGAAAACGTATATTTTTTTTTAATACAGCAGCTTTTGAAACCTGCTTTGCTAGCCTTGTAACAAGAACAACCAAAAAGATTACTACATACAAATATACATATATTTTGAAGGTGCATTTTGAAAAAGGCAAGAAAAATTATACTAATCTTTGAAGAAGATGGGTAATACATAACTACATACCCATAGCTTTAAACATATTCCTATAGTTATAAAATATCTATTAAAATATTGTACAAGTTAGAAAACATGGAAACATTACGGTAAACAAAGCTATGATGAAATGCGCAGTGGCGATGCGCGTGACCGTTCCGTTGGACGCGACGCTTTTTGCGCGCGCGCATCCATCATCGCTTGACACATCCAATATCGGTTTTTGCGATAGGCTCGTATTTAACTCTAGTGGACAGTTTATATTGTGAACTACTTCGCGAAATAGTTTGGAGATTTTAATATTTAATATTAGTTCTTCATTTAAAGTAGCTTCACATTTTTTTCGTATAGCTGGGTAGTCGAAGTAAATGTAGTGTCAAGACACTTAGGTCTTCATTTTTCGCCCAAAATCGAGACGTGGAAGGCGGAGATTAACGCTGCGCTTTGTCTTAGATACAAGAGCGAAAAATCGATAGTCTTAATTTTAAGATTACTTAACCGAATCAATTTGCAATTTCGTAACGTATTTTCAGGAAATAAAAGCTACTAGGAAAGACATTACGTACTAAACTTTGCCGCAACCTAATGAATAAACACTCTACTCAACTTCATTTAATCCAACGCAATATTTTTAATCTGAAATCTATTAATTACAAAGAATTTGTTTTAAATAAAATTAAAAACCGAGCCGATTTAATTTCCATTTCTGTTATCTTTACAGAAGATAACAGAAACAATGTCTCCATCAAAGTTCTCAATCTCATTCAAATTCATCGATCTTAGTATATTGACTTTTTAGAAGTTATGTTTCTCCATTATCCCTCTAAACAAAGACGGTAGCGTCTTGAGTGTATGTAGCAGTACTGCCACATTTTCTTTGAACAGATCAAAACGAAATCTAAAATATTCGTACGTAAATTGGCCTAGAACGGTCTGTCTGCCTAATATTTTCCAATATATATATGATCAACGATTGAAAGATTTGAATAATAAAAACTTTTTTTACGTTTTATAAAATTAAAAAGAAAAAAAATAAAAAAAACATACCTATCACCTAATGCGTACACGGCCCAACACTATTTCGCGCAATCCGCTACGCAACAAAATGGCGCTAGTAACTGTCAAGCGCGTGCACGATTAGCGTTTCTTATTACCGATTTCTATTAGACTTTCCACCTGATGGGGTGAAAGATAATTTGCCGGGGCGTGAGACCCGTTGCTTTAATGACGGATTGATTCGATATTAATTCGAGGAAGATTCTCCGTTATTGGCTTAATGGCTACAGGTGCTTGTCTAGGTTGACTTTTGTAAAAAACAAACTTATGCGACACTGCGCGTGAGTTCCGCGATGAAAGGTAAATGTTGCCTTTCATTTAGTAGATAATTGTGAAGGTCGAAGAAGATTGTTCATATAATGTATGGTTCTGTTAGATTTATGATATTTATGTTAAAACAATATTATAAGGACGATTTTTTATTATTGTTAAAATAAAAAAAAATGTAGCATTTTCTTCGTTGTTCTCTGCCTAATGATTGTTGGTCAGCTTTGAAAAAGCTAAGGATATATTACTAACAAATTATGTTAATATTTTTTAGACTTGTACTAAAAACTAAAAGCAAAAAGGCAAATTTCACTATAAAAAGTTTGTCTTACACGAGTAGATAACTTATAAATCATTATTTGTAATTTATATAAAATAATATATGTTGACATTTTTCATGCAAGCGTAATAACTTACCTACTTACGTGGAATGAATTAATACCATCATTATAAAAGTTAATTGCTATTCATCACTTTTTTGTACCTAAGCAAATCATAACATTAGAGACGCCCAAGTAGATAGAGCCTGTGAACAGTCATTGAGGTCGCAGTGCTTCTAATATTTAATTTTTTTCTATAACCATTAATATTTAAATTTCTTACCACTTTATAATGTATTTTATTTAAAAAAATACATAATTTTTAGTCTTAACCCTTCCTCCTACGATTACGATGGTAGGTTTTGTCTAATTAGGTGAAGAAGCGTTCGTTAGGCGTTAATCATAGACATTAATATTCTTAAATAACTTAATTAGCTGTTATAAGTTAATATCCTCCATTTAACACAATTTAATTTTAATTTTATATCAGCAGTAATTAATTTAAGGGCTTTTTTTACATCATGCAAGTACGATTACACTGATTTAGTACTCCGATTATTTTAAATAATTTGTATAAATTCAGGAAAATTATTCATTTTGTTAATATATTTTATTTAAATTTACAGAATCTGTCGACAATCGTGTATTTTATGATTTTAGGAGGAAGTACAGGCTCTTTATTTTTATATCTTCATAAATTATGTATATTTTGCAAAAATATTTGTAGTTATCGTAATGATAACTTGACTACACATTTTATTTGTTCAAATGCTCTAAGGTTTTCGTATTAGACATAGTATTCAAATATATAAATAATAAAAAGTTTATATAGTATTCAAATATATAAGTTAAAAAAAAAGTTTTGTATGCCCACAATTTCGTTTTTTTCAATAAAAAAATGCTGTTAAAGATTAGAAATAAATATGAAATTAAACTTATTTTAAAAAGAGGTACACTTGAATTATTTTTTTATTACCCTTCTCAACAGATATGGTCAATAAACCAAGTTTTCAAGTAAATCTAACGGCAAGTAGCGGGTCAAAATAATGTCACAAGACATACACAGAAAAAAAACAGGTCAATTCAAAAATAGGATGTTAAAAATGAAGCCGTTACTAACAGATCAAAAATGGAAAAGAAAATACGCTGTAATAATACAAATATCTCACAAAAAATACGTAGAGCGATCGTATTTGTAATGTTAGTATGAATTATGTTTTATAATATTCTAGTACGGCCAAAGGCTCTTTACCAAGTATTATGATAATCCTTGACTTCATATTAATAAATGCTGAATAAAATATAGTTTATTCCTTCACAAGTGAGATGTTGCGAAGGTAATAAATACTAAGTATATGGTGACCATATGTTTCATTTCATTTCATTTATATAGATTTATTTTTTCTTGCCTAATTCTACGTTCCTTCTAACCAGCTTTTATTAGTGTTACTAGTGTCTATAAATACGTTTTTTTAGCTTTACGCTGTATCTCACACACGGCATGGTAGGCAGAGGGAACCTAGCCTTAGGACACTCCTTTTTCCACTTTTCGCCGAATTCGGAGGCATTGCGTGTTAAGTGGCAGAACTTAACGCCGCGCTTTACCTCTGATACCAGAGCGAAAGAAATGGAAATATTTTCACTCCAAGACACGAGTGGGAATCGCACCCACAACCAGTCATTTACAGTCACGCGTTCATGAAGAAACTCTTATTAGAGTTTCTGCCAGGATAAATAGGTAGATCCATTGACATTAAAAGAAAATCTTGCATTTTCATATTTTATCGAATTTGCTTGAAAATGTGTACATATCTGGATCAGAAAAGAATACTCTGACAGATGAGATAATACCTTTGCCAGGACGACCAGTAAAAATATTTTAAAACATTGGTAATTTTTAATTTTATTGAAAGTGATTGAGCAAAAAACTAAATCTTTTAAAGGATATTGTTTCAACATCTTTTGTTTCTCATCAAACAAGTTCTACAGAATCAATCATTATTAATAAGAATGTATCTGTATATTTAAAGTAAGTACCGAGTGCAGGATAAAAAACTACTACATAATTTGTGAAAGCTTTTTTTCAGTAACATAATTTTCCTGCAAAGTAGAGAAAGCAGAGGGAACTTAGGAGTACTTCGAATCCGACACTCCATT
The DNA here is from genome assembly GCA_019049465.1 of Dryas iulia moderata. Taxonomy (NCBI): domain Eukaryota; kingdom Metazoa; phylum Arthropoda; class Insecta; order Lepidoptera; family Nymphalidae; genus Dryas; species Dryas iulia. Next base: position 6,391,795 of record CM032436.1, on the reverse strand, counting down.
CCACACTTCCCGCCTGAATTGCAGAATTTCATGTTAAGTGGAATTCAACGCCATGCTTATATCACGAAAAAAGAAGAAATAAAAATAATTTAAACTTAATCATTCGCCCGCACATTAATAAATATCGATATTATTAAATATCCATTGTCCACTCGGCTGGACACCATATAGATAGCGTTCAAAGCGAGCAATAGTGCTACATATCGCATATAATTTCCAATATGTTTTATGAAGCAGCTTTACGGTATTAAGAGGCGAGTAATAATATTGACAATATAATCCACGTGAGCCGACCATAAAGCGAATATTATCGGTGCAAATCCGACTTAAGTTACGGGAATAGTAATGGTCGATGCACACTACGTCATTAGTACTGTATCTATATAGTAGGATATATTATATTGTAATAGATATCTTGCTTGGAGATGATAGAGGAGCTAAAAAGTTATAATTATAAAAAGAATTATGGTATTTTAGAAAGGTTTGTAATAGGTTCCTATTCTATTGAGTTTTTTTAAAATTAAGCTTATATTACTTTAAAATGACATCACAAGTTAAGGACTTCACTCGAAGACGGAAACAAATTATGAATAGCAAATAAAATCAATTTCTCAAGATAATATTGCTTATACAAAATGAGTTTACTGTTCTTCTTGACCTTGTCGATATGTTGCTCACGTGTCCGGACTTGATGGCGGTACAATATGTTCATAGCATTAATCTGTGCTACTTTATTAGGATGATCAGAGTGATGAGTTATTTTAAAGCGTGTAGCTTTTTGCTATTGTTTATTTTATTGTTTGTTTTATCAAATATTTATAGCATATTATATTAGATAATTAGTAAAAAAATCGTGGAAAATGCAACGTACATTGACAAATAAAATGTAGTTATTTAGATATACACATATCATATTATTTGTTTTAAAAAGATAAAGTTTTGCGGTTAATATAGTAATTTGATTTTAATATCATTAATAATAGAGTACGGAAGAGTATGTAGTAAATTACTTTATTTATTTTTAGTCTGGGAGTTCCCATAACGATGATTTCCAAAGAATTTTTTAATGGTCGACAAATGAGTATCTATATGATCAGTACAGATAATACAACTAAGGATAACTAACGTCAACGTCAATCATCTATTACAACGGTAGCTGCATTCCAAAGGTAGTATATATTTTAAATATAAAAATAAAACAATAAAAGAAATGTTCAGAAACTTATCGTCCACAATCACAACACTGACAATAAAACAAATTTATTTTTTTCCACAACCCTACGTGGTTATTAAGGCATTAACAGATAGCGGTGACAGTTGACAGGTGCTCGACGCTCCCATGACCCAACACGGTGTTACAAATTATCCCGATGCTACAATTGTACCTGGAAAATTCCTAATTATTTCGATTTGTAGATTTTGTTTTTGATTGCTAGTATTACTTTTCAGTATGTATATTTTTAAGAAAGAATATAGGATATGTAAAATTAATTTTAGACGGTTTATTTACAATTGTTAGAGGTTTCTCAGATCCGTTACAGTTTATTTTACTGTAATTTCAAAACATATAGTGTAATAAAAGAGTCTACAATAAATTTATCATTTTTCTGCCTTAAAACTGCGTTTAAATAATAATATAAACTACCTTTAAATAATAGGTAAATCTTGGAATTAAATCTGTAGGCAAACAATAAAAGCCTTATTTTAACATTTCCCAAAGGTACGCATACCGCACGCTTAGGAAAATAACTCACTTTTAGTAAATAGAAAACGTATATATTAATCGTATAAATAACGAAGCAGGATTCCAACCCCTGTCTTTTGGAAACCGTCCAACCGACCTGACCGCTAAGCCATGCGTTGAACGCATGCATTCTATACATATTCTAAAAATGTTTTTATACCATGAACGGTTTTAGAACTAATGAGGTTTACAACGTGTAAAGTATATACAAAGGTGCGAATTGATGTCGCAATTATGTACCTCGTAAACATATATAAGCTTCATATGTGATTGGGACAATATGCATCATTACTGGAAAAATTAAAATAATATGAATTCCATTAAAATGTAATTACGATATATTTAAAGATTTGTCACGCATGAATTGTTTGTTTAATACAGCACCTACTAACTGGTTTACGATGATCGTGTGTTGTTTGCGATTGTTTTTATCATGTTTCTTTGATTTATTAAAATACCTATGCTTTGTACTTATTCTAACGTCTTGAAAGGCAAATTTAATATGTGAATATTATGCATGCATTAAGTATTACGAAAACTATACTTTGGCTTAAATATCATTTAAACCTAATATTGTTATAGGGTGACAAAAGCTCTGTACCTACTGTATGTGTAGTAGTACCCTTTATACACTATTACTGCTTCAATAATTTTACACTAGAGAATAAATCTATACATTGTGTATAAATATTTTATTAGGTAAGCCAAGCCAAGTTTAAGTTGTTAATAATACGATTTTCCCACTTTCATCAATTTACAAATCAACCAAAGATAAATTATTGATACTTTGAATATTTCGTATTAAGCCGCTACTCAATATCAAGTCTTTATGTAACCAGTTAAAAACCTATAGGTTATAGGAATAATCTTTGGGTAGCAGAAATTTGCAAAAATCTCTCTACAGAGATGCTAACAACAAAAATAAGTTGTAATAAAGCGTATAAGAATTTCGACGCAGCGGATAGTAGAACGCATGGCTCAGTAGTGAGAGCGCCTGAGCGGTATTCAAGAGGCACGGGTTCGAATCCCGCTGTGATCAAATTTTTATACGTTTTCTTTAAATATCTTTTTCAACCTATAGGTATATTAAAAATACAAATGTTCTTTTAACTAGAATTTTCATAAATATCTTGTCATGTACAAAATACGCTACTATGAAACGTAAAAAAACCTCATACGAAAAATACTGAAAGCTTCATCCTATTAATTGTCTCTATTTCGGCCTTAGCAAAATTCTGGTGTTTCTAATTTATAAAGCAACTTCTTTCCGTGGACTACTATACATATAAACAATTACACCATAAAGACGTATCTTTAATTACTAACTAATTATTAATATGATCAGTTTAAAAATAAATAAAATTGCACATGAAAAAGTTACAGGTATTGCTAGCGTTAAAACAAGCAACTCGGTGTTGCTTGCGCAATTAAACACGCCTAACGTGCCTAATGCCTGATATTTCATTTTGTTTGACATTACTGTTAATGTCACTTTGGCATGTCATTGTGGTGATCCTTATCAGTTTTCAATAATATATAGTTTTTAAATTCATGGGAATCGAACTATTTGTCATAGTGGACAATTTAAGCTATAATTCAGTTGAGATCCAAATTAAATACACATAGAAATGGGAAACATTAGTGTCGTGTTAAACCGCCATAATCGTAATTTGAGGGTAACATAATATTATTTTTTATCTGTGGCACAATTGTATTTATGACTCTGTAGAGTTAAATTTAGCATTAAAATTTTAACCTGTAATTTTTGTGGCAGGCTTTTATAACTTAGTGCGGGAAATATATATTAAGTCAATTTATTCAAAGTAAAAACGCGTTATAAATGCAAAATTGTAAACTACTTCAATGAATGAACGAATTACTATACTTAAAATAACATATAGTCATTGATGCACTTTTATACTAATTAAAACTGAAAGTAAACTGACAAAAGATATCAAATAAAGATCCCTCAAATAGGCCTTTAAATGTTCAGGCTTAACCCCGCTGCGATCTATTAACATGTTATTTAGATAATATACGTGTCCGGTCGTAGGGTGAGTTTAATTGGCCTGGGTTAATTTTGAGTGAACTTCGGTGAATGGGTAAATTATTTTTTATAGCTTGCTACTTAAATAGTAATAGAAACAATGTTGCTATTACAGGAGTACGTAAAAATAAATGTTGCTAAGGTATGATTATTGGAATCTTTTTTATTTATATTTTGGATTTAATATTTTAGACGAATATATGTCAAACCCCGCCATTGAACTCCGCTACTTAACAAGAACTGTCTCGATTTCGAGCGGAAAGAAAAGAACGGAGTGACTTGACACTAGGTTCTATCTGAATACCCCGCTATGAGGGAAAAAGCATGAAGCTCATATTTGTCCATTTTTCTAAATCTTTGTAAGTTTTGCACAATAGTGTTTAAAGGTTTATACATATAGTAATAGTATCTGCGTTCTTTGTTTTTGCTTAGATTTCTTAACATGTAACGAGTTCGAATAAGAAGAACAAATTTTTAAATAAAATTCTTTTAGTAGGATTTCATATTCAAGATTTTCATATTTTAACAAATTTCTGACCATTATTTTCCTATAAAATTTAATTAAACCGTAAAATAGAAAATAAAACGTTAATAGCGCATAACATTCAGTAATGTGTAACCTTACAATGAAGTCATGGTGAAGGATTTCGCAAGTGCATGCCAACTTACTAATTGGTAGTAACGCTACGCTAAGAAAATAATTTTCCTATGGAAAATATTTATGTTTCTCCATAAAATCTGCATAACACATATATACGTATGGAATTAGAAACCGTCATGGCGCAATTGATATGTAAATAATTGCTCACGTTGTAAACGGGATGGTCGTGAATACGATTCCAATTCAGGGAACTGCAGGGAAAATATTTGAAATATATAAATTTCTTTGCTATGGCAAGACAAAACGCGGTGTTTAGTACGCCCACTTACCTTGTTGAGTTTAATTTTTTTTATATGAACTCTGGCTAATGTACTATGTGGGATAAAAAGCAAAGTTTTATGTTTATACCGCACATTGAAAAAAGTATATATATACCTACTCGTTTAAGGGAACTTTGCTTACATATACTAAATGACAGAATTTTTTAGTCTTTGTTAGTATGTAGTGTTTGTGTTATCTGAATTGTATGCTACTTTTTATTTGGCATCATTTTATCAAATATCGATTCAGAAAATATAATTTCATAGCCAATGCCGTTTGAACGTTAGTAAAGTAAGCATTATTAGAGCATTTCAATATTTTACTTTTTAAGCGGTACAGTCGAAACATTGAGAATATACTATATATGTATATTTTCTTTTCTTTTAATTGAAAAATTTTTATTATTCCTAATACATTACCAACCAGAAAATCGATTTCAAAGCCTTTTTTCAAAGTTGCAAGAACACTGGTACCCGTAACACGCGTTACGTCTTATAAGAAGTTATTTTAAACCCGTTAAATACTAATGTATGAGGTGTTAACCCACCACACCATTATTATAATTTTGATTATTATTACCTACATTAAATAAAGCGCACGGATTTATATATTTTTGAATCATATTAAATTCCAATATAATTCTTAACTGCAAAAAATCTTTAACCTTTATTTACAATTAAACGAAAAGATAAAAAAATAGCTAGAAAACAGCTAAACAACTTAAATGTTATTTATTCAGAAATTACATTACTCAATATTGAATATTAAAAAATGATACGCCATGTTTATACAGGGGCTATTCGATGAGCATACAAATTCAGTGTAAAAGTGGTCAATAGCGAACCGCCCTGTGACCATAAAGCGGTGCCGGCTCTAATTACGGCCATTTGACCATAAATGACCATAAATGGTGGTCATCGATCATAAAGACCATAACTCTCGGCCGTAAAAAGTGGATAGCGGCGAATGTAAGAACGCGCAAAATATGGCACCTCCGCTAAACGTCTCTGAATGCTAAGAAATACCTACATGTGTACATTTGTTCGCAGATGTAGAAATTACAATTCATATTTATATTATAAACGCGAAAATCTGTCTGTTTGTCTGCTATTCTTTAACAGCGAATTTATTAGACTGATTTGGATGAAATTTAGAAAGAATATAGTTAAAGACCCAGGGTCAAAACACCTACCACTACAAACTTGAAATAGGTGGTTGAAAGTTCGAATGAAAAGTTCAGCAGGCGATATGTCTAAATATACAATAGTTATTCTACATATATTTTCATCTCTATGGTCCACTATGTATACATAACTTTATTTACAGCTTCACGTTTTCTACGGTATGGTAGTCAGATTAAATTTAGTGTTAGGACACTCCGTTCTCCACTTGTTCGCGGTCTTATTTTCCACTCTGTTGCCTAAAACAAAGCGCGACGTGGATTTCCGCCACTGAATGTACGCAATGTCTCGATTTCACGGAGTGTCTTGACACTATGTTCTCGCTGATTAGGACAATCTGAGAGAACACAGTGTCAAAAACATGTGTCATTTGCGGGAAAAACGCGAAGTTGCTAACAAAAATAATAGATACCATTTTTTTTAGCTTCACGCTGTATCCCGCACACAGCAGGGTAGGCAGAGGAAACCTAGTGGTAAGTCACTTCGCTCCCCACTTCTGATAGGTATCAGAGCGAAGGACATGGAAACATTAAATATTTCCACTCCTCGAGTGGGAATCGAACCCACAACTAGTCGTTTACTGTCACACGTACACGCACGACTGGCCCCTTTATATAATTATAGTAGGAATTAAGGGAGAAACAAACATACTGTATGTTACGTGATAATAATTACTATAAAACAGGAACGAATACTCCTCTAAGCAATGAAACTACAATGAAGCGTACAAGCACCAGAAGATGTGTTTCTTAATGGCTTCGTCTATAGCTTAAAGTTTGCTTTCACCATAAAATTGCAAAAGCCTGTAATATTATGAACAATGTTGCTTAAGAAGTCATAGTTATACACTTTACGTCTCGTCCTAAAACTAAATACCCTATATCGTTTAACCTTCAATTTATGCATGTATTTTAATCTTGTATGTATACACATAATAAAAATGTTATTGATCGCTGTCTGTATGTACACGGAAGGTAAATGAGAAAAGTTGTTATTGAGATAATATTTTAATATAACAGAACTCAAAACAAAAGGTTATATATGTTTTTTGTTTGTCTGTGCGGTTGTGCATGGTAATCTAAGAAACTGATTAATCTATGCAATTGCAGTGACTTTTGTATGTTTGTTCATTTTTCTTAAGGTTTATTATATTTAAATAGCTATGAAAACTGCTGTTTTATTAAATTGGTTGAAACCTTCATTTACGCAGGCGAAGCCGCTAGCGGGTCGCTTGTCTTTAACACATCACTTATCTACCACAAAACTATTCCACAGACAGACAAGAAAGCGTTTAATCGATTCCGAAGTATAACGAAACGAATAATTTAGTAATCGAATATAACATAGCATCGGCAATCAAAATAACAACAAAGTGGAAAAATTAAAGGTAAGGTAATAAAAATTAATATCGTGAGATAACTGCTTCGTGCAGATAGAAACTAAAAATCAAATCAAGCTCAATTATAAATTATAACAAATGGAAGCTTAACCGATGTAGAATATAAACGCTTCTGTAATTACCGCTCGAAGAAAAAGCATGTCGTATCGTTGTAATCGTTACGCCGCTCGTAGACTTGTAATATCTGTGATAATATACGAGTATATCTAATAAAATGTAACATTTTTTTTATATGTAGTTAGGTAAGGAATAAGACTTTTTCTTAAAATGTAAAGAATTATTTTTTAGCCCTTTCGTATTAGATTAAAAAATTTAGGTTAATTTTTCTAATATGTTTTTTATTGCGAAAACATAGCTTAACTTAAAGATGTTATATATATTTTCCCAAAATGTATTTTTTTAGTGATATTAAAAAATATTTATTTTTATATAAATATATTATTTTATAGAGTAATTTGGGTGTGAATTTAAGAAGTAACCTGTGCTATTTTCAATTTAGATAAATGTATAAAATATTTTACTAATAATTTCATCAATAATTAGCAAATATTTTACAAATCGTCTTTAATAATATAATCTTAAATCGTCGTGTTTTTTGAAATATAGAATATACATAAGTAATCTGTTAAAATAGTTTTATTTACAACACATAGAACTTAAAGTTAAGTGCGTTACCTACATATGTGCCGGTAATTTCAATATCTCTCGTCAAAATAACAAAATCAATCACCGAAACTATACCAAACTTGGCATATAATTCTAAATTTTCATGGGATTTTCTTACAAAAATTATTCAACAGTAATTATTTATATCGTACGTACCTATAACCATAGCGTGTTTTCCCACCGTCGCGATTTGTCTCGGCTCTTAAGCGATATACTTCTACCGGATAATTGCTACGTTTTAGCGAGATGTTAACTTGTTAATATAAATCATAGGCTTAAATCATAGTGTAATAAATCAATTAATCTATTCGTTTTACTTACGGTAAATTTGTGTTGCTTGAGATGTAATATAAAACAATGGGGAACCTTAATCGGTTTTTGGACCACGTGTATGAAATAAGAATGTGGTAGTGAGCAGAATTACTAACTTTTGAGTGGACAATAAGTGCTGATTTATATAGGGTTTTTAATCATAAGCTACAATAAGATGTCAAAGAGCATTTATTTTATTTTACCATTAAATTATTAATGCTTTTCTACTCAGTTCAGTTCTTCAGTTAATAGGGCTACGAACATTCCACAAATTCCTTACTTCCTTATGTTTAAATTTTTCCGTTTCGTTGTATATTTTTTTCACTCAAAAGTTAGTGATAGTCATTCATTATGACCTTATTATATCTTCTTCCCGTTATACTCTCCTTAACTAATAATAAATTAGGTAATGGATTGCTATGGCAACACTAAAGCTGTTATTAGTGGAAATCGCAACTCTAAATAGGTAAATCGCAAATATAGGTAAGGGCCAATGAATGTGCCACTCAATTGAAGGAATCATCATATTTAAATTATTTTCATTCCTCCGCTAGATTAAGAGAAATCACAACATTGATTTCCTTTTTTAAATGCATAACATCTCGAATTTGGACGTAAATTGGATAATAATAGAGTGCCTGGATGGATAGTAGATAATCTGGTATTTGAGTTCAAAAGCCTGCATATGCAGGAAAAGTCATAGATCTGACTTTAATATTATACCTAAGAATAGGTTCATTATCCGATCTGTAGCTAAAGACTTACGAGAACATTATTTTTTATTTATAAATAAAATTATTACGCTTCGGATTCGAATATTATTCATTTAGAAGGATATATCTATTCAGTATAAAATGCATATTACAGAATCGCTGTACCTAATCCAAGGTGCCTTTATTAACCTTAAGAATAGAATCGAAGGTTTCAATATATTGTATTATACGTTTAGATTGTATAATTATACGTAAAATCGTTCACGATTTATTTTAAAGATTCCTTTCAAGTTGAATTTAGCAATAAAATATTTTGTTTAATTTTTTTAAGCTTAATAACTGTGAAATGGTAATGATTTGGTGTACGAATTTATTTTAAAACAAAATTATCTAAGCTTTAATATTTTTTGCATTATTAGAAATAATTAATTTTGAAGTACTATTTAAAAGCGTGCGTGTAGATGTTCAAAATTGTGACGAAAAAGAGTAACTCTTTGTCTGAGTAAATACTATCAGTATTAAATTAAGATAAAACGCGGCGTTGAGTTCCGTCGTGCAATTCAACACGCAATGTCTCCATTTCTGGCAGAAGGTGGAGGACGGAGTGTTTCGACACTAGGTTTTCTCTGACTACCCCGCAATGCGAGAAAAAGCAAGAGCTGCTCTTTCCTTTTTAAATTTATAGATTTTAATAAAATTCTTTATTTGTCAGTGCCATAATTTGTTAAAAAAAATTATTAAAAATCTAACTACCGACCATATATGGCAAGATCCGTCAATCCACATGATCTCAGCTGTACCCATGCAATAGCAAGTTGATTAGTAGTCAATTAAGGCTCCCCATAACAGCGTCAATAAAAGTATTCGGTGAATCGAAGTATTTTGTTATAATCAATTTCTGACGTCGGCATTCGTTTGTGGTACAACAAAATGGAGATTTTATTAGCGTACCGAATTTAGTGAGGTCGAAGACGATCGGTAAGCGATTTTGATACATGCACGGTTTAGGGTACGTACGTGAGAATTTACTTATAGAGATAGATTTATCTATTTTTCTAGGTGTTTTAGTATTTTTTTTTATTCATTTAATTTTTATTAGGAATAAGCAAGAGAGCAAAGTACAGACATAGATATACTAAATGAAGATACCTGACGATAAATTTGTGTTAGAGATCTGTAGAGTTTTGTGTAACCTATATAAATTGTTAATTAATCCATCAATAAAAAATTCTATCCTTTTAAATAATCTGTGACATATGGCATTATATACTCACGTCTTCACTATACACTATACTGCCATTATCTGATTTTCTTTTGCCATTACAGTATATTGTATGTATTATATTTTTTATGTATTACTTAGTTTGTATAAATGTTGGCAAATTAACTTAATAAAATACGAAATTGATAACTTCAGTAACAATATTATTTTGTATTTATTTTAGCAATCTTTCAACATCTTATGTTCTTTATATTTTTTTAGCAGTTTCATGTTTTTCCCGTATATCAGCATAGTCAAAGCAAACCCAGTGTTAAGACACTACGCTCTCGCCTTTCTACCCAAAATTAAGATATTACGCATTCTGCCTTAAGTACCTGATCAAAGTAACCAAAATAATAAAAAATAAAACTCTACATAACATTTAAAACCAATCCAAAAACGAACGTTTCATTAAAAATAACATAACGAAAATTTTACAACAGTCGAAATCGGTCACGTCATAACACTTGACGTATGCAGTACAATTAGTACTGAACCCTCAGTTCGGCCGCCGCTGGCTCTCGGGCGTGTCGAAAGGCGACCATAAGAAGCCGAATAGCTGGTCATTTTATAGTTTATAATTACATCTGATTGCCGCCGTGGCTCGATTCGCTCGATCCGATACAACGCCCCGGTTGCAATGTTTATTTTGTTTTTTTTTAAGTGCGTTTTTACTATTTTTTTAGTATTGATACATATAAATGTCACTAGATATGTTGAGGGAGCCGTGGCGCAGTTGGATTGTATCTGTAATAATTGGTTGTGAGTTCGATTTCAGTCGATGGAATGGTCGTAATTTAGTCTCTAGTACTAAAGACAAAAGTGGTACACGTAGAATCCCGAGTAAGAAAAAGCGTGAAGCTATTTTTTTTATTTTTAATTTGATATTACCACGTAGGTTTTCCTTAGTTTTAAAAAATATATTGGATTTTTACAATCACACACATTTTAATCATAGCTCGCTAGTCTTAAGTATCCCGTTTGATTTTAAATTGTGTACCTTACTACTTTGAAATTGATATGACCTTTTTAAATCCATCTTAATTCAGCACTCAGCTATCGACATTCACATGAATGAATGGCCTATAGTATAGACTATAGTCTATAGGCTAGTTCGACACCATTAACTTAAATACTAAAGTCTCAGTATCCCAAACAAGTCTAAATTAGCACTATTACATACACAAATAGGAAATTACCTTATATATCAATCACTTAACAAGATTATACAACGTTTAATTTACACTTACCTTAGTTTTGCTGCCGCCAATAGAACCAGGTCTTATCGAGCCGGTTTCATAGAACCTAGTTAGAATCTTCGACACACATCCATGTGATACAAGTAATTGCCTACTAATATCACACGGTCGCACTCCCAATATGGCAAGTTCGACGATCCGTTTCCGTACGACGTCGGGAAGGGGCCGGCCATTCACAAACACGCCTCCTAGCTGATTCACGCCTGCTTGACCTGAAAAAGATATTCCTTATGAAGATGTGACGAAAAAAAGTTATTGAAATTTACCCTATTGTATCAGTGTTGCCATTTTATTGGTGTCAAAGTTCGCCTTATGTAAATGGCAAGTTTCATGTCTTTTTAAAAATAATTTTAATTGTTTAGTTTTTTTAAAGTCACCTATTAGAATTAAAGATTTGAAATCTAAGAAACTATGGAAACCTTCACCTGTCAAGGAGTTGTTAATTCGATCAATAATTTGTTTTAATTTGTACAGTATTTTAAAATTGTTTAGCAGCTTCACTGTAGTCAGAAACAACGTAGTTTCTAGACATTCCGCTCTCCACTTTCCACCCGAGATGGAGACACTTCGTGGTGACTGAATTCAACGCCGCGTTGTGTCTTGGTTACCAGAGCAGAGCAACGAACATAATATATTGTTGAGAAACATGAGTACAATATAGTAGTAGTAGAGTAGATAATAATAAGAAATCACTATAACCGATTTAAAAGGACAGTTCCTCAACCAACAATTTTTTGTATAACGTACGGTACATCACCTTTTATGAAATAAAACATTTTATTAATATTATATAATTATTAAGGAAATAAAACGAAATTTTACAGGATTATTCAGTCAATACGCAAACGAATATTGTTTAAATAATTATATCCGACATCGTATAACCATATTAATAGATAATTACGACCGGCAACAATGCATACTAAAATTCATTTCATATAAATATTTTAGATTAACATGTTACAAACTCAAATTTAGGGTGTAAGACCATAATCATAAATAACTTTCATTAGCTGGACGAAATAATTCTGTCAATCGAAACAAAAGCCCATTGAGTTATTTCGCAGTACACCTGTCTCATTTTGGGCTAATATTTATTTGATTGCCAAATCCAAACGTAACCTTCCTACCTGGTAGTCAATTATGAAAAACGTTGAGCAAAGATGGAGAGATAGCGGTAGCTTTAATTTAGTTCCTTGTTCCTAATTTTGGTCATTTCTGTTTTTTTTAATAAATAGGTAAATTTTGTTTTTTAAGGGTAGATATAACATAGAATACACTGTTTCTCTGTCAACTTTTCACCTAGTTTGGCATAGCGTTAAATATTAGAATTTTAAATCACAATTTGTTCAGCGAAACTAATAAAAAAAATATAAGCTATAAACATATCCCGAGTGGCCAAAAAGCACTTTAATATCGTCTATGAAACCAGACATTTTCAATTGCGCTACGATAAGGTAGATAATACTACATCTTGCAGCGGAATTCGAACCCACGACCATTAGTCATCCAACCACTCTGATCGCTAAGTTTCCAAAAGGCGCAAATTCTAATCCCGAGGCGATCAACATTTTATAAAAATGTTTTTCATAATTAAGATGTTTAATATATAAATAAAAAATAACTACATTTCAAGCTCTTTCACCTATGTTATCTTAAAACGAAAGTAATAAGAACTTTTACGTTTAATTTTCACAAGCAGCTTCCCTTTTTTCCGCACAGCAGGGTACTTAAAGAAAATCTAGTGTTAGGACACTCCCTTCTCGGCTTTGCATTCGAAATCGAGATATTGCGTAATCCAGTGGCCGAATTTATACATAATCATTTCCCTCAGTGGGAATAGAACTCACAACCATCGGAATCGCGACCGACACAGTCAGTGTGCCACGCCAGCTTCAACGTTTAATTTAATTTTAAACGAACAATAAACAGGGCTAAGTAATTAAAACGATATACAGCCTCATTTAACGTCTGCCTATCAATGTTTATGTTTATCCAGAACAAAAATCAATTTCCTATTCCGTCTCTGGCCTCAGTGTCGAGTGTGGGATTCAATCCTCTTACGGCTACCGTTAAGACCGTTGTAAAACAATAAAACCCAACGCGATTTATAACTTTAATGTCATAAAATTAGAGTTGTAATTTGTTCGCAGCAATTTATGTTTATTGCTATTTCTTTCACCGACACTATTTCACGGTTATTGTCGTATAGTTGTGCCGCGCCGATATGAACGCTTGCAAATTGCTTCTTTGGTTTACGATTGTTCTGTAGTTGTAAGTTGTTACGGTTGTTTCGTATTGCCTTGCAGTATGTGGTTCTAGAAGTTTAATTTAATATTTTTTTTAGCTTCACGCTGTATCCCGCACACAGCAGGGTAGGCAGAGGGAACCTAGTGTAACACTCCGTTCTCCGCACACCGCCGAATTCTGGAGGCATTACTTGTTAAGTGGTGGAACTTAACGCCGCGTTTTGCTTCGACTCCAGAGTAAAGAAATTGGAAATATTAAATATTTCCACTCTTTGGGGGATTGAATTTACAACCAGTCACTTTACCTTCACACTTTGTGTCTCTGCGCCACGATTGGCCTAAGTAAGTATTTGTATGTATAATACCAAATACAACAACATTAAAACAATTCATTCTTCTACCACAGCACATTCAAAGATCATTTGAACAAAAATATTTGAAGATTGTAGCATAAAATTTAAGATTAATAACGCTCTAAACACTAAAAAGCCTTTACAAAGTACATTCGTATTTAAGTTTGATTTATAAAAAAAAGATATGAGAATATTTTCTACTATACTCAACTGAAATTTATTCATTTAATTAAGTAGATTCACACTATCTCATGTATAATAGAAAATGTAATGTTACACTTAATTGCGGATTTTCCAACGAAAATCAAATTATTGTATGTAGAGTGGCATAATTCAAAGTCGCCTTTTGTTTTAGGTACTACTACCACCTAGTACTAGTACCTATGTAGTGCAGTGTAGAGAAAGGAAAATATTTTGAATATAATTATTTCCCAGATTAGGAATCGAACTTACAAACAATTGCATTTACACTCAGGTGCTATATAATTTATTAATGTAAATTTATAATTTTGTAAAAAAATCAATAAAATATTAAAAAATAATAACTAGAAACGTGAAAATTATACAATTTAAAAATATCAAAACTCACGTTCAACAATTCAACAAAGTTGCATAATCTAGGACTTTTACACTTCACTTATAATAAGAGCTACAGCTACGTACGTACCAATGTTTACGACATAGCTTACGAGAAAAGGTTCTTAAAGGAGCGGATTGAAGCGTGATCATCGCTAATGTGCTCCCAGTTTTACAATCGCCTCGTAAAATGTTATTTAAACGCTTTTTTCTGAACGAATATCGATCGTATATCGCACAGGTTATTGCGGACTTTACAGCTTGTGACTGATTTTACGACTCCGTCAATTGCCACGGTGTTAGGGAACGGGAGCGATGATTTTGAATTCCGCGAATACGCCAAATTGCCAATAAATGACAGCCCTACAGAAATCTTAATCGATAGACGCTATATATATAGAGTGTTTCGATGTAAATTATATTTGAACGTATTAGATATAATAAGTACTTACGTATTGTGCTTTTAAAAATATAGTATTATTTTAAGAAATATCGCCACAGTGTATTTTTTTATTATTGTCTATGGTTAATGTCAAATTTGGTTTATGGTTTGTCTTATTGCTTAACAAGGCATAATAGATAAGTAAAATCAGACTGTTGAAAAAGTCTGTAACAGTATATCTATGGAATATGTCTATTTTTTCGAAATTCAAAGATCAATCAGATTCAAATGCAAGAAAACACATATCAAAAAGTGTAATATTTATTTTATTATTATTTTTTTATTACATTATAAAAATATTGGCATTTGTATTGTAGATAAATAATCTAAAATGAAATACATTTTTATTTTTATTAGTCATTTAATTTTAATCTTTAGCAATTAAGTTTTAGAAATTATAAAGTATTGGTTTCAATTTCTATTGACACAAATTATTTTGCCTGTCACGCTACTAAGTAATATTGTAAGTAACAATGTTGTTAAATAAACGTAAAGAGAACGATTTTATATTGTCTAGAAATTTAAAGAAAATATTGTGTAGAAATTATTGTGTAGAAATAAAAAAAAATAACCTAATTTTACCTGTGACTTCAAATTACAATTGAAACCCAATTACATTTGACCCATATGGGTCATTAATGAAAATAAAAAAAAATCATACACTTGTCAATGTCAAATTTTATTATATCGACACCGCTTGCAATGTAAATGGAGAATTTCAAAAAACTTTATTTGAAACATGGATCGATGTCGCTGTGAAGAATACGCAAATGCTGTAAAAAAATTACGCTTTTATACAGTTGGTACCTTAAGACCTGACATTTTAGATAACTATGACAGTGAGTGTGAACATTATTTGTAATTTAATAAATAAGATGAAAAAATATTCTATAGCTTGTATGGTTCTTTCATTTTAATAAATATACATTTTTACACTTCTTACATAATAATAAAAAAAATGATAAGTTTATACTGTCAGTCACGTAACAGTTTCAAGAGATATATGTAAAGATAAATAATAAATCTGATCTAAAAATATGTTTACTATAAAAAAGTACACTTAAAAACGTTTTGACTTTTAACGTTTTAATTATCACCCGCACACATCAGCATAAGCAGAGGGAACCTAGTGTTAAGACACTCCGTTCCCCATTTTCAGAGGGAAAAAAGGGAGGTAATAAATATTTCCATCCACTAGTGGTAATCGAATCCACAACCTGTCGCGTTTCCAGTCACGTTCTCTTGCGTCAAGACTGGCCTCGAGTTTAAAAATATTAATCGTTTTTATGATTCATTTAATATAGAATATTTGTCTTGCATGTTAGTGATAAAATAGTAAATTAATTTTAAAAATGTACATATTTTTTACGCTTAACAGGATCAGGCTTCGTTACAACATGGGTTAAACATGGCGTCGATTACACAGATATGAAATTTTTGAAACCTAGAGCTACAAAAATAACCTCAAGTACTAAATTGCCTGAAGACTAACATATACCTAGTATACAATATTTTTGAAAAATAAAATTTTTATATACATAATTAATCTTTTACTTAGTTTAGTTTTTGTAATATGTAATTGTTATTTTTAGATTCACCTTTTCTCGCTTTTTCCTGCATAGGTACACAAAGAGAACCTGGTATTTGTTTCCACAGAGACATTCCGTTCTCCACTTTCCGTTCAAAATCGAGACAGATTGTGTTAAGTAACGGAACTTACAACTAAGAATCATTCCTTCGAGTGGGAATCGAACTCGTAAACAAAACATTTGCAGTATTACGCGGTCCCACAGCACCACCACGGTCTCAATAATTATAATTTAAAGCTATTAATTTTATTTATGATTATTTTTACAAAATAAATCATATATTTTATTACAAACATATTAAATAAATGAAAATATTCACGAATAGAGAAATATTTAAAGCAGTAAAATTAATCAAAACAGATAAAACTAAATCAATGTTAGAGAAAGTAGTTTATAAGTGACGCGAGCTTTATCTGAGTAAAGATAGCATCGGCAGCTTCTGTACTGGATATCGTCGAGATTGGACGTTCGATTAAATACTATTATAAGTTTACGATAGACGTTGATATATATTGATAAAAATGGAGTAATATATTGTGAATGAGTAACACTTTTTTAATTATAAATCTCTTGGATGTATTAAAAATAATTATATTATTAAGGTCTTCGCAATTTTTTGATATAATATGTTAAAGGGCCAAGGACTAGTTTAAAATTTTCAAAACATAAGGTTTTCTAGAATATATTTTTGGTTACCAAATTGTACGTGATTTTTCTGTTTAAAATAATATCATTAGACACCTTAGTAATTTTTTATTTTTCACGACAGTTATAGGTTTAATTCCCACAGGGAAGAATATTTATTTCAAGAACAATCATGTTTCCTAGATATCTATATTTCTTTTGTATACTAATTACTTAATCATTTTTTTTTATTTTTCAAATACAGCATTTAAAAAAGCAAATATGGTGCCGGCTGTGGCTCGGTTTATAAGTATGTATTCTTGTACCGCTGTCAACTAATAGAAATAACAAGAAGATTGGTAATTTAAACATTATTGAGTGTATATTTGGTAATTAAGTCATGAAACTATTATGATAATAATAATTAGTAATATGTAATACGTATGTAATAATTAGGAAATAAATAGTTATACGTATTTAAATTCTTTCCCTTATTAAATTAGTTACTGAGAAACAATGCGAAACCAAAACTACTGCTTATAGAAAACTAGAATTTGACACTAATAAAATTTAAAAAAGTGGATTCTATGTTTTATAGTCCAGGCAAATGAAGTAGCAGGGTCTAAGAGGTTATTCAATAAAGTTTTACATAATGTGCAATAAGACATAACAAGTAATGTCTCTATATGGATAAAAAAAATGTTAAAAAATACAAGAGGAAAAGGGCTATCGTTGACAAGTTGTTACTTTCGTCCATTGACATCAGAGGAGCTATGGATGTTACCCGCCCTAAGGATGAAGGAGTGTGTACATTCTACGCTAGAAAGCACCAAAAAATAGTTACCTAAATTAATACTTTCCTTACAATTAAATAGTAAATAATTATTATTTGTTAGTTGTGGCCAGTCGTGGCCCAGTGGCACAAGCGTGTGGCCGTAAATGACTGGTTGTGGGTTCGATTCCCACTCGAGGAGTGGAAATATTTAATATATCCATTTTCTTCGCTCTGGTGTCGAGGTAAAAGCGCGGCGTTAAGTTCCGCCACTTAACACGCAAGCCTCCGAATTCGGCGGAAAGTGGGGAACGGAGTGTCTTAACACTAGGTTCTCTCTGCCTACCCTGCTGTGTGTGGGATATAGCGTGAAGCTAATTATTATAAATCTTTTCTAAGGACTTGAAAATGTCAATTGATTTATTTTCTAGTGAAAGAAAAATTTCGTGGCCGTCTTGGCGCAGAACCAAGCATCTGTGTGTTGTTCGTTCAGTTCGTAGTCGGAGGAATTATTAGGTATATTCAAATTATTACCAATATTTTTTTTCTCCGCTCTGGTAAAATAAGTTCTGCCACTAAACACCCTATGTCACGAATTAGCGAACGGAGTGACTTAACAGCTACTCGGCTATACAAAGGAAAGACAAACGAAAATTAAAATGAAACTTTTATTTCAAATAAATGTAACGTTTAAAACCGAATTATAACGTTTAAATTATTCAAAGTACATGACACAAAATATTAATATCTTGGGAAACGTCATAATTATTATGGTTTTTATAACCTGTAAAGTGTGATGATTTAAAAGACAAATTACTCATAATTAGTTCAACCTGTAATTTTATTCAAGAACTTAATTAAAAGATTTCATTACTCAGTATAGCTGCGATTAAATCTTAACGGCTGTCCGCAAAAAGTTGCTAATATTATCATTGCAAGAAACAGTAATATTTAGAGTTTATTTAAATATATGTTTATTCAGATATTTATTAAATGTAAGAGTTTTAAATACTGAGTAATAAGTCAGTTATAAAGGCTATTTTGGCTTAGTGGAACAGTGGCCGACTGAAATACGATAGTTGTGGGTTTACTTCCCACGCAAATGAAAGCTTTTTAGCCGTATCCCGCATCACAGCAGGGTAGGCAGAGGGAATCTAGTGTTGAGACACTCCGTTCCCTACTTTCCGCCGAATTCGGAGGCTTGCGTGTTAAGTGGCAAATGAAAGACTTTAAATTAATATCATTTCATCAGAAGCTAGGTTACGGCTTCCAAATCGCAATGAGGCGTAAGTGGGACTTTTTTATACAAGAGATTCTCACTGTTTAGATCGTGGAAAAATATGAAATTGCTATTTTTTACGACAAAACTTAAAATTAAAATATATCTTTTTATATAATAGATATATTTATCTTTCTGTTTTTATAAGCATCTAGGCTAGCTCTGTATCTAATATAAATTATTTTTGAATATTGAGATTTTAGATTATTATAAAAATGTAAATCTATATTTCTATGAAAAATGCCATTTTAAGGTTATATACCTTCCTTTATAAGTATTTTTATAACAACCACCCAAGTCTTGGGAACATTCTGATATTCATTAAAAATGAGTTAATAATTTAATTAGATCACATGCGCTATTGACTAGCCGCCTCGACACCTTTTCACGTTTCAGTGCGTCTATCGCCTCGGCTCTGAGCAACGTCTTAATACTAAATAAACCTGGTTCAAACCTGGTGGCATAGTTGTACAGTGTTCGATTGTAAATACGATGGTTGAGGGTTTGCTTCCCATTCTGCAGAATGACAGTTTTTTTAGCTTCACGCTGCATCCCGCACACAGTAAGGTAGGCAGAGGCAACCTAGTATTAAGTTACTTTGTTCCCCATTTTCCGCCCAATTCTGGAGACATTACATGTTGAGTTGCGGAACTCAACGCCGTCCTTTGCTTCGTATCCAGAGCGAAGAAAATGAAAATATTATGAAAAAATGGTTCGTCCCACTCCTCGAGTGGGAATCGAGCCCACAACCAAGCGCTACAGTCACATTTTGTGCCACTGCGCCACGGATGGACCCAATTTTGGCAGCAATTAATAAATAAAAATAAATATTTATTATTTCAATTCCTCAAGTAAAAAACGAACTCACAACTAGTCGCGTTTACAGTCAAACTTTGTGCCATTACGCTACGACAGGCCTCTAATGATGAGAATGGTTGTATTTAAATTATTTTCATTTTTCTGTTCTGGTGGCATGACACAGTGGTGTGTTGTGATCCGTCACTCAACACGGAATGTTTTGACACTAAGTGTCCTCTGCCTTCATTTTATTTATATTTCACTACGAAATTGTTTATATTGATAAATCTTGACAGCGTACATTTAAATCAAAAATGTATGTTCATTCTTTGATTTGATAAAATTGTGTACATACATATATGGAACTGTCATACTATTCCAATAACTGTAACTGGTTTATTTTTATTAATTTTCTTAACAAATATATGATTAGAATAATCAAATTAATTTAATCAGCTTATTAAAGCTTAACACACAACCTTTCTCTTTTCAGTCGGTGAAATAAAAGTTTACGATGTAAAATTGTAACACAGTTGTAAACGGCCAGCTAGAAACTTAAATGTGATGCCTCCATGTCGGTCTCATTTGATGCTCCGCTTTGCCAGTGCTTCATAGCATGGATATGACATATAAAATTTATATGTATATATATATCATATATACATATAAAATTTAACTCTCTTATTTTAGTTTTAAAACTCGCTTCACTCTTTTTCCTACAGAGAACTTGGTTTGAAGACACTTTGTTCCTCGATTTCTATTCGTCGGAATTAAGTATATTGTGGGTTGAATGGCAGAACTTAACACCGACGCAGTGCTCAGTCTAATTCACCAGATAAATAAAGTAATGAAAATAAATTATGATTATTCCATCGAATCGAATCGGGTATCGAATACACAAACAATTGCGATTATAATTAGGAAATGAATAATTAGGTAATGTATCACTGCATCATAGCTACCATAGCCTCAATTTCATAACAAAAATATTTATTTAAACTTATACTTTTTTAAAACCTAGAACTGACTCTGTCATACCATTTGAGCATTCTACTATTTATATTACAAAGTTACTAAGCTACTAAGTAAATAAAATAGAACCTTAATTAATGTAGTTATTATACTAATGAAAAATAAATAAATAAATTTCTCGTATAAATGACAAGTCTAGTGAATTTCCTAAGAAATTCAGAGTTTATATTATTTTTTCAGTTTTAACTTTTAAAAGTTAAAACTGAAAATTTTGATAACCAAATTTTGATAACCAAAAAAAATTTGGATATCCAAATTGCAACACTCCCTTCTCCACTAACCGCCCGAACTTAAAGAATTAAGTGGCGGAACTCAATGCTGCTCTTAGAAAATAAAATAATTTAAATTTATAATATCAACATTAACATATCGTCTGATCGATGACCCCCATGGTTAATTTGGCATAAAACGCCTCGGACACGTCGATAGACAACTCTAAACGTTAAATCTCACGATGTAGGTGACACTTGAGATAATAAGTCAATGTAAATATATTTTTTTAATTTCATGGGCAGAGAGAACGTAGTGTCGTGGCACTCCCTTGTCTGCTTTATAAAATTACAACTATACTAAAATACGTATACAATTGTGGTAAAATTTATCAATTTTAGGCTTTGCCAAACCAGACTGAATAACAAATCACATAATTTTTTTTTAGCTTTATCCCGCACACAGCAGGGTTCGCAGAGGGAACCTAGTGTTAAGACACTCCGTTCCCCACTTTCCACCGAATTTGGAGACATTGCGTGTTAAGTGGCGGAACTTAACGCCGCGCTTTACCTCTGATACCAGAGCGAAAGAAATGGAAATATTAAATATTTCCACTTCTCGAGTGGGAATCGAACCCACAACCAGTCCTTTACAATCACAGGTTCGTGCCACTGCGCCACGACTGGCCCCAATTATATAACTTTGTAAAAATACATATACATATTTGTATGTAAGAATATAACGTTTGGTCACCAGATATAATTTTCTTTTTTTTTTTTTTTGTTTAGCTTCACGCTGTATCCCGCGCACAGCAGGGTAGGCAGAGGGAACTACAAGGTTACCCACTTTCCGCCGAATTCGGAGGCTTGCGTGTTAAGTGGCGGAACTTAACTTATAATTTTTTGCTTTAAACAATTTTATATAATTAAACCGTTTAGTTGTATATTAAATTACAAATTTGCATACATACTATATACATAAATATATTTACAAATCATTCTTCGTTAAACAATCGTTAAAATAATCTATTTCGCTAAGCCGGAAGCTGCGTGTGTGTTCTCAAACAACTGTTCCATTTGGAGCTTAATATTCCAAACTTTATATTTTGACGCGATAAAATCACTTTATAGCACTAACTATGAGATATTAAGATAAATTTCGGACTTTATTGGTCATAATTAAAGTTTTCCATACCAGTTTAGAATGGGAGATATCTAGGATGTAATTTGTATAGATCGACGACATGATTTTAAAGTCACTAGATGATCATAAAACTCGAAACGGATTCAAACGTTCTTATCTAATATATGTAGACCTGTTTATTTATCACTTTTAAACGTTTATAATTAAAAATATTTATTTTTGTTGGGGATTCGACTTCTAAAAGAGGGAACGATTATATCATTTTATTTTCATTTCTCCGCTCTGGCACCTTTTTTTTATTGAATGAAGGAGGCAAACGAGCAGAAGGACCACCTGGTGGTAAATAGTTACCTTCGCCCATAGACATCCACAACATTACATATATGGATGCGTTGCCAGCCTTGGGGATGTAGAAGGGAAGGAGGAAGGATGGGAATGGTGGGAATAGGGAGAGCCATCGAACCGGAACACATCATCAGATGTTTGGCGGTTCGTCTTTGACACGATAGTGGTCGCGAGTCAGTCGGAGAACGTATCTCCTGCCACCAAGCTACTGGGTTACCCGCCTTTTACGGGACGCTACCCAGCGGCGGAGGGGTATTGTATTCTTAACCTGTCCCCTCACGGACGTAAACAAAGACATCTAGAGTATCTGGTCGAGATCCACCACTCGGCACGCAATGTGTCGATTTCACGCGGTAAGTGGAAAGCGGAGTGTCTTGGCACTGAGGTCTTGACTACCCTTGCTTGGCGAGAAAAAAATGTGAAGCTTTAAAAGAAATATATGTATTTATGTTTCCAAATTTCAAATGCAATATTTTTATTTAAATTAATTATTAATTAATTATTTGTAGCATTCAGATTGAGAAATTTTGTAAAATAAAAAATCCATTACTAGAATGTGATTTATTGGAAGGATTTATGTTTTTTCTTTGCAATATTATTCAATTCAATCAAAAGGATTTAATTTAAAAGTTATATAAGCATGATTAATTGGTATTTTCAAAGATTATCTAATTTGTTATAGAGTCAATTGTTATCCATCTATACTTTAAAAAAAGTAGATTATTGCTTCTCGTATAGTCGTCGCGCTTTGTCTTATATACCAGAGCGAAGAAATGAAAATAATTTAAATATCCCCGGACTGGAATAGAACCCACAACCATCGCGTTTACATTCAGACGTTTTCACTGCGCCACAACGGTCTCTATTGACACAAGTTTTGGTAATAAAAAATCTTTTATTTTTATTTCTTTTTTAATTTCCTATTACATGTCAACATGTCAAGAACATGTTAAAGACAAAAAATACGTTAAAAACAAAAATCTGTCAACGATATTTGGAGTTCAGAATTATAAAAATGTTGAATTTTAGAGCTAATAAAGATCATTGCTAAAGATTAAATTATATATTCGTAAATAATTATAACATTTTTTTATTCCACCTACTCTGAAATTTTATTGCAAACAATTTTATAGTTATTATGCAAGTATCCTTATATAGAAGTCGTGGCGCAAATGGTACAGTGTTTGGGTGTAAACACGAGTGGTTCGGGATTCGATTTCCACTCGTGGGATTATGTTCCTTTATACGCTCTTATAAGACAAAATGCAGCTCTATGCCGTTCATTATTAATAAAGGCACGGAAGGTGGGGAACGACGTATCATGACACTTGGTTCCCTCTGGCAACCTTGTTATGTAAAAAAAAGTAGAAGTTGATAAAAAAATATCTATATGTATATCATCTATAGTTAGCATACATGTATGGTTTATTTTAGACGCCATCATTTTCTTACTTTGTGCATTCAAATTCAAAATTCAAAATAAGCATCTTATAGACTTGTCACTTTCACTTGCAAGCATTTTTGAATCGTTGAATGAACATAAAGATATCACCGGCTCGGAAGGCAGTTCTCCTGAGAAGAGCCAGCGAGAACCAATAACATTTGTCTATATAAATATAAAAGTGATAATTTTATTATTAAATACAACCTACACATTTGTATTCTTTACATTTTCTTATGATTTTAGAATAATTAGTTTTACTTAGTCATAAATTCACTATACAACTTCCGCAGTGACAAATCATTTTTTTTAGCTTCACGCTATGTGGCGGAACTTAACGCCGCGCTTTGCCTCGAGACCAGAGCGAAGAATGGGTATCGAGTGGGTATCGAACCCACAACCAGTTGCGTTTACAGTTCCACTTACGTGCCCCTGCGCCACGATTGGCCCTTAATCTAAAATCTATTGTGATATTTTATTAAAAATGCGTATACTCAGATCAACTTATTTACGTTTCGGAGGCGATAACATGATTTAAACAAAACATCTACTTCAATATTAAACATAACATTTTCATTCAATCTTAAATTAACTTAATCATAAAAAAACTTATCTCAACACATAAGTTCTGAGCACAACATAGCCAAAATATGATAGTAAAACCATAAACAAATCGTTTTATCTCATAATGAGGGCTGACTGAGGAAGTAGCGTGTATAGGCACCTCGAAGCGCTAATGTAACTTTAAGCATGTATAATGAATTAGAAGCCTCCGGCGGGTGGGCCGATACAGATCCGATATTATCTCAATACCAGATCCGACTCGATTCTCTTAATTACTCGTAATGGTTCTACTCGATAAGACTTCTTTGAAACGCTTATGATTTCAATGCGTGAGGTAAATTCCTGTATGGATAAGCTTTCGGCTTCTTAATGTTGCCGTTTAAGTTAATTAAGTTCTGAATACGTTTATAAAGCTTTTTTTATTGTATATCGGTGACCGCTTTTATTTCGCCGGTGCGTAGGCGTTTGAATTGATGTTTGTTTTGGAGTCGCTTACCTGTGTGCGGCATTTTGCGGCGCAAAATCCTGAAACAAAGGAATAAATTGTTATTTTTAACTTGAATAAGTAATTTTGTGAAATATTTACGGTAAATTGACCATAATAATTATTTATTTTGATATCAAGAGTTGTAAAATACTATAAAAGATATGGTATATTTAAAAGATTGTGGTAACATTTAAAAAATGTATAAATTAAAATTTTCGCGTGTTAAACTAAAATTTTTCAGTTACAAAACTAAGTGTTGCGTATTTATAATTTGTATTCTTGATTACGCGTAAAACAAAAATAGATTTTTTATTGCAAATAAATATTATATATAAACTTAAACAAAAAAAAAGCAACTTATCTAATCACGAAGGCCGTTTAACTTAAAGCGGCCGACAATAAATTGTGCGCGAACGCAATATTATAAATAAGGACATTTTAAACCCAGTAGCGAACTTTAAAAAGGGCCGAAAAAAATAAAAAGGAGGCAGTAAACGATTTTATAATCGTAAAAAAAGGCAATCTCGAAAAGCCATCGGCGCGGCGCCGAAATATGAGATCACGTGACATCTTTATCGTTTATTTTCAAGTAATCGCTCCGACATTTCGTGCGAGTCCGTAAAACCGACGTTGCGACTGTGACATTCTAGCATAAAGCCACCACGGTTGTGATTAAACCGGCCATTACGCACCTATAGCACGCTTAAAACATAATTTATTCAAATTAAAAATACTTATCGAAATATGATGCGGTACTAAATCAGGAGTAAGTGAGGCAGTGCGTGCCCGTGGCGAAAAATCAATGTTATCGCAGCGGTCGATCACCGTGAAAATCAAAAAATTATGAATATAAAAAATTGTGTTACACGCGAATATCAGTTTTAAGTCTAAACAGAGGTCTTGTAGTGATGTGTTTAAGTTGATATCGATAAAGTGAGCAGTATAGGTATAAGGCAGAAGTAATATTTTTGTTTAAAAATCATTTTAATTTAGGCATAGTTTAGTAATTTAATAACTACTCAATCAATACTTTAATTTAAATTAAATTTGTTCATTAGTATAAAAGTGATTTAAATAAATTTTAAAAATATTTTTTAAGTTTCTTTCCAAAGAAATGAAAACTATATGATTTTGACATATTTAAATCTATAGGTATATCTGTACATATAAACACATTAAAAATATTATCAATGTCAGTAAAAAACATGATTCTTGGCATCAATTAACTTAAACACTATTGTACATTTAAAATATATTGCCATATTTATTAAACAAATACTTAAGAAAATCTTTGCTTAACTTCAGTCTTAAATTGAAAGCTACGTTATGAGAGCATGAAATTAGTTTACCTATTTCACACCAAATGGATCAAATTGTAACCGCTGTCCAATGTAGCTGATTCTGGACATGTTAATAACGGGTTTTGTATCTTACTAAACGAAATTCATAAAGCTTCATTATTCTTTATTTTATTTAGCTAATTTTTTGTTACTTTAAATTGGTGTGTACGAGTTTTTAATACTTTAAGTTTTTGTTTTAATATATTTTTATATTAGTTTTCTATAAGCTATTACACTTTCTACAATAAAAATAAAATCTGATTTTTTTATAGCTTCATTTTTTGAAATGATATTTTATGACTGATTTTTTTACAGTTTTCTGCATTGCTTGGTAGTCAGAGAGAATCTACCGTCAAGATACAATTCTCTAGTCTAGTACTTTTGCCCGAATGTCTCAAAAATTGCGAATAATTGCTGCGTATATTTTTCTTAACTAAAAATAATTATTTAATTTAAAAGAAATAACAAGGTATTTTGCATGGGGTAACCCACTTAATTATTTCAAAAATTATCTTCTCTTTCTCGTCATCAAAAATTATCTAATCTTACGTCATCTGAATCTGTAATACATTAAAATATTATAATATATGCGAAATTATAAAAAAAAATGTCGTAGCACGCCCAATAATAATTCGTCATCAAACGCCAAGTGTGACCGCGCTTACTCGTTACCGATCTGATAAACAACTCCGTTTTGCATATCAAGATGATCTAGTGTTGTGTTGTATTAATTAATTTAATTATCGATAAATAGTAAAAAATAATAAGTAAAAATATTGAAAAAGACATTTAAAGAAAACGTTTAAAAATTTTAATGTAGCGGGATTTGAATCCGCGCCTCCTGAATACCGTCCAGGCGCTCTCACCACTGAGGGTTCGAATCCCGCTGCGTTCAAATTTTTATACGTTTTCTTTAAATGTCATTTTCAATTTTCCTAAGTGTGGAATAACACTTTAAAAATGTTTAAATTTAAGTAAAAATATTATAATAAAATTATAAAATATACCTAATACTGTTATGTATTTTATCAATACATCATATAGATATATGAAGCAAGGGTGAGTGGTAAGAGAGGCAGGGGGAGACCTCGATTGGCCTTTGAAAACACAGTATTGACGATACTGGAGGAAGGTCACGTAAAAAGGATGAGGACCCCCCGGAGGGCGTGCATGAAGAGGTTGATGACAGTGGACGAGGCGAAAGAAGTATGCAGGAACCGTAGCGTTTGGCGCTACGTTCTCCCTGACTATCCCGCAAGGGATACATGATGCTTGAAGCTAAAAAAAAAACGTCATATTAAATTAGGATTATGTGGCACTAGGTTCTGTCTGCCCATCTTGCTATGCGACATAAAGCGTAAAGCTAAAAAAAAATAAAAAATTATATATTAATCCTTTAAAATATCAATTACTACATTTTTGTGTTGAGATCGTTTTAATGAATTAAAACAGGCAATTTTTTTACAGAGTAGAAGACTTAAGTCTATGCTTATATTATAAACAATGATTAATTAGTATTACTGTTTTTTGACGTTGCATATTTCCTGGGCTTAGTGACGCAAAGTGGATCTGCTGACCATAAGACTGTTATTATTTGTCATCTTTTAAGAAACTTGCAATTGTCTATCGAGATAAGAAATCATTCGATTAAATTGGGGTATTGTATGGTGTAATCTTAGGAAATACTAAACTAATCATGAAAATTCTTTTTCATTTAGAAACCTATTCTCTTTAGGAGTGCTATAGGCTATATTTTATTATGATTGAACAGAAAGTTCGGAGACTTCTAAAAGAGCTAAAATAGAGATAAAAGATGAAAATACAAATCAAAGGCGGTGAGAGAAGGAGGGGATCGCTATTATATTATATACGAGTATGATTAAAGTATACTAGCGATTTTCTATCTAACTTACATTTACAAAGTAACGAAAATAGACTAGAACATTTTGAAGGTAATCAATCGTATTGATTTAACTTGCAAAATATTCGGTTTATATAAGAAAATACAGTTAGTTTTCAACATAAACAAAATATATTATACTACCTTAATAATAAATTATAGTTTCCTTGCTTTATTGTTATATTTCGATTACGCTTTATACTCCACGTCCATGACCGATTCGGTGTTAGGGCGACCGTATCAGAAATTATTACGGCTACTATTAACATAATATTAGACGACAAAA
Organism: Dryas iulia moderata; assembly: GCA_019049465.1. Taxonomy (NCBI): domain Eukaryota; kingdom Metazoa; phylum Arthropoda; class Insecta; order Lepidoptera; family Nymphalidae; genus Dryas; species Dryas iulia. Next base: position 6,362,861 of record CM032436.1, on the reverse strand, counting down.
CGGCATATTATGATCGTTGCTTGAACACGCCACTCAAAGGAAATTATACTTTCCAATAAGTTTCAATGTTTTAATCAATAGTTGGTTTTTATTTCTGTGTTTAGGCGTTAAGTTCGGGCGGAAAGTAGTAAAGGGAATGTTCCCATTCATGTGTAGAAATAACTAAGGAAGTTCAACTTCAAAAAAAGAAGAATGTTACTCAAAATGGTATAAAGAGAGGAAAAATAGTGAACCAAATCACAAGTATTTAATTGTAATTACAAAATCTATAGTTGAACAATGTAAAACTTAACAGGCTTTGTACAGGAATTAATATTGAAAGAAAAATAGGGAAAGGAGTGAAATAATTCCCCGAGTATTTCTGCCTAACCACAAAATATGGAGGTTTAGAACATTTCAGTTCTTTACTTATAGTGCTTCAAACTTGCAATAGCACTTCGCCAATGTCTTGTTGTATGGGAAATTAATGAAGGAGATTTATCGAAAAAAAGAGATAAAGTGAGAGGAAACTACTTAGCATTCGATAGATTCACCGTGCCCATCATGTTAAAAAGAGAAGTTCTCATGGCAGTGCCTGGGACTTGTACTCCATGAGTCCAAAAAAAATCCATTAAAGGGCTCTCTCAAATGGTACCCATAGACAAAGCGCGGTGTTGAGTTCAGCCACTCTACTCAATGTCTCCATTTTCCGGCTGAAAGTGGAGGACAGAGTGTCTTAGCACTTAACTGTCCTTAAGGAAAAGCATGATGCTGGTAAAGTTGATAAGAGATCCAGCAACAATACAGCAAAGTAAACTATGACCTAAAACTATCATACATATGTCACTGTCAAACGCGACTGCCCCTAATCTGGGCTTGTTTGAAACATGTTTTCGCATTTAACCGTATACATTTTTATGCAAGCTTTACGTGATTTGCACATATTTTACACTAAAAAGGTTTTACTGTTGTTTCAAGTTTTATAAGCTTTTTAAAGGATTATTAATTTTAAAAGTACATGGGGTTGAAAGTAATATTTTGTTTGCACGAGTAGTTACTTGCTTTATAGTGAATGATATTTATTATATTTTTAATATTATTTAATAAATAAATTACTAGATTTTTAAGTTAATATACCCTTCGTATATTATATATGTCAAATTACTCTATATTTACAATAGTTGGGAAGAGTTTCATCGTTTTTATAGGACATTAACTTTTCTAAATTAATTTTGTGATTTTATTTTACGAATTATTATAGGTTCATAACAATTTTTAGATTGTATTCTAGGTACGCCGCTGATGTCTTAAGCATGCGTTATTAAAAAAAAACATTTACGTCACTTGATATGATTTTTTTATAATATCAAAATGAATATGAAAAAATTGGCCTTGACATTTCTTAATAATTTTTTTATACTTACCCGCTTGCATAATATTATAATATTAAAAAAGGGGTTGGAAACTTTTCTTTAGTACACTACTACTATATATTAAAATATAGATAATATCTTTCCCAGTCGTGATATTGGTTTATGTCACGCGTTATTATGCCACATTAGAAAGTACCAGCAAAGTTTGATGAAGTAATTTTTTTTTACGATTTATATTAAAGTATCCTTTTACTAAAATCACTTTGCCAATTTTCTACCAGTTTTGGTAATTTTGTTTAGTTTTGTATTAAAGGCGATTCAAACTCAACTATCATAGTCACTTCACGTTACAATATGATGGTTGAATCTCTTCACGAATGCCATGTTTTCTGTAGAACATACGAAAGAAATTAGTCAGTAAAAGGGGATATAATTAATACTCTGATATAAATTTAATGGGAAATCTCACATAAATAAACTTGACATATTACACAAAAGTAAATCCATTTAATTGCATATTAATAAAATAACAATTTATATATAAAATAATTGACCAGAGCGGTGTTATCAGTTATCAATCACGATGTATAGACACTAGGACAAGTTCCATCCAATTAGTGGTAATACCTTGACATACTGTGGCGAGTGGCGTAAAGGACTTTACATGAATGTATTAGTGCTTTACTATATAGTAGGGAAAGGGTTCAAATAACATTAAGCTGAGACAAACGTTGTAATCAACCATATTATTAACAGCTTTTTATCATTATTCATCTATACTAGGTATAATAGCTAGCTACTAATAGGGATAAAGCTTGTGACTTTGTAAGTGGTAATTTTGTGTGTGAGGGGTAATCTTCGGAAATACTGAAACGATCATGAAAATTCTTTCACAAATAGAAAGCTACACTATTAAGGAGTACTATCCGTATTTATATTATAAATACGAAAGTCTGTGTGTTTGTCTGTCACGCTTTCACGGCTAATCTACCGGTCCGATTTGGATAAAATTTAGAATGAAAGTAGTAAAAGTGACTGGGTCTAACATAGGCTACTAAACTAGGCTACAAATACAAATAAATCAACCTCTAAAGGGTTGAAATAGTGGATGAAAGTTTGTAAGAAAAATCTAAACCGCTTGACCGATTGTAATGAATTTTGGCATAATTATAGTTGATAATCTAAGCTTAAATATAAGCTACCTTATCTTTTAAAAATGCGCTCCCGAGGTTTGCAATATAGGTTTGAAATAGTTCACGCGGTGAAGCCGAGAGCGGGCCGCTAGTAAGCTATATTTTATTATGATTGAATAAAAAGTTCAGAGAATTCTAAAGGTCGAAAGAGACGAAATAGGGGATAAAATCCCAGATCTCGCGTCGAAGCCGCGAACGGGTCGCTAGTAAGAAATAAATATACAATATTAATAAGTCGTGGCCAGTCGTGGCGCAGAGCCACAAAGTCTGACCCACATGAGGATTTAAAAAAATTGAATATTTTATTTTCTTCGCTCTGGTGTCGAGGCAAAGCGCGGCGTTGAGTTCCGCCACCTAACACGCAATGCCTCCAAAATTCATAAAAAGACATGTCTTAACATTGGATTCCCTTTTGCGGGTAGCAATGATGGATGCTGTGTGATGATTTAGCATGACAGCCCCCGCAGTGCAGTTTGCGCAGAGCGACAGTATATGATGCATTATATGCTGTTGCGTACGCAATGCTAATGAGTTGTATTTCCACTTCCATTTCAATGATTAAATTATATTTAAATTATTTTGATTTTTGGCTGGCGACGAGATAAAGCGCGGCGTTGAGTCACACTCAACACGCTATGTCTCTGATTCGGGCAGAAATAATAAAGTCATGCGTGTAACATTAGAATAGCAATTGGATAGTTAGCGACTTAGCATCTTAAAACGAATTGAAATATACCAGTCTATGTTTTTAAAATATAGTACGAAGGATTATATATTTCTTTTATTAAATGATTCAGTAATTTAAAAAATATTAACCAATAAAAAAGTACTTAATACGTATGACAGTTGAAATCAGTAAACGCTTTTGGCAAATACACTTTTTTCGTAACTTTCAAAAAAAGAATCTTACTTCCATATAATTTTAACCCTTAACAGTAATTAGGTTTAAACATGTAGTACTTAAATAACTTTTATTTATTTTTACAATCACTAGAATTTAACAAGGTGAAGAAACGTATAATTCTAGTTTCCTGCGGCTAATGGCATTGAAATATTTTATTAAAACCACAAAATGGTTTCTATGTAAAACTAAAATATATATAAAGAATGGTCAAAATAAATTTTACAGAGAACACATTAAGATATCGTAAGTCGACGACGACAGGGCTAAATTATACGCTCGGTTCAAAAATAAAATAGAAGCGTTTTGTTTGGATCAATTCGTGGGTTCCGTATGGGTTGACTTTGAGCTATAGCAAGTAAGGGATATGATTTAGTATCTTTTTCGTTTTAGCAGGGGAGTAGTCAGAGATGCTAGAGTCATGACACTCCGTCCTCTACTTTTCGCCAGACATTGTGTGTTGAGCTGTGGAACTCTGCCTTTTTTACTAAGTAAGTAAAATAATAAATAGATTTATAAATTTATATCGGTTTTTTTGTTTATTTGTCGATTTTAGTAGATGTTTCGTGTTTGATAACAGAAGCCAAGATTTTCGCAATCGAGTTTTAAATCCATAACCGTTTGAAATACTATTCAATTACATATATCATTCATATACTTATTAAAATACATTTAAATAACCAAAAACCATTTCATTGACGTTAAAAGGAACCACAGATAACACAAAACTAAACTAAACTCAAATAAACCCGTAAACAACCGAGCAATTAAATGAGAAGACGTTCAAAATATTCTAAACAGGGCATTCCGTGTGCGGAACCCGAATAAAAAATAAAGGCCCGATTCCAGTGGCGATAGTAGGTAAAAAACAAACTACTGAATTGATTAGCATAAAGCAACACCTCGGGACCCCCCACGACAGCTCTCAATTAAGCCACTTGTCTGTTCGCGCTGCGCGGTGTGCGTCCGCCCTTATCGAGATTGTGTGCTGACTTTATTTTCTACTGAATTCAATGAAGTCTAGGTGTAGTTGGAAAAAAGTAGTAGTTTTGGATAGCTAATTGTATTCAGGTGTGGGTTTCACAGTAGGTATGCCTACTGTATTTAGTATCACTAGGTCTATCTACTGTATGAAAAGGTGCCATCAATGCAAAGAATAAAAACAATACTTATTTTCTTTATGTCTCATTATTTGTAAATTGGTTAATTTATAATGTTAGCGAAGCAAAGATAGAAAAGAGTAAAGTTCAGGATAACAGATTTTTCAGTTTTGTAAATAACAATATCATGGATCTAGTCACAAAGGATACTACTACTATCTTTATATACTACTACTATATATTAATGCTATATGTAAAAAAATAAAGTAGGAAGATTTTCAAATATGAGGATTCATCAAAACAATATTTATTTTCTTTGAAATTGAATTATTTTTTATATTATTCTGCCTTTTCTTCGTTATGGCAATTTTTCACTTATGGGTATAAGTGTCAGGCACATTTTACAGGTTATTTTATAGGTCTGACTAATAATATCATGGTATTATTAATACACCACTAAGACTAAGACTAATCTATTGGTCATCAATGATATTGAAGTTGTGAATATTCAGATTTCAATAATGTTGAATTTTACTCCTATATATATAATTCAATCTAATGAAAATTTCAATTTTCGTCTTTTAGATGTTGATAATCGAAATGTTTTACCCATAAGGACTTTCTGAATATCAGTGATGTCAGTAATTTCGAGTTCAACAACCAATATAACTATTTTTTATTATAAAATTGTTATGGCTTACAATTTTTTTAACGAAAATTTTGTTTCTATCTCCATAACACTATATATAAGAATTAAAAGCAAAAAAAAGACATTTTAAAAAGAACTAATTTAAATTATTATCAAAACTTAATTCGACTCTCAATAGTAGAATAAAATTTGCATAGCATTTACAAATCTGATTATACTTGCTCCAAAGATTTTGTTGTAGGTGATGAATAAATTATTTAAAGTGTTTATTATAGTAATGAAGGCGGTCCTCTCAAACGTTTTTAAGTCACCGCCCATATAGATTTATATGTAGATCGCTTACCGTATGCTGATTTATTTCATGCAATTCTTTGAATAATATATATACGATTTTTATCTGCTTTTTTTTAACTTGTGACGCATCAACACCTTTGTTATAGAGTTGGTACCTATATATCTATTTTATATATATTTAGTAGCCTCATGATGCCTAAAATATGGGAATGTTGATGTTTAAACGCTTAGAAGTGTGGGTAGTTACTTTATTAGTTTATATGTATTTTTCTTACGATTTGTAACAAAGATCGGTGTATATTTATAAATTACTTTTGTTGTTGGGAGAAGTGACGTGAAGTGAAAATATTCCTGAAGGTGTAAAAGTGCAAAACGAAGTGTATCCATACATACATAGATTTACAAAATTACTATGTTTCCAATGCTGCCTTATAAAAATATTGGAATCCCACACTTTTTTTTTTATTTTAACCTTAAGTATGATAATTTTCGTACTCTTCCTACCGCATAACTTTAGTAAATAGTTGTCCTACTAGATTTAAACGATATTTTTTGAAAAGTAATAAAAGCTCGTATAAATATATATGCATATTAAAGTGCACGGCTGCAAAGAGCACCCTTACTATTGACTCTACCAGTGTAATAATCTTTATAAAAATCTACTTACTTAATAACTTTATAAACTAAAAGATGTCCTGTCTAAAACTATGGCTAGGTCATTTCTAACATTTATTTCGAAAGCGGCATTGGTATCCTACCAATCCTTTTCAAATTTGATTTGGTAGAGGGAGAAGCCCGGGTAATGGAAGCAAGCGTTAATGCATTTGAAGGAACTTCTTAAGCCTTCCTCTTTCTGTAACACGATGAGCCATACAACGCACTGCGAATCAATGAAATGCTAAGGAGTTACTTCTTAGAACCACTATAATATCCCTATATAAGTATTTATATCAAAATCAAACAATGAACTTTCATATATAGACGATACGACGATTACATTATGAAATATAACATACATACCTAAATTCATTTCCTAATTTAATAGTACTGTGCAGTGTGTAGTACCTATACTTACTGTCAAGACACTCCGTTTTTTGCTGTCCATCTGAATTCGAGATATTGCGTGTCAATTGGCGGAATTTAATTAATAATTAACAATTAATTTGATTACAATATAGCTTATTGTAGGCGGAGCAATTTTTTAGATGATAAACGTATTTGTTTTAAGTTATAATAATAATTTTCTTTATCTTTGCACAGGCCAACGTTATAGCTTTTATTTGAAGCTTAATTTATATCGGCATAATGAGAAAGAATTCTCAGCAGAGACGCCATTTAAACATTAACGGGCGAATATATCTTCATTTGCAAAAGATATAATATTATGGCCGACTATCACACCAAAGCGTACTTAGGTAAAAAAATGTTACCCGCGTCATATTTATCAAATAAATATAGTTAATATAACTTTTGTTATTTATTGTTTAAAGTTAATATATTATTTAAAACTTTTTTAGCTTCACGCTTTATCCCGCTCGCAGCAGGATAGGCAAAGAGTAAAACTTGAGGTAGGTATATTTAAATTTAAGTTTTGTATTAGTATTGGTTTTGGTAAGAGAGGTAGAGAAAGACTTAGGTAGACCTGTAAGAACATAACATCGACGAAGGGCGGGTATGAAGAGGTTGATGGCAGTGGTCGAGGCGAAAGAAGTATGCAGGGACCGTAGCACTGGTTTGTTATCTCTGACTACGCTAGGGATGTGCTATACGAAAATCTAAAAATGTCTTCGAATTGTAAAAAAAAACTGCGGTATTTAAAAGAATTATTAAAATTTGCTTCTCCTTTTTATTCCATTTTTTTTAATTTATGACAAAATATTGTTATATGAACTGTATGCGATACTATTAGATTCAATATCTTTTATAATTAAATCAATTGAATCTATTAAATATCAACTTCTTTTTTTAAATATAAATAGTTATTCTGAAACTATACATATTTCACACTATTAAAACAACGTTTTTTAATAATAATTAAACAATTTTAAATTTACCAATTTTCTATACCAATTCACGATTAATAAGACATTACATTACAGTGCGTTGTGATTGCGGTCGTGTCAGATAAACACGCGACACTTTGCATTTGCATCGCCACACAGTGAGACCACCTCGCTGCGCCTCGCTCAACGCGAACGGTTCTGATTACTCTTATATTATATATACGAGATACTATTTATATTTATTGTATGAATATGTTTAATTGTTGTTTATTTTTGTTGTATTTATTGAAAAAAAATAATGTTTGTGTTGGTTTTCTGTACAAAAAAATATTTAAAGTGTAATTTTTTTTAGCCCAGAATTATTTCTGTTATCTTTTCTTTTCAGAGGTTACAGTATACGCAATTTAGATAATATATATTTTAGCTTCACGCTTTTGGTCCCATATCTGGTCAGTTATATAAATCCAAGCGTTCGGACACTGTGTTATCCATTTTCCCGACATCAAGGTATTACGTATTGGTGTGCGTTGGATGTGCGAGTATATTTAAAGTAAATAAAAGAAATCTGAAAACTTTATCTCTTAATAATTGAAACTCATTTCTAATCTGATATTACTAAGTATTTTGATTTGATTCCCATATAGTTATCATGTATTTAATAAAAAATAATTAAGTATAAAATATTTACGGTCACAATTAAACGGTGAATTTCAAGGAAATATATCCTATACTCTATTTATATATATTAGTCATGTAAGCAACTACATTGCAAAGGAAATCGAGGCATAGCGTGTTAAGTGGCGGAACTCAACACCCCGCTTGGTCTTATTTGAATAAAATAATAAACTGAAATTTACACATAAATTAAAATGTATTGATAAAGTTACTTGTAAATTGTCTGACATTCAGAACATAGTCATACTTAAAAAATATCTTAATTTCACATTTTGACTTTTTTTAAGTATTATTTTCACCGGATATGAAAAATATTATTAGAAAAGGATTCGAGATTCGAACCTGTGCCTCTTGCAAACCGTCTAAGCGCTCTGAATGCGTGTGCCACACGCGTTCAACCTCCGGCTACGTTGAAATTCTTATAGTTTGTTACAACTTATCACGTACAACGTATCACGATCGCGATTTTTAAAAATTTTCGCTATCAGAAGTTTATTTTCGAGACGTTTGACAAGAAAGAATGCTATTTATAAAGAAATAGCATTTTTAATATAATTTAATTTCTTTAATCTATCCGATTACATTGTTTGTACCAACGGGGAACAGAGTGCCTTAACACTAGGTTCCCTCTGCCTACCCTGATGTGTGCGGGATACAGCGTGAAGCTACCAAACCTATCAATACTTATCTCCCAATTTACGTAAAATCTTAATTATTTCAAGACACAAATGAATGAAATGTTAAATTCCGGAAATAATTTCCATTAAGAAGTTTAGATTAAAGTTAACGGCAGCAGTTAGATCATTTCGACTGAATATTCTAGGTAGAAACCTACACGCTGCCAGTCGTGTAGTTAATGTTCACTGTTAATAGATAATGGCTAGCGGAATAGCTAAAGTTCTGTTTGAATTTCGTTTTGAAAGCCTTCGATAGTTGAGTGGCCTTGGCTACTACGTGGTGCTGAGTTTAGATATAATATTATAGTAAAGTACCTATGCAATTTAAAGAACATACATACATATTTTTTTTAAAAGCCTTTGAAGGCATAGACAAATTTTGGAAGCATAGACAAACAAAAAACATAGTATGATGATGATTATGATCATTAATATTGACTCAGCAATGAATAGGTATGTCACATTATTCAAAAGTGTATTAAGGAACACCATGATTTTGAAATTTATATTAAATTTATAAAAAATTAAAACGCAACGAGATTTGAACCCGCGCTGCTTGAAAATCATCCAAACGCATTGGCCTCTAAACCATGCGTGCTATATCCGAGTGCGTCGCAACTCTTGTGTGCTTATTACAAGTTATTTTAGGTAAAAAAATGTTTTTAATATATAAATGTTCGTATAAACGTAAAATAGAAGTGTCTTACCATAGGTAATGTTCGTGAATCCGTTTCGAAGAGATTAGTTTATCTGTAGCTAGTTCAAAAAAATATGATTTTTATTATTGTCGTCATATGTTTTTAAAATTAGATAAAAGCAAAGAAAAGAATAAAATATCTCAAAAAAAAAATATATATTTATTTAAAAAGTTTCTAATTATAGTAAGAATTTACAATAACTATCTCTGATAGGTCTGATTTTTATAGCTACGATGAAACCTGGTGCCAGTAATTAAGTAAACAACGTTTGTATGAAGCAACCACATTAAATTCACAGGTGTGTAAGTGTAAACCTGACATTCATTTCTTTTGGCAGAAGAACTTTAATGAAGTGATTAAGCTCGCACAAAGAAACTGATATTTTTATTAATTATAAACGAAAAATTGAAAAAACAAGTAATTTACTCTTAAGGTTATTACCATAAAAAGTGTTTATTACAAGATTTTTCTGATGGTCACATTCATTCACCCATTTAAATAGCGCTTAGTTCGAAAACAATCTGTCAAAAAGATGATTAATTCACGTCCTAGTAGGGTTGCCATACGTTCATATTTCCCCGGTTTTGTCCTAGTTTAAAAACCACCTGGAAAATGTCCAAACGGCCTACATCTGCCTAGGTTTTGATTATAGATAAAATATAGGTCATTTAGGTTGGGGTTAGGGTAAAATGACGCAGCGTTAAGTTCCGCTTAACAAGTAATGTTTCGGTTTCCGGTAGTCGGAGCTTTTATTACGGACTGTGTGATGAGATGATGACGATGACGATGAGTGTTTTATGCTGTCGTGGTTTGGATGATGTTTGTCATGGTAAATATATTTTCAAAGATTTTTGTTTAGTTTAATGATAAAATACTTAATTATAATATTTTTTATAATATCTTTACATTTTATTTGTAATATATTTAATTGGTCCAAATTATTTTTATACTCTTATTTTTTTTTTGTTTATAAATACAGGAATTTCAATTACATTTTTTTTATTATTTATTAATTTATCTAAGTAAGGTCTTAGAAAACATATTCTATTTAAACATCCGGGGCGTTAGCTCCAAAATCTGGGATTTTCACGTTTCTTGTCCTGTTTCATAGATTTTCGAGATGGCAACCCTACATCCGAGGCATAGGACGTAAAGTGACGCCGTTATTAAGAATAAATTGAGTTGTACAAGTGTCAATAAGTTAAATAATATCCAGCGTATTTTGACTTCACAGAAAAACTGAGCTTGCGTAAATTATGTTTGCTTGAGGAAAATTGAATGAAATATTCATTCACTTTTGGATATTTTTGTAAGGAAAAGGTTACTTAACCTGTTTGATGTTTTATGTATTTATGAAAAGCGTTTTCTTGAAAGTAGTTAAAATTAATATAAATAAAGAGAACAAGTGAAACAAAGAGAATATTGTTAACTAGTTTCGTCATGAAGTGCATTTATAGAATTTTTATTCTGCACAAAGCAGGGTAGGCAGAAAGAACCTAACCTTAAGACTCCCCAAATTCTACCGAATGCCACTTATGTAGGTGCAAATTAATACATATAAATATAGTATGAGTCTCGCAACACCGGTCACAATTGACGCAAAACATAACCTTATGCATTATATGAAAATATAATTTGGAAACATTTTTATGATTAAATGTAATTTACGACAATACAACTACTTGTTTTATTTACTTTTATTTCTTTAATTTTAATAAGCTTTTTTTTTTATTAGAAAAATGAGGTCATCGATGTGGAGTGGACAGTGAATTCGATTCCCATTTGGAAAAATAGTGATGTATTAATTTCATTTTTCCGGTACTGATTGAATACGGTATTGATGATTCATTGATTCTGTTACTTAACGCGCAATATTTCAATGTTATACTGAAAATTGAGAACGAAGTGTCTTAACACTAGGTTCTCTCTGACTACCCTAAAAGCGTAAAGCTGTTTTGTTTTTAAAAAAGCAATAAATACATAACGAGCGTACAATATGATAAAGAAACGTCTACAAGGGACAAGCATTCTTGTCTCACTCAAAGTTCTTGCGGCATAGTTTTTTGCTTACGTCCAAGGGTTAAGTAAACCAAATTAATAGCATAGCCGACATTCCAACAAAAACGTATTACTACGCTTTGATACAAAAACCACCGGAGAATTTGCATTTTCGTGTCGCATGAAATGTACTGATATCATGTTCACCTCGTTCTCAAAAATTACTTATAAAACTGAATTACGCGAGCTCGGGGCGTTTTAAATAACATGATTCTACTAATGTATGTGTTGGGTGGAACAAAAGTGCATTTAAATGTTTCACGGAACAATTTTTTTTCTATAAAGTTTACGTTTTTATGTTTCTAATTCTATAGTGATGAGAATTATTTTCTTATTAGAAGGAGAACAGACTTTTTTTTGGTAAACTGTCACTGTGTTAAAGAGAATGAAATGAAATTGTTAAAACCTGCTTGTCAAAATTGGGTAAAATATATGCTACTTATCATACTTCATTTCAAGCAAAGGAAATTTGAACTTGTTAATAACATATTCGTGATACAGTTGAAATATGTATTCGTGTGTAAAGCCCAATAAATAGATTTAAAACAAAACATTTATGATATTATAAGCTAAGGGATGTTTAAATAAGCTTTGCCAGGCCAGGCAACTCAGCACTCAATGTTTCTGAAATGGGAAGAAAGTGTAGAGGAAAGTGATTAAGTTTTGTTTGTCTGTTCTGCCCATTGTAGAACTGATGAAATTGGAGAACAAAAAAATATTCGATGTCGCGAAAGCAGAACTGTTTACAAAAATCAGCCAAAATGTACTTTTTAATCAAACTATTAATAATAATCGTTGTTAATTATTAGCTTGATATATGTGTTATTTATATAAGCTCCGCTCGCGGCTTCGCCTGCGTAAACTATATGACTATAAATAACTAGTCACACCAAAGTGAGATTTTAGTCACGAACTATGCTTGAATTCATATTTTAAGTTGTTGTATAAAAGGTGTCGCAAATAAAATTTCGGAACCGCTTAAATAAAATAGGCACTAAATGTTAAGTAACTCTTTCCTAAATCGCTTATGTAATCGTCGTTTCAGAGATTAGAGATTACAAGTGCACAGACAAAGAGACAACCAGAAAATAAATTTAAAATATAAAAACGTAGGTATTAGGTTCAAATACATTGTATTTACGTTTGTTGTTATTGGAAGCATTCCTCCAACAGCCATTTCTGTCATATACCTTCTATGTGCAGACAGCAATTAGTTACAATTATATTATAATATGAAATTAGTAATTCGTATACCAAAAAGTAATAACTCATAATTATTTCTCCACTATTCTGGATTTACATGGCAGGACGTTTGTTTTTGTATACTTTTTTTACAAAATAATTGCTGTTTAAAGGCCACTTTTACCAAGTAAACTAAGTTTTTACATACCAACGCGCAAACATTGTAGAAAATAGTTCTGCCATGTCGTTAAATAGGCTTAAACGGGTACATTCTTGCCAAATGAAATATGTGCGTTTACAAATTGATCTAATTATTCCTTATTACTAGTATAATGTACTGTAATTGTCTAAAATAACTAATGTTTAGTGGTAAATTTGCGAAGCTTTCTTCTTGGAAAATCTCACAGCTGGACGACGCTCGTGGCATCAGTTATTACACACTTAGTTTTTGCGTAATTCACAAGTCAAGGACCCTTAAGTACCCGTATTTAACACCTCTTCAGTTTCTCATTTATTCACATTAACAAGCCCCATTGACACACGTTGATACTAAAATACCCTTAAGCTACCTGCGTTTTTGCTGCACTCTGCCACGATATCGTATATCTTATTACAATGGCACAAAACCTAAAATTGATTAACTACATTTTATTAACACCACGTTAAATTCGTTAATTTAGGCGTAACATTTTCCGAAAAGCGGTCCTTTTCACACTTTCGAATTTTCCCAAAGGTGGAGAGAGACGGATGTTTCAATTCGTGAGTTCATTGTAAGGATATTGGAAGCTAATTACAGAGAATTACAGGGATGGAAGGTGCGAAAATTGAGTGTAAAATGAAATGGCTCATCAACATCTCATTATAGAGCTGTTGTGGACACGCGATATGTTCAGAGTTTAACACCCCTGAATTGATTACGCGTTAATGCCCCCTTTTAGTTTCATTGGGGCTATATGAACGTTGATAATTGTATACGAGACGCTGTCTGCTCTTTGAAAAGTATCGAATTTAATTTTTTATTATCCTTAATAACTTGAAGTTCATTACGGATGCGATATATTTAGAATGACCATAAAAATAACACTGGTAGTACAAGGATGGACGTGATGTTGCAAAACAGCCTAATAAAGACAAGCTGGATGTTGAAATTTTATATGATTTTGCGGTACACATATGATATTTTACTTTTGATCTTTTTAAAATTTGATTAATTATAGAGAACGGAGTGTCCACGCATTATATTCTTTTTGGTTACTATGCATGCTCAATATAGATTTATGAAGACAAAATAATCAAACTGTGTCTATATTTAAAAAAAAAACATTTTTTAGACAACCTAAAAAGTAAAATGCAGCGGAATTCGAACCCACGTCTCTTGGAAACTGTTGACCGCAAGTTCGAATCCCACAAATTCTTAAGTAACGATATATAAGTTATAATTATAAAGTGTTATTCACAATAACACTACAAAAATTGTAAATATATTGTTTTTATTATTGTTAATTTAATAAGCATCTAATAAGATTTGAGAAGACATGTTTTACAAAAGTAGTAACAGACTTCATAATAAATGAATGTTTTTATGTTAAGAAAAAGCTTGATTGAAATTGTTATTTACAATTAAGTACCTGTTATGGCTAATTGATTAACTTTAAATGGTCTACTAATCTTTTACGCTCCTAAAATTAATTTATCTCTTAAGATTTGATGAAAATTTATTGTGAAATATATACATATAACAAAAATTGTAACTGATTGTTGTCTATACAAGAAAAAATATATGAGAAAATATGTTATATGGGGTATTTGTCAGTGTAATAGAATGATGCCGTGTGATCCCGGCTTAGAATAGGATCACCCTGGTATTGGAGGTGTCGTAAGAGGCGACTAAAATACGAGTGGTAGAGTCAAGTTGTCAGTAATGGCAACTCGCATGGGCCGACTCGACCGGACTGCCACCACCCCCGGCATCTGAAACCGGCGTTAAGCAGTGGCTCTATGCCACTGCGTTTCGCATTAGGTGATGCCGGGCACCGGAGCCCAAACCCCCCCCCCCCCCCCCCCCCCCCCCCCCCTAAATATGACAGCGGTACTGAAAGAGAATCTACCCCAGGAGGGTACCAACATCACCGATGCTGGAGAATCCCTCCCTGAGTCTCTACACTCAGGCCGCCCGTCGAATTCTGGGGAGGGCACAGAACCGCGCCACAATCACAAACAAGGCAAACGAGGCGTACGCTCCACGGCAACCCCCACCACGCTCAATGTGGATTTTTGTAACATCAGGGGCCTACATTCCAACCTGAATGCCGTTCACCACCACCTTGAGACGGCACGGCCGGCCTTGTTGTTTTTGACGGAGACTCAGATTATCCGACCGAGCGATACAGCCTACCTCCACTACCCCGGCTACAAATTAGAACATCATTTTTTACCTCACGCCGGGGTCGCTGTATTCGTAAGGGAGGATATGAGTTTTCGTCGCCTTGCTAATTTTGAAGGTCGGGACCTGTCTACCATCTGGCTTCGCCTGGACTTCGACGATCGTGTCCGCATCTACGGATGCCTATACAGGTCCCACAGTGGTAACGCGGAAACGGATCGACTCATGGAGCATATGCAATCGGCCATTGATGATATGCTCTGATCCGCACAGATCCCCTCCGCTGAGGTCGTGATACTTGGTGATTTTAACGCCCATAACGCCGATTGGCTTGGATCACGCACCACCGACCACGCGGGGAGGGCTGCATTTGACTTTGCTATAGCAAATGGACTGTCCCAATTGGTTGATTCACCTACTAGAATCCCGGACGTGGACAGCCACAATGCCTCCTTATTGGACCTTCTGCTGACTTCACATCCGGAACAGTACCAGGTATCAGTCGAGGCCCCTTTAGGGTCCTCTGATCACTGCCTGGTACGGAGTGTGGTGCCAATTAAACGCAGCAGTTGCAGAACACCCGCGACTCGCCGTGTCTGGCACTACAAGTCAGCAGATTGGGATGGGATGCGTACATTTTACTCATCTTATCCCTGGGGGCCGGTGTGCTTCTCTTCTGATGATCCCAGTGTCTGTGCCGCCGCTGTCGCCGATGTGGTTCTGCAGGGTATGGAACTTTATATTCCTAGCTCTGTAGTGCCCATCGGTGGCAAATCACGGCCCTGGTTTGGTAAGTCCTGCAAACAAGCTGCCTTTGGTAAGCGCGAAGCTTATCAAGCCTGGGCCGCGGCACTAGTCGCTAAGGATCCGAAGGTGAAAGCCTTAAAAGGGAAGGACAACCGATCCTCTAGGTACTTTAAGCAGCAAATTGCTAGAGCAAAGTCCCAGCATATCATCAAAAATCGGTGAGAAACTTGAGAGATACCCGTCGGGGACGCGGCAGTTTTGGGCACTCTCCAAGGCTGTGCTTGGCAACTTTAGCCAGCCCTCGCTTCCACCGTTACGCACAGAGAATGACATCCTGGTCCACACGGCGAAGGAGAAAGCCGATCTCCTGGGCGCTCTCTTCGCCTCGAACTCGACTTTGGATGACCAAGGAGCTACTCCGCCGACCATCCCGCGGTGCCAGAGCTCAATGCCTGACGTTAAGTTTAGCCAAAAGGCTGTTCGTCGAGCTCTGTTTTCCTTGGATATCCAAAAGGCGACTGGACCGGATGGCATTTCTCCTATTGTGCTCCGAACATGTGCTCCTGAGTTGACGCCGGTGCTAACGCGTTTGTTTCGGTTCTCTTACTCAAACGGCGTAGTCGCAGATTCGTGGAAGAGCGCTCTTATTCACCCGATCCCGAAGAAAGGCTATGGCTCCGACCCAACTAACTACAGGCCTATCGCCATCACCTCCCTGCTTTACAAAATAATGGAGAGCATAGTAAACGGCCAGCTTCTGGGTTATCTAGAGGATCACCAGTTGATCAACGACCGTCAATATGGCTTCCGCCATGGTCGCTCGGCCGGTGATCTTCTGGTTTACCTAACGCAACGCTGGGCTGCTGCTATTGAAAGCAAGGGAGAGGGCCTGGCAGTTAGCTTGGACATGGCGAAAGCCTTCGATCGTGTGTGGCATAGGGCGCTCCTAGCGAAACTACCATCTTTTGGGCTTCCCGAGAACTTATGCAAGTGGGTCGCCAGTTTTCTCACTGGGCGTAGCATCAAGGTCGCTGTCGACGGTTTTTGCTCTGAATTTATGCCCGTGAACGCTGGCGTCCCGCAGGGCTGTGTGCTGTCCCCCACGCTATTTCTTCTGCATATCAATGACATGTTAGAAGACCCTAGCATTCATTGCTATGCGGACGACAGCACGGTGGACGCCGTATACACCGGCCGTGCAGGTCTTTCTCGGGAAAACGTCGACGAGAGCCGAACAAAACTTGTGTCTTCTGTTGAGGCATCCCTTGTGAATGTCTCCTTATGGGCTGAAAGGAACCTGGTTCAATTCAACCCCCAGAAGACACAAGTTTGCGCGTTGACCACTAAGAAAACCCCGTTTGTCCTATCGCCACTTTTCCAGAACATTCCCCTTAATGCCGCGCCCAGTATCAGCATATTGGGCCTGAAAGTTTCGAGTGAGTGCCAGTATCGCGATCATTTGGAGAGTAAGGCCAAGTTGGCCTCGAAGAAGCTGGGTGTCATCGGTAGAGCGAGACAGTACTTCACGCCCCAACACCGATTGTCCCTTTATAGGGCCCAGGTGCGGCCTCATATGGAGTACTGCTCTCATCTCTGGGCCGGTGCCCCCCAGTATCAGCTCGAACCATTTGATCGCATACAACGCAGAGCCACTCGAATTGTCAGGGACCCAAAAATCTGTGCTGGGCTTGACACTTTGGCTTTGCGTAGAGACGTGTCATCGTTATGCGTTCTCTATCGCATGTATCACGGGGAGTGTTCTGGAGAACTGTTTGACTTGGTACCTGCCGCTGAATTCTCCAACCGCACAGTACGTGCCAGATTGAAATACCATCCTCACCACCTGGATACCTGGCACTCCAGTACTGTGCGGTTTCGTCGTCATTTCCTTCCACACGCCACTCAACTGTGGAATGGCTTACCAGCGGCAGTGTTTCCAGGTCGATACGACATGGGTACCTTCAAAAGGCGCGCTTACCTCCACCTCAAAGGCCGGCAACGTCCCTGTAGC
This sequence comes from Dryas iulia moderata, assembly GCA_019049465.1. Classification (NCBI taxonomy): domain Eukaryota; kingdom Metazoa; phylum Arthropoda; class Insecta; order Lepidoptera; family Nymphalidae; genus Dryas; species Dryas iulia. Next base: position 6,344,938 of record CM032436.1, on the reverse strand, counting down.
TCCTCTGGTGTTGCACGGGGCCGTGGGCGACGGTGTTCACCTAAAATCAAGTGACCCGAACGCTCTTTTGCTTTTTCCTTTTTATAAAAAAAAAAAAAAAAAAAAAGATTTCTTTCTTTTTTGTTTGTCTGTGCGTTAGTGTACGCTAATCTCAGAAATGGCTTAACAAATTTAAATGCAGTTTTGACTATTGTGATATAATAATCTTCCCTTAACATTGATCTTTACTTTATTTCAATCTATTCGTAAATTAAAAAGTTTTAACAACAATTTAAATTATGTCCTGTTTGCTATAAACTGTTTTATTAAATTGGCCAAATCTTCTATTCTCTCAGGCAACGCCGCAAGTCAGTATATGATATTTACTTTATATTCATTAGCACGTCTATATTTTTAATTATTTTATAAAAATAAGGCTATTATTTTTATTGGCTAAGTCGGGGCGCAGAGGTACAGAATGTGACTGTAAAGGCGTTTATGACTATTTATTATTTTCATTTCTGCGTTTTAGTACTTTGGCGTTGAGTTCCGCCACTCAACACGCAATTTTTGAGCGGAAGGTGAATAACGGAGAGTTAAGTAAGCAACAAAAATGTTGTAATAAAGGGTATGAGAATTTCGACGCAGCTGGTAGTAGAACGCATGGCTCAGTGATGAGAGCGCCTGGACGGTGAACAGGAGGCGCGGGTTTGAATACCGCTTCGTTCTAATTTTTATACGTTTTCTAAATGTCTTTTTCAATTTTCCTAAGTGTGGAATAACATTAAAAATGTTTAAAAAAAGGGAGAGTTGACACTAGGTTGTCGCTAACTATCGCTCTATGCGGGTAATAGCGTGAAAATAATAATAATGTGTGATTAAAATGGTGGGTACTGGTTTACAAGCATGAGTTTCTAGTTTTAATAAAAACACTTTTCTTTTCCTACGCAAAAATAGATAAACTATTTTTAAAATGGACTTATACTTAGATATTGATCAAAAATTGTCAAATATTTCGCTTTTGTAAAGAATTCATTCAAGCTTCCTCGTTTACATAAACCATCTGCGATCTACTTAATTTTATTGTTAAACGCAACTATAATCGATTCCTTATTTGGTCTAAAATCTATTGATTTTGATATCAAAGATGTTAAATGCCAAACATTCTGAATATATAACGTAACCTTTCATTGAAAACTTTGCTAGAGTTATATTAAAATTTGCAGCTTATCGCTGATTGAATATAAATTATGTGATAAATAGTCATATAAGCTTCTTTCCTTATCTTGATATTGTGATAGGCATTCCGCTGACGTTCGTATGAATGAAATTTGTATTGAAAATGAATAAAATAACTCATTTTATATGTTTTTCATGTTAATTTTGTATTTTTGGAAAATTAATATTTAAATTTATTGAAATTGATAAATAGAATAGTATAATGTATAATAGAGAACGTACATTTTAGCAATTTTAGTAAAGTTAACTTTACTATTTAATTTCAAGTACATTAATAACATGCGCCGATCAATTTACAATAGGGATTTAATCTAAGACGACGGTTTTCATGATTTTTACATATTTGAAATGAAACTATTATACCAGAATAATCGACTAGTAGACTAGATACAGGTAGACTGACAACGGACTAGTGTAAAGTGTTCGAAACGTTGTATTTTCTGTAATGTATTTGTGAATACGAGGTGAGCCCGGTTAAAAAATAGTTTAATTTGAAATCTATATTAAGCACAAATTCTTTAATTTCATAGTTTTAAAAGTTTAACGTATTAAATAGTATGCACTTAAAAACAAAAAAATAAACGTCAAAAACCTGAGTTTAATTCGAAAATAATAATTTTGAGAACAAAACTCATTTTAACGGATACAGCTAAGGGTCATTTCAGTTGTATCTACATGCATAAATGCCTTTTAAAATCTGCTTGCGTTTGTAATAATAGACACATCCTAAACGATATTCTCTGTCATTCATGTTATAGTATCACATTTTCTCGCATCGCAGGGTAGTCAGAGAGAACTTAGTGTCTTGACACTCCGTTTGCCAGTTTCCTACCGAAATGGCGTGTTAAGAGACGAAACTCAACTCCATGATTTGTCTTAGCAACCATAAAGGAATAAAATTAATTGAACCCTCAACCAATCGTTACAATCACAGACTATCTCACTACGCCACGATAGACTCTCACCCTGGATGGGTATTTCATGTTAAAATACAATTATCAAAAGCGGACCTAATTTAATTTCGTCCTTATCAAATATAAATTAGTTATGAATAAATTAAGTAATCGTGCGTTAAAACCGCAAGGTTGTTAGAAAAAAAATAATAATACCTACATAATAATATATTTACATAAATCACAAAAATGTTAGCCCTAAAACTGACACGGTGAAGGAGGCATGCGATATTACGAGCACTTTAAAATTTAACTCCCTCACAATTTATATTCAGAAGGCACGAACGGTTAGTTTAGTGGAAAATTATTTAGGATTTGGTCTTGGGCTGAATTAATTTGAATATGTTTTATTTATTTGTTTACTGATTAGCGAGAATAGGCGAGTCCTTAACCCATTATGACGTTATTTACCCAAATATTTAAAGGTTCCGCAGCTAATTTGACGATTTCGCGGTAACACGCAATGATTTTATTGGTTCAATTGGAGATACACTTATTTTTATAAATAAATAAGCGTTTCGTTAATCTAGTTATGAAAAAGCCATCAGAAATCAAAATACAGTGCCTGATTATACACAATGGTTGTAGAATCGATTTCCACTCGGAGAAATGATTATATTGAAGTTATTTTTATTTCTCCCCTTTGGACATCCCCTATCTACATAAAGTATCCCCTACAACACGTAATTTTTAATTCAAACAGAAAATGGAGTACAAAGCTGTCTTGACTCTAGGTTCTCTCTGACTTCCCTGCCTTGCAAGAAAACTTGACAGCAATAAACGCATAATATTTTTTAATATATGGCTGTATTTTTATACATTTAATATTTATCAAACGATGGTTATTAGTTTTATTTCACTGAATATTAATATGCGTTATATAGATATGAGTGTATAATTTAAAAGTTGTAAAACCTACTTTTAGTCTTTGAATATCTTATCAATTTATTTTGAGAATTATACAGAGTGAACCTACTGTTAAGAGACATCTTTCATTTTCGCCTAAATCTCACGCGCTAGCCTAATATAACATTAATTAATTATTTTTTAGCTTCACGCTGTATCCCACACACAGCAGGATAGGCAGAGGGAACCTAGTGTTACGACACTCCGTTCCCCACTTTCTGCCAAATTCGGAGGCATCGCGTGTTAAGTGGGTAACTTAACGTTCGACACCAGAGCGAAGATAATGGAAATAATAAATAATTCCACTCCTCGATTGGGAATCGAATCCACAACTATTCACTTTACAGTCACACATTGTGCCTCTACGCCACGACTGGCCCCCTTTAAACTTTAAATTATAATTTAATAATATTTATAACTAGCGTCCCGCTCGTGGTTTCGTCTGCGTAAATTGTATGTTTTGTATTTGATAAACGCTAACTTGTTGTTACTCTTTTATTTGAGAACTAATTTAAATAAAATAAATATAATAGTCAAAATAAATATAATAGTCAAAACCGATTTAAGTACGGTTAAGCCGTTTACAGAGATTAACATGCACAAATACATAGACAAACAGAAGAGCTACTTAAAAATCATTGTTTTGGTTACATTGATAAACGCTCCAATAATATTTTTTTTTATATATATATATATATATATATATATATATATATATATATATATATATATATATATATCTATATATATATATATCTATCATCTATATCATCTCTATCATCTCTCTCTCTCTCTCTCTATCTCTCTCGCTCTCTCTCTCTCTCCTCTCGCTCTCTCTCTCTCTCTCTCTCTCTCTCTCTCTCTCTCTCTCTCTCTCTCTCTCTCTCTCGCTCTCTCTCTCTCTCATCAGCTCTGCTGTTTCCTCAAGAAATGACCGCCCCCCCTCCGTTCCGTTCTCTGCTCTCTCAGGAAACGGTAATCAGAGCATCACTGAGAGAAACCACTACATAACACACGTTACAAAACTCGTAAAAACCAAACCATTTTACCAATTTCTTCAGAAATATTTATATTTTTTATAATTAGTTTAAAATAATTTAAGTCAAGAATGATATTGGAGTAATAATTTTAATTGCACGCGTAAAATATCTGGATACTTTCTTAACTTATTCGAAAGTAAAAATTATGTACAACCTGTTTACACCAGGCCAAATTGTTCTAGCAATTAAACTTAAACGGTCCGTAATGTTATGCTTGTAAGTAAAATATTTCTTTTGAGACCTGTGTGCATACTTGGACCGTTTCTTTAACATATAAAAACATAACTATGTTTTTCGAGTCTTTTTAACTACTTTATAGGGGCTAAAATGTAGCAAATACCTATGTTTAGACTAATTGATTATCTGGAAGTTATTGTTTAAATTCTGATATATTCACCATTTTGTTTTTTCTAAGTTTGGTGTATAAAAGGACAGTGTTAAAGTAATTCATTCTCCTCTTGATGATGACGGAACTCAGCGTCGTTCTTTTTTATTCAGATTGGATGGAGAAAGGTAAAAATATTTTTAATGGTAGAAATCTCTGCCCTTAGTGTCTCGATTACGGGTAAGGAGAACAGAGTGTCTTGAGATTAGTTTTTCTCTGAGTAACTTACTTTGCGGAAAAAATTTGAAGCGATTTTGCGATTCCCACTCGAGGGGTGGAAATATTTAATATATCCATTTTCTTCCCTCTGGAGTCAAGGCAAAGCGCAAAAAAATATATATTAAAATTAGTTGCAAAAATAGAATAATCAAGTTATAATCTCCATATTAATTTATTAATAGAACTATGCAATAAGTCGTGTGAGAACTTTTTTACACAATAACATGTTAGACTATTTAAACAATTAAAACTGTACACAGCGGTGTTACTTTAATTAATTAAGGTCTTTGAGCTGTTACATGTAACATTTTGTATTTTAATCCTATAAGAACTCGACTTTTTAAGCTTTTTAAATGTGTATTTGATTTTTTATAGTTATATAGTCTCCAATAATAATCCTATAAATAGTTATTTTTTTAAATTAAGTCGATTCATATTTAAAGTCTATATTCTATACTCTAGTTAATCTATCTATATTCTTATTATTTTTAATTTCCATAGACATTAGGTAATAAAATTGTATTACCTGGTGATACGTCTCGATTCAAATACCAGTCACTACTACCAATGGATAGAGACTTGCTTCTTTATACAATTGTAAAATGATAACAAATTTTCAAAGGAAATAACTTAACATTAGGTTATTTAGCCATTTCGACTAAACGTAAAATACATAAAAGAAAGGGGATTACTTTGTCAATGTTTTAAGGTAAAAATAAAGAAAATTAGTTTCGGATAGGTAGATGAGAAGTAAATATGTTTTTGACGACTTATTTTTATATTGCTTCAATGTAAAATTACAAATACCTGTATTTGTTGAATAAAAATAAAAAAAAACACGTTTAAAGCTCTTATAATGCTCTAATAAATAAGTTCACACTTATTAAGCGTATTTTTATCGTTTAATAGTAGATTAGTATTATTTATAATAACGAAACATATTGCCGTCGGTAGACTAAGTTTTTGCGTGGGATATATATAGCTACACATTTTACGCACTTTTGCGAGAAGGGCAAAAAGAGATATATAAACTTGCAAAATCTCGAAACAAGGCGACACAAGATCCAGTAAAGACCAGGGTTGTTAAAGGCGCTGACGGGGCGCTGTTATACAAAGACAAAGACATCTTAGATGCGTGGTATTTGTATTATAACCAACCATTATATATTGTAATTGATAACCGGTTAAGAACAGAAAGCTCCTTGAGTAAAAACCAATACGGCTTCGTTCCAGGGCTTTCCACTATCGATCCAATGTTTGCTATAAACATGGTTGCTCAAGAATTCAGGGCCAAAAACACACCTCTCTTTATTGCTTTCCTGGACATGGAAAAAGCATTTGATCGTGTACCACGTCCCACTATCTGGTGGAGTCTGCGCAAGAAAAATATCCCAGAGAAGTACGTTAACATCATAGCTGACATGTACAGGAACGTCAAGTCAATCATTCGAACCACAGTAGGACAAACAAAAGCAATAGCAGTCACGGAAGGGGTACATCAAGGTTCGGTTTTAAGTCCATACCTCTTTTGCCTGGTGATGGATGCTCTCACTGAACAGGCCCAAAATATAGCACCATGGACTTTCATTTATGCTGACGATGTAGCTATTTGTACAAAATCCCGAGAAGAGTTAGAATCAGTTCTCTGTGAATGGAAATACCAGCTACAGACAGGCGGCTTGAGGTTGAGTGTTGCGAAAACCCAGTACATGGTTTGCAACGAACATAGCCAACTGCAACAACCCCTTATCATTGATGGTCAGGAAGTCACTAGATGTCACGAATATAAATATCTGGGTATGATGTTGCACAGCTCAGGCTCCCTAGAAGTAAATATACAACATCGAATCGCAGCTGCCTGGCTAAAGTGGCGGGAAGTGTCTGGTGTTACCTGTGACCGGAGGATGCCCGTTAAACTTAAGGGCCTTGTATATAAAAGCATGATAAGACCGGTTCTAACGTATGGGAGTGAAACATGGGTTATGACAAAAAGCCTTGTCCATAATGTCCAGGTAGCCGAAATGAAGATGCTTCGTTGGATGTGCGGAGTAACGAGGCGCGATAAGATACGCAACGAGTACGTTCGCGGTAGCCTCGGGGTACGCGACATAGCCGACAAGCTACAAAGAGAACCGGCTCAGATGGTACGGACACGTAAAGAGAAGACCACCTGAATACATCGGAAATGTTACAATGAATCTGAACATCTCAGGGTCCAGAAGAAGAGGAAGACCGAAGATGAGATGGGCAGATGTCATTAAGAGCGACATGAACGCCTGCAACGTTTCCACTCACGATGCGTCCAATCGAGCGAAGTGGAGAAGATGTACAAGGAAAGCAGACCCCACCATCAGATGGGATTAATAATGCACAGGAGAGAGAGAGAGATTTTACGCACTTTTGCAAAGCAAATATTTCAACTCTACTTCTTTTATTTCTATATATTTTTAATTTATGAACAACCAGACTGTAGAAATACCATTATACAAGTCTAATACAATTTAGAAATATTATTTATGTACACATTATAAATCCTGTTCAATAATAAAGAAAGTGGGGAACGGAGTGTCTTTACACTAGATTCTCTCTTTTTTTTCTTGTTTTTTAGCTTCCCGCACACAGCAGGATAGGCAGAGGGAACCTAGAGTTAAGACACTCTGTTCCCCACGTTCCGTTCCGTTAAATTCTCTCTGCCTTCCCAATTATGTGGGAAAGGCGTGAATCTGCTATATAATAAGAACTTTACTTCTTAAACATAAGTTTTGTTATAACTTTAACTTTAGTTATGTGTAGTTTTTATATTTATACCGTTATATACATTTTTACTATTTGACCTATTATTTTTGAACCTAGGACTATCACAATCTATCAACTACATACCTAACTTCGTGACCTTTTTATAATGAAACTTAAATGCCTCATATAATTCTTTTAATTTAATAATAAATTTTATCATTTTATTTTGTGAAAAATTAGCATTGTATTGAAGTAAACAATTATATTATATGGATGTGTGAATACCCGTAAATAAGTTTTTACACCTTCAGTTCCAAAGAAACGCCAATTAAGATATTTTGATTTATATAAGATTAAGACTATTTATAATAATTAAAAGCTTACATTTATAAAGATAAATACTATTAAATATTCTATTAAGATAACAACAAAAAAAAGAAGAGAAATATAACTTCACGCTATTTCTCGCACAGCAGGGTCAGAGAGAACCTAGTGTCAGAACACTCCGTTCTCCACTTTCCATCTGAACTCGACCTATCGCGAGTAAAATGGTGAGGCGTACTAGAGCAAAGAATTGAAAATTTAAATCAGTCGTTACCCCGAGTAGGAATCGAACCCACAACCATAGCGTTTACAGTCAAACGGCCTCAAAAATATGAAAAACAATTAATATACGAGTAGTAGGTATACAAGCAAAATAAATGGGCCAGTCGTGGCGCTGAGGCACAAAGTGTGCCAGTAAAGTGACTTGCTGTGGGTTCGATTCCCACTCGAGGGGTGGAAATATTTATTACTTCCATTTCTTCGACCTGGTGTCGAGGCAAGCGCGGCGTTAAGTTCCGCCACTTAACACGCAATGCCACCGAATTCGACGGAAAGTGGAGAACGGAGTGTCTTAACACTAGGTTCCCTCTGCCTACCCTGCTATGTGAAGGATACAGCGTGAAGTTTAAAAAAAATTAAACAATTATTTAAATGCCACTAAACGATAATTAAAACGTGGCGTTCGTGCTTTATGTTATTAGATATTAATATATGCTATTACAGTTACAAAGAAGTGAACAGATTACAAACAGACGTATAAAATGATTATATTTTTTATGTAAATACTAAGTGAGCATTGTAATTACGGGTTGTATGAAAAATTAGTTAAAAAGTTTAATAAAGAAATTAGAAGAGTTAGTTAATAAATTTATGACAAGCTGTTACGTTTCAGATATTTCTAGTTAGTATTAATTAAAAAAAATAAAACTGTATTATGTCTTATTATATGAATTACTATAAACATTAGATATTTAATTGTAATGAAACTTATCCTTATAAATAAATTATAATACAACTTATCCTTAGGAGCTAAAGCTCTTGTTATTGTGAAGGATTTATAATATGTGTAAGTCAATCAAAAAAATATTTACTCACTTTTTAATTTCTAATTATAGAAGTCAATAATTATAAAAAAAAATAACTACACTACCTACAAACTACTCTATATTTTTGTTCACATAAATATTGGAACAAAATTAAAGTATTTTAAGCTTTTCATATAAAACATATTTGTGTTAAAGACTTTTTTAAATTTCCAAATAAAGCGAGGACTGCATAATAACTTATAAAAATTGAACCCTTTAAGGAAGTTATATAAACTATTTATGCTATCATATAAGTGAAGTTGAAATATAATTTAAAATGATTAATGAGAAAATACTAAGTAGCAAAATGTACTTATAATACGTCCTTATTGAACGAAATAGAACCCTTTAAAACAAAGTAAATATAAATACCTGTGTAAAATTAATAGAAATAATACTTCCATATTACTTATTTTGTTTTCTATGTATTTTCATAAGCAAATTCATATGCAAATTCATAATTTTTAATAAAATTATTTGAGTTGTAACCGTAAAAGCTAATATAAATATAAAAACAAAATTAGATATAATTTATTCATTATTTAAGTCATTACCCATTTTTTATTTATGAAATTTTTATATTTAGAACATTTTAAATAATTTTATTTTTATAGCGAGAGAGAATCCGTACCGTTTAAAGACCGCGTTGATGTCTTTTCTTGTATAATCTCTTATCAGTACAATTTGTATTCGTATAAAAATACCTTTCTTTACCAATTACACTGTGATTCACATATATTACAATTAAAAAAAACCACAAATTATGAAAAAACAACTTACCTCCAAATAAAACAACGACGAACTTTCAAAAAAGTCTCTATCACAAAAAAGTTTTTACATCATACGTCAAAATAAACATTAACAGAACCAAACTGTCAGAGTCCAACTCAAAAAATTAACTGTCACAATTTAAAAAAAGTTAAATATTAACACTGGCACGACGAACGAAAAAACTAAAATTCGGCGACGTACCGTGTAGAGGAAACACGTAAGCTCGTGACGATGCGTGGATCACTTGTAACGGTGGAGCGTGTCCGGAGCCCCGCCTACAGCACGGAGGGGACCGATACACCTCTTAGCTTCTTCACACTTACTGTACCTACTAGCATACCCACTCAATATGACCTCCACCCCTCCCTCCATTCCAAACAAAAACTGAACCCCTCGGGGTGCTCTACTGAAATAAGACAGCTCTAACACAACTGGTTGTCATTGATAAATTTAATTTAAGCCACGCTATGCGATTTCCGCTCTTATTAAAAGGAAATAAAGTATTTTTTGGTTGTATTTCCGATATGGTTTTCGGTACATCTGGGCGGGAAGATAAACGTTTGTAAAATTTAATAGCAGTAGGTATAACTAGATATAAACGTTTTCTATTAGGGCGCTATTATGTTCTTGGAGGATTTAGCGGGTTTTGTCGTTTGCATAAGTTTAGTACGAAGATTATTTTAGTATGCTATCTATTTAAATGTTTCCTTAATTAAATAGTTAATTTTATTTTATGATCTTATCGAGTGCAGAGCAAAACTAACGTATAAAAACAAATACTTGAAAATAATTGCAGCAATCAAATATAAAGCTCCACGCTTTTTTCCGCATAGTACTCTCTGAGTACTCAGAGAGCTCGTAGTGTCATGACTCTCCGTTCTCTACTTTCTGGCCAATATTGAAACATTATGTACGACTCAACATATTAATATTTATATATAAACTTTAAAAAAACTTATTTAAGATGGTAACAGATGAAAGATACTTATTTTGCAATATTGTAATATATTTGAGCATTAATTTTACTTTGTATCTAATTTTGCTAAGCTTACATAGCGATTATGAATAAGTAGTGAAATAATAAAAGCATATGTCATATAAGCTATCTAATAGCTGTAACGAAGTGTGTAACGTCATGGGAGGCTACGTCCGTCTGCATGTCACTCTGGCACTAACGGGTCTAATTCAAAAGAGAGTATAGATAATTAATTTTAAAAATGAACTTGATTTTGAAGACGTTTTTAATACTCATTATTTTTTTTATTTTTTTTAGTTTCCCACTGTATCCCGCACACAGCAGGCTAGGCAGAAGGAACATAGTATTAAGACACTCCGTTCCTCATTTTCCGCCGAATTCGGAGGCATTGCGTGTTAAGTGGCGGAACTTAACGCCGCACTTTGCCTCGCCTCGTTCTTCGACCAGAGCGAAAAAAATGGAAATATTAAATATTTCCACTCCTCGAGTGGGAATCGAACCCACAACCAGTAGCTTTACAATCACACTTTGTGCCACTGCGCCACGACTGGCCACGGTATATCATTATATTATTTTATATATAATTTTTTTTATCGTTTAGTGAGTGACTAATGACAAGCTTGTTTATCACTGTGCATCATCTAAATATACGTGTACGTGTACTTCTAGGACATTGAACCAATATTTATTAAGATTAAGTCCTAACCATGAAATATACAAAATTTCATATAAAATAAAAAAGTCAACTAAACAGCTATTAGTAAAAGTCAGCAATCAAGGCCGTCGTCTTCGTCGCTTAGTGTGGCAGTGATTGACTGTAAACGCCGTGGTTGTGGGCTCGATTCCAAATTGAGGGAATGATTATATTTAAATGATTTTTTCGTCGCTCTGGGACCAAAGACTAAGCGCAGTAATGAGTTTCGCCACTTCCCTCTTGATCTCTGGAGACTCAATTTCAGGCGGAAAGTGGTGAACGGAGTGTCTCGATATTAGCTCCTCTCTGGCTATGCGGGAAAACGTGAAGCTAAAAAAACACTCCGCTCTTTTTTTTTTATAATTCCATTTTATTACTCTACGGACATAAGGTCTGTACCTTTTTTTACATGATTCTTGTTTTATCATATGCAATACAATTTTTTTGTTTACAATTTCAGTACTTAAAAGTAAGACTTAAAGAATATAATATACCCTATATAAGAGAGTCCAGTTATTACAAAATTTTAAGTTGCCTATTTCCATTTTATACAATAATTAATGTATGAATATGAAGTGGCCAGTCGTGGCCCAGTGGCACAAGCGTGTGACTGTAAACGACTGGTTGTGGGTTCGATTCCCACTCGAGGAGTGGAAATATTTAATATTTCCATTTTCTTCGCTCTGGTGTCGAGGTAAAGCGCGGCGTTAAGTTCCGCCACTGAACACGCAATGCCTCCGAATTCGGCGGAAAGTGGGGAACGGAGTATCTTAATACTAGGTTCCCCCTGCCTACCCTGCTGTGTGCGGGATACAGCGTGAAGCTAAAAAAAATGAATACCCCGCTCTTTACCCATAACTTAAAACGGTCAATCACACGAGTGTCACGGTGTTTAAACAATGGTCATTACGCACCTATTTCTCGGTGTACATGCCTATTTAGGTTATGTGCTGTCTGACGTCTGAACGCAATGCTGCAACATCACACATTAATTAACTAGGCGTTAGATTTGTCAGTTATTACATATTTATATGTTCATTTTCTGTTCTTCACACTTTTTCCTGCCTAGAACCTAGTGTTATTTTTTAATTTAAATACTTAAACACTACAGACATACGGTCTCGTATCCTTTTTTTTCCATAATATGATTTGATTACAATTCTTAAATTACATTGACATGCAACTAAAAACTAAAATGACGTTTTAAATTAACTAAGCGAGTTATCCTATTGTATTTACTATACTTTTTTTTATAATTAACTTAATTCTTTATTAAGACAATAGACAATAGTGTTAAGACACTCTGTTCTTTACTTTTCACCCAAAATTGAGACGTGCCTTAAATGGCGGAAGTTAACTCCGCGTTTTATTAACAGTTGTAAATGTTAATATTAAGGTTAAATTGAGATTGAATTTAGTTTCATTTAGAGCAAAGCTTGAAAATTAGGGGTTATGCGCATTTTAAGGGGCCTTCTAAGCTTAAGTACATTTGGCACTGTTCCAAACTCCTTTCTCTACAATACTGCCTTCCGAGTCGGTGGTAGCTTTATGTACATTTGACGATTCAAAAGTGCTTTCAAAAGTCTATTTGAATAAAGATATTTTGAATTGAATTGAATACGATTGGCTCGGCACTGGCACAGTGAACCCATAATGTCAAAGAATAAGAATGCTAAGGAGTCTTCTTCGTCGCTACTCTAACAGACAGATCTAACTGTAAAAGTTATGGTTGCAAGTTCAAAGCCGATATCGGGAAACGATTTTCACTACCTCTTGGTAAGTAAGAGCACGGCGTTGAGCTTTGCCACTCAAAAATATCTTAGATTCAAATCGAACGGAGTGTCTTAACATAATATTGTCTCTGCCGACTCTCCTCAGTCAATCAGAATAAGTGAAGAAAGTTATTTAGATTTACATTTGTGCAATTTTTTTACTAAGTAGTTATAGAAAGCGGAGAACGGAGTGCCTTGGGACTAGGTTTTCTCTGCCTATTTTGCTATATAGCTTCAAGCGTGAAGTTAGAATATTTAACTTTTCATTTGGTCAATTTTTACCATACTTCTTGAGACTTCTTATATATTAAGGAAGTATTTTTTTAAGATTACTAAGAACTAATAATAATTAAAAGGTCAAATACTATTTAATATGAACAATAAATACTAAGAAAATCTTCTATAAAAAATCTTTAAAACTTATAAAGCGTTTATTTTAGGATTTCAGGAAATAGTTGAAACTTTGATAAAATACAAGACAAAAAATAACATACAGAGAACTCATTCGTAGAGCTAGTTTTTGTAGTGGGGTATCTAATCTTTTCTATAGTTATTATAGTAAGTTAGTATCGTCGTGGAGTGCTACAGCATCTGATTGCACCGCGATGGTTGTGGGATCGATTCACACATGGGGGTGTGATTATTTTTAAATTTTCATTTTTTCGCTCTGGTACTTGGTTAGCGCGGCGTTAATTTCCGTCACTCACCACACAATGTCTTGATTTCGGACGAAAAGTGGAGGATGGAGTGTTTTGACACTAGACCTACGTTGACTTCCCCGCTATGCAGAAAAAGCATGAAACTGTTTAAAGTTTAAAGCTTATTTTTAAAGTTGCAAAAGTTAAAACTTACAAATGCTATTTAGCCACCATTAATTTGCTAATCGAGGTCAGGTTGATCTATAAATATTATAGAGATGATTGAAATGAGGAAGATCATTTATACGACAGCTAGTATACGATATGAAAATGCTACAAGTTCAAAAACCAAATAAAGACTTTTTTTATTAATATAATAATATTATACTTAATTCGTTTGCTACAATAACAGAAAACAGTCTACTACCTATCGGAATTTATTATATATATTTTATATTAAGACTCTCATGTGAAAACTTTTCGTATAAATAAAATAAATAGCGCAAAACTACATATACGACCCCAACGTGGCACAGCGGGATGCCGTCTCACTGTAAACGTGATTGGTAGTAGGTTTGATTTCCATTCGAGGTCACGATTACATTACGGCACATAGTAGGAAGTAAGTTTCGCCACGCAACCCACAATGTCTCTATTTCAGATGGAAAGTGGAAAACGGAAAGTTTTATCATTAGGTTCTCTATGACTACCTTGCTATGTACCTTTGTCATTTGTTTCTTTTAATCATTTTTTATTAAGTAGTTATTTAAAACACTTGGTTAAAGGAATATTGTTATTTTGTACTGAAATGTAGGGCATAATATAAAATTATTAACATAATATGCAAAATTAACTTAAAACCTTGCAAAAAAACATCTTGCGTTGACAGTTAGTCATATAATATACCCATCGTATACCCATCTAAACTGATCAGCCACTGGGTACGAAACGTAAAGCGTTATCAGTCGGCGATCGGCGTTCGCACCCGAGCGGGCACCCTCGAATTATGAAGGAATTACACGACTGGGCGGGTGACTATGCAAACTTTAGACTAAAGTCAAATAATTTATTATATTAATATTTTTATATAACTTACTACTTTTTTCTTAAAGTGACATACTTTTGTGTTCACTTTAACGCCAAAAGAAAAGTTGCCGTAATGATTATGTTGTGTTTTGATATTATATAAACATTTTCCTTTGTCATAAGATTGTGGCCAGTCGTGGCCCAGTGGCACAAGAGTGTGACTGTAAACGACTGGTTGTGGGTTCGATTCCCACTCGAGGAGTGGAAATTATATTTCCATTTTCTTCGCTCTGGTGTCGAGGTAAAGCGCGGCGTTAAGTTCCGCCACTTAACACGCAAGCCTCCGAATTCGGCGGAAAGTGGGGAATGGAGTGTCTTAACACTAGGTTCCCTCTGCCTACCCTGCTGTGTGCGGGATATAGCGTGAAGCTATTATTATATTAATCTATTTAAATAACTTACTACTTTTTTCTTAAAGTGACATACTTTTGTGTTATTAGTTCACTATAAAGCCAATAGAAAAGTTGCCGTAATGAGTATGTTGTGTTTTGATATTATATAAACATTTTCCTTTGTCAAAAATCAACAAGCATCTGCTTTCAGCAGATGCTTCAATTTGCTTGAATTCGCTGTATTAATTTTGAAATAAGTAAAACTATATTTAAATATAAAATAAATGTTCATAAACGTTTAATAATAAACGTTCACATATTTTTATTAAAAAACAAATATTTTTTTGTCTATTTGCTTAGATATTGCAACAATATGTTTTTTAGTTGTGGCCAGTCGTGACCCAGTGGCACAAGCGTGTGACTGTAAACGACTGGTTGTGGGTTCGATTCCCACTCGAGGAGTGGAAATATTTAATATTTCCATTATCTTCGCTCTGGTGCCGAGGTAAAGCGCGGCGTTAAGTTCCGCCACTTAACACGCAATGCCTCCGAATTCGGCGGAAAGTGGGGAATGGAGTGTCTTAACACTAGGTTCCCTCTGCCTACCCTGCTGTATGCGGGATATAGCGTGAAGCTAAAAAAAAAAAAATTTTTTTACTTCCTGAAATGCAACTTTTCTTGTAGTATTTAATGTAATTATCCTCTTTTAAAAATACAATAACTCATCCAGAAAAATAGTTATGTTTTTATGCATCTTTTGTACTTTCCAATATATGTAGATAGATGATAATTATGTTTGCTTTATTTCCGCGTTCAATTAATCGTCGACCTCGTTCGAATGGAACTTATCGATTGTGTACACACTCTCTTTAAATTAAATTAATTTAGCTTCACGTATTTTACTGCACAGGAGGTCAGAGAGGACCTAGGGTCAAAATATTCCCTCCACTTCCCGAGATATTGCGTGTTGAGTAGTGTAAGTTACCGCCGAGCTTTGTCTTAGGTACCAGATCTAATAATTGATAATTTAAATATAATCATTCCCCCTAGTGGGAATTGAACCCACAACTATTGCATCTACAGTCAGACGTTGTAACACTGCGCCATGGCGGCCTAAGGAATTAGAGAACCAGATCATTAATACAATATCATAAATTAAGGTATACCTATTGACAATATTATAAAAAGTCTCAATATACAAGTTTAAGTAGTCACACTAATTGAGCACGTAAAATTTTTAAAAAAAGTCACACACATCTGCCTTCCGTCTCCGGAGTAGCAATTACATAAGGAAATAACAAAAGTACAGACATTTTTTAACAACTTTCTTTTGCCAGGCGACTTGTCAAAATTAACGTCTTACAAATTACCGCAAATGAGTTATTGTTTTAAACGTGCCGACTCAAAGCTGAAACTAAGGCGGCTGATTTTTACTTTAGAATAACTATTATTAACTAAAAACTTGGAATTGAAATGAAATGGAAAACGGAGTGTCTTGACACTAGATTCTCTCTTACTATTCTGCTAAGCTCAAAAAGAGCGTGAATCTTTTATTTATTAACTAAAAAATATAATATTAATCTTTTTTCAAAGTTAGACAGAGTGTAGTGTACCTAGTGTTAAGACACTCCGTTCCCCATTTTCTTTGCCATGATACCAAAGCGAAAAAATTGGAAATATTAAATAGGTATGAGCGGAATACTCGAGTGGGAATCGAACCCACTACTAGTCGCGTTTACTGTCACACTTAGTACCCCAGATTATACTGAATTATATTAAATAGTTCATTATATTTAATAACTTTTAACACTTATGTCAAATGAAATCTAAAATTATAAGAATTTTTGCAACCTAATGTTGAATCTAGTACCTATCTACGATATGATAGCAAAATAACCAGTATCCATATAAACAGCTTTTTATAATTTAATTTATGATAGCATTAATACTTTGTATTCCATAGTGAGATGCCATAGTTTATGAGATAAGAATTTATATTGAAAAATACTTGCTGTAATCACAGTAAAGTAATTTAATTATAAAAATTGTTAAAAAACACTGCCCTACCAAATACGGATCCTTACAAATCATATCACATCTTGTACTCTAGCGATCTGCACGCGGCTTCGTTTACAGTCATTCTTACAGCAATTCTGTCGAACAAAATTTAAATTTTGGTTTTAACTTTTGTATTTGTATCAAGTGAAATAAAATAAACACTAAATGTTAAAGGAAGGATCCCTAAAATGTAATAGGTAGCTAAAACTACACTTAAATTGGTTAAGTTGTTTCTGATAATAGCGTGCACAAAAGCACAGATAAACAGAAAATAATCGTAGTTTTGGGTTCTATTACATGGATAAATGGCCCCAATAGTATTTTTTCTTATACATCTCATATGCACAGACAGCAATCAGTTACATTTTTATTATATATATGTATGGATTAATTTCACAAAGTATTTATTATCTGTATTAGGCATCCGTTTTAAATCTGTAAATGGTATGAAATTCATTCCATCGACCATTCTCAATGAAAATTCGCGAAAAAATAATGTAACCGAAACAAATTGACTGACGCATTCCTCCAGATATCTATCCGATAGATAGCATAGGTGCGAGCGAGATAGATATATTTTCGTAACCGCCGCTTCAAAGGGGCGTGTACAAATAGATAGCTTCCTTCAACTCGCTTCCATTAGCTTTTTATTTATCTGTTGAATGAAAAAGTTCTTAATTGGCCGGATTCTTTATTATTGAGTTATTATTGTGTTTAATATGGAATTGAATTTCATTTGTTATTCCTGTTTTAATTCTTTAATTGTTTTTTGTGTACTGTTAACAATTAATTGAAGCTTATAAGCAGATGATAGGGTAATAAAGTATTTTTTACGCGAATTTTCCTTATTGCCAAGGACTGTGTTATGTAAGAATATTAACGTGTCCCTCGCAAGTAGCAACAAAGACATTTGTCTTAAAATTTTACGAACTTATATGTTTCGGAGAGATTTTACTTATTAGCTTAGTAGCAGAGAATGCCTAGTGACATGACTCTCCGTTGACCTCTTCCTACCTGAATGAAACCCAACGCCACTCTTTGTATTGTCACAAGAGCGGAGAAAATGAAAGTAATTAGAAATATAATCGTTGCCCCAAGTGGGAATCGACCCACAACTAATGGCGTTTTAAAGGTACTTTAACTACTACGCCACGATGGCCTCAGCTTTACTTGTTAATTATGATGTACATATAAGGAAACAAGAGTTTTCAATTTCACGTGGAAATCTGGTAAGTTGTTTGTCTTAACAAAGCGTGGCGTTGAGCTCCGCAACTGAATGCCTCGAACTCGAGTGTAAAGTGGATAGCGCAGTACCTGAACACTAGGTATGAGACACATTGACACATGTGTCTCGTTTATCTAAATACGACTAATTGCAGCAGTGGAAGAGAAAAAATGAAATACAACATTTGTAAATCGAGTGTAACTTTAACGATAAATCAAACAGAAAAGACACTTTCCAGCTTCACACTTTTTTCGAATAGCAGGTCAGTCAGAGAGAACCAAGTCAGGCCACTCCTATCTCCACTTTTCATCTGAATAGATTCACGTATTAAGTTGCTGAGCTCAGCGCCAATTTTTTTTATACTAGAGCGGAAAAAAATAAATAGGTATACCTAATCATTTACTTCAATTCGTGGCCAGTCGTGGCCCAGTGGCACAATCGTGTGACTGTAAACGACTGGTTGTGGGTTCGATTCCCACTCGAGGAGTGGAAATATTTAATATTTCCATTTTCTTCGCTCTGGTGTCGAGGTCAAGCGCGGCGTTAAGTTCCGCCACTTAACACGCAATGCCTCCGAATTCGGCGGAAAGTGGGGAACGGAGTATCTTAATACTAGGTTCCCTCTGCCTACCCTGCTGTGTGCGGGATACAGCGTGAAGCTAAAAAAAAAAATACTTGAATTGGAATCGAACCAGAAACCATCCCATTCACTGTCTGACGGTTTTCCACAGTCTTACGGCACCACGATGACCTATACCTTAATCATTAATATAACTTTCTAATTTTCATTATATTTTCGGCGACTAGTTATTCTGCTTGCCTTTTTGATCGTTATATGGCTAGTTCTGTAATTGTTTCTTACATAATAAATCACAAAATTAAACTCAGTGTGATGTTACGCTTTACTTCAGTAAATAATAATAAAGATTATTTATAGATTAGTAGTACCAGTCAAAACAAGAAAGGATTATATTTATTCATTTATCTCTCTGGCAAATAGAAAGCGGCGTTGATATGCAACACTCAACACACAATACGTATTCAGATGGAATGTGAAGTATATAGATAGATAGATAGATAGATAAATTCTTTATTGCACACAAAACAAAACACAAGTACATGATTGCAGTATGCAAAGGCGACCTTATCACTATGAGTGATCTCTACCAGGTAACCTTAGGCAGATACATTTTAAAATATAGTACATCTAGGGGTGCAAAAAAAAGAAATGTACATTCATTGTATACATATTTGTAAAACAAAAAAAAAATTAAAAAAACATATATTAATAGTATCTTAACAATAGATAATCTCTGCCAATTCTGCTGCCTTCTGCTATACGGTAAAGGAATTGTGTTAAAATCATTACCCCAAGTTTGGTTTGAGCACACAAACGTTGAAATATAACATTTCACAAAGTTATATTAATAGAAACTCACAAAAATAAGACACAAAGTTCAGTTAAATATATTTAAAAACATAAAACTCATTAATATATCATTAATCTCTATAAAACAACGTACATATCAAAATAGTCATTCGTCATTTACTTCCTAGGCGTGTTTTTTGCCTTACCTTACTACTTGTTAGTAAAAAATCGCATTAAAGGACACCTTTCGGTACCGGTGCAACTAATAGATTATAAATTACATGTAACTGGGACACAGCTATTTAGTTTTGAGATGGACATTAGTGATGGTTAGTTCGTTTTTTATTGTTGTTCAGGTGTAACGGAATTTGAAAGGAAGAAAGGAAGAAGATATTAAGTATTGTACAATATTTAGTGGCCAGTTGTGAGAGACACAAAGTGTGACTGTAAAACGACTGATTGTGGGTTCGACTCCCACTCCAGGATTGGAAATATTTCTTATTTACATTTTCTTCGCTCTGGTGTCGAGGTAAAGCGCGGCGTTAAGTTCCGCCACTTAACACGCAATGCCTCCTAATTTGGCGTAAAGTGGGGAACGGCGTGTCCTAAAACTAGGTTACTGAAGCTAAAATAAAATAAAAGAACAACGTCAAATATTTTCTTATAAAATAAGATAATTACTTACTTCATTATAAATAGATGTGCTATAATTTACGATAATTATCTTCGCAAGTAAAATTGATTTTATCTTAGTAAATATGGCAATAACTCGAATCGAATGTTAAATAACTTAATCAATTTGGCGTATATCGTCACACAGCCGAAATAGCTCAGTTGGGAGAGCGTTAGACTGAAGATCTAAAGGTCCCCGGTTCAATCCCGGGTTTCGGCAGATAAGAAATGTATTTTTTTATTAAAAAATATATTACATTTGTTGGTATGATTCATGTTACATTATTCGAAGGAAATATTGTAATATTTGTATAAAGCTTTTAGTGGCACATATACAATACATTTTTAAATAATCATGTTAATAATTTTTCTAATTTACTTCTTAAACTTCAAAAGTTGCTTTATAATATTAATGGCTTATTTAAAGATCTTTAAATATTTAAATATTTATTTCTACAATGGTTAATGTGCACATTAAATATCTATTAACCTAAGGCTCATTTACCTATAAAATGAGATACGTGTGATGTGTGTGCGGTACAGCGTGAAGCTAAAAAAATAAAAAAATATCTACATATTGCCTATACTTAGCAGACTTAGCATATCTGTGTACTGCGTTACGAATTCCGTTATAAGTTAGTACATTTATAACCAGGGCCAGTCGTGGTGCAGTTGCACAGGCATGTGACTGTAAACGACTGGTTGTGGGTTCGATCCCAACCCGAGGAATGGAAATATTTAATAATTCCATTTTCTTCGCTCTGGTGTCGAGGTAAAGCGTGGCGTTAAGTTCCGCCACTTAACACGCAATGCCTCCGAATTCGTCGGAAAATGAGGAACGGAGTGCCTTAACACTAGGTTTCCTCTGCCTACCCTGCTGTGTGCCGGATACAACGTGAAGCTAAAAAAAAACATTTGTAAATACGTATTTGGCGCAGTCTACGTGATCCTCTGACTGCAAACATGATAATTGTGGGCTTGATTTCCACTTGGTTGACAGATTGTATTTAATTTATTTTCATGTCAACTCTCTGGTACTTAAGACAGTACGCGATGGTAAGTTACGCCACGCGAGGTGCTATGTTTCAATTTCGGGCGGAAATTTCAAAACGAAATGTCTAAGCTCTCTCTTACTACCCATCTGCTATGCGATAAAAAGTGTTAAGTTGAAAAAGTGAAAAAAAATCTATAAATAATTAAAATAAATATATTTTTATTAGATAAACAATATCGTGAAGAAGACGACATGTATCAAACTATACGAAAGTGTGCTTATCAATCTTAACTCCCGCCTTCCAGCATGCAGTATCTCTGGAGGACAAATAACTTATTATTTGGCTACTAACTACTACTACTACTAAGAGTAAAAATAAATCTGCTGTTCTTTTACTTATTATTATCGTATATTATAATCCTATCATATACAATAATCCATGGATAAAGTGGATTTATATGAGTTATTTATTCCAAAGTCGTCACACTCTAGTAAAATAGATTAGGAATAGAAGATGAAAGAAGTAACTTTTGTAAATTGAAAAATTTGAAAAAAATAATCATAAATAGGCGCTTTGTATGAAAAATATTTCCTCATGTATATTATTAATGACATTCCTGATGTTTAGCTTCTTTGAATTTTCTATGATGTCATTCTTCTTTGTAAGCTGTATACTATAGGCAGCTATACCTAAGCGCATCACAAAAAGACTCTACTTATTTCATCTGTCACTCATTGTCACCTGTCCTGTGAGAATGATCGCCATTTTAATCAGATTGTTAGATACCTTTTTCATTATAATATAATAAAATTAATTATTAAAAAGTAAAATATAAGTTATTTTATACGTTACTCTTTTTCTACAGCTTTAGGCATACAGACAGAAAACCTAGTGTCCAGACACTCTCCACTTCCTATCCGAAATCCATACATTGCGTGTCGATTGACCTTCTTAAATTCTATAAAAAAAAATAATCGGAGTAAACCAAATTTTTGAATGATTCGTAGCCATCCTATTTGAAACCGTTCTTCCATTTCATTATACAAAATTATTACACGTTTGATACGATGACTTACTTTTTCATGTTAACATGTCAGCAGGAGGGAGATTTTTAAGTTTTCTCGAAATGAAACAGTACTATAAGATCTAGGGTCAAACATAGGCTATTTTTTATACAAATCGTCCTGGAAAGGATGAAAGCGACGAGCGAAGCTATAGCAGGTTATTAATTTATTATACTTTATCCAAAAGTAGCTTTCCTATCCTCAGTATTTGAATAAAACTTATTTACATTATAAATTTAAAAAAGAAATACATATTAGAGACAGTGTAAACACTCTCTTATAGCATCCTAAGTCTTTAGCATGTTTGAAATCGCTGTTTTATTGTGAGTGATTTGACAGCGCTTCTAAATCAGAGCATTTCGTAATTAGACGCAATCAAACCAATTTGTAAGAAGGAAATAAGAAATTGACTTTAATAGTTTTTAGTGAAATATTTGTAAGCTTTTAAATTAATTGTGGACAAATTGAATTTAGTTTTAGATGTACAAGTGATGAGGGTATTTATTTTATTTTAATTTTTGACTGGAATTAAGTTTAAGGGGCCGTCGTGGCGGAATGGGACAGCGTCTGAGTGTAAACGCGTAGGTTGTGGCTTCGATTTCTAATAGATATTTAGATTATTTTCATTTCTCCGCTCTGGTACCTACGACAAACTACGGCATTGCATTTCGCTATTCAATGCGCAATGTCTTGATTTCGGTCAGAAAGTGAAGAGCGGAGTGTCTTAACGCTGTGTGTCTTAACGTGTCTTCTCTCTGACTACCCTGTTATGCGGGGAAAAGCATGAAGGTACATGTGCAGATATTCACTTAGAAACATAACAGTAAAAATAATATTTTTATTAATTTTATTAGGTAAAGAAAAGTCTATATAACTAACAATATTATTAATTACAGATTTTAATGGTAATATATACACACGCAAGTAAGGTTTTTGGTTCAGCTTCACATTTTCCCTGCATCGCAGAATACACAAAGACTCCGCTTTCACTTGAATTCGATATGCAGTGGCAAAAATCAATACTGCACTTTCTCTTACCGGAGCAGAGAAATGAAAATAATTTTAAAATACTCATTCCCTCGAGTGGAAATCGAACCCACAACCAATTAGTTTCACAGTGAGATTGACATCCACTGTGCCACGATGAGCTCAACATAAAACATAATACAACATTCCAAAAAATAAAAACTTTCTTCGAATGTTTTATAGTTCTTGTAAAAAGCGTCAACATAATTTAAAATTTTATTGTGATTATATTTTAAGTATAGAAAATAGCCAGCGGGAGCGGGAGCGGTCGCAATGTGTTTTATTTGAGGCAGCCGGGCACGCGCCGGCAGCTCCGCCGCGTCTATACTAGCGGGACATACCGGTATGAATAAATCTGTAAAAATAATATAGAAATATATTATTATTTTTTTTAATATAATATAAGTATAATATTTAATTACTATAAATGTTAGTATTAGAATAATATTTTCGTATTATTTTTTTAATGTATTGTTTAACTTATTCGCTTTTATTTATCTCCTTTTTTGTAAAAAAATACACATAATTATTATCTAACATCACTTATTTGTGTTAATCTATGTATTTCTAATGTAAATATAAATTCAGCAGGTCTCGTCTATTTTAAGCAACTGCTTCGAGGTAGCGGTAGAGCTTGACGGTAACCGCGACCTCGAGTAATGCAGATTGGTGGGCAACTGTGGGGTTTTAGTGAGCAGGATGCAGAAGCATGAGCCTCACATAGTCCGTATGGCGTTACACATATTCGGACACCCGTAACAGGGTTTCCCCACGGGAGAAAAAAAAAGGTAGGTCTGGTTTGGTCTCAGGTCTGACTGTACCATTAATACTCCATAACCGCCGTGGTTATAAATTCAAAGTTTAAAGCCTTAAAGTAACAATTTTGTAAAACCATTAAAACCATTTTCAATAACAAATAATGTTTTAAGCAACAAGTAAATATGTAAATATGTATGAATTAGTCTAACATTACATATTGCTAAAGCGGTTTTAAAAAATATTTTAAATATATAAAATATCATTGTAAAATATAATTTTTCAAATCTATGTCGTACCTTTGAAATGTCTATAAACTTAATCAATACGTAATTAACATAACTGTGACACGAGGGTATTTAAAAAACATTAAAAAACAGCTGTGAAGATGATTTCTTGCAAAATCACCACAACTAATTTATCATACTAAACGAAAGTCTATTTAATAAACATAAAGGGCCATAAGGCGCGACATGGCAGGTGGATATAACTTTATATATTAGATGACTTAATATGAAAATTTATTCAAAATAAAATAGTATTTTAAACCAATATAAAGCTTTGTTAGCTATTGTCGTGATGCACAGTAATAAAGTAATTTAGTAAGCTCTCACCGGTTATAGGTTCAAATAACATTCAGGGGGCTGTTTATTAATTAAATAATTCATATTTATTCTTTCTTGTCAGAAAATAATATGTAATATAAAACTAAAGTGTCAATAAAATTTTGAAAATATAGATAATTAAAAGTAATATTTATTAAAAATATACATATTATATTTTTATGAGAAGCTACTATGAACAAAACTAATTGTCTTCGACACGTAATTATGAACGGTTAATACTTACTCTATTTATTAATTGGTATATTCTCTGGTCAGGCTGGTCTGATCTCAGGTCTGATTGTACCATTAGGTAATACTTAATAACCGCCGTGGTTATAATTTCAAACTCTATTCAATGAAATAAAGAAAATTATAATAAACACGTTGCTGACAGCCAACAAAGTGATTTATCACTATTTCCCCTCTACATAACCCTCAAAATTTGACAAATGAATTAATTTAAAATCAAAATTTCAAATTAACCAATTACCTCTTACGTAATATCCATATTAAACAATCATACACCTTCCAACCGATAAGAATTTACGAGACTATATTAAGTCAAATTATAAAATTGGGCGACGCAAACCTCCAGACAAATTAGTGAGCGGATTTATTATTAACGTCAAGTGCACTTTGACGATTACCGTCTTGCAGCGTCTGGGAGTCGCAACAAATTATGCTTATGCTATATCCATGTGATATTAGCAAAGCCTTTCTTTCCACCTGCTCCGGAAAGATTTGAGGCAAAATTTGAGAAGCATCTCTTTGGTTTAAATGGCTTGGTGCAGATTTTTTTTTGTATTCAATTTTTGATTATCATAATGTAACTAGTGTTTTTTATTAATAAGTTTATTTTTTGTGATTTTTCTTGCTTAGGATTATAAAACAGCAGCTCTAAGCCTTCCGTTCTCCCGGGTGATATTTATAATATTTTTTTAGCTTCACGCTTTTTCCCGCTCACAGCAGGGTAAGCAGAGAGAACCTAGTATTAAAACTCTCCGTTCCCCACGCACAGCCGAATGCGGAAGCATTACGTATTAAGTGGCGCAACTTAACGCCGCGCTTTGCCTCAACACCAGAGCGAAGAAAATGGAAATATTAAATATATCCACTCCTCGAGTTGGAATCGAACCTACAACCACTTTACAATAACACTTTGTGCCAATGCGCCACGACTGGCCCTTATAGTAATTTCAAATTTGATAGGAGCATGATTTGAACGCGCGGATCTTGGATAGGTGCAATGAAATATATATTTCAGCGCAATTATACAGTTTAGTAAAATTTTACGTTACTTGCTTGCTTCTTCCCGTATCCCGTAGGATAGCCAGAATGCACCTAGTGTTAAAACAATAATATCTTAAGTTGTCATCTCATTTAAAAACATTGCGTGTTGGCCTTTGTTTTCTACCTGAATAAAGAAATAAAAAGAATTTGAATATGTTAATTCCTCCGAGTGGTAATCGAACCCACAATGAATCTCGTTTACAGTCAGACGCTGTTCCATTGCCGTATTTAGCTCCTAATATATTGGTATTTTTTAACTCATTTTATTAATATGAAATGTTATATAAGAAGGGGCCAGTCGTGGCGCAGTGGCACTGGCGTGTGACTGTAAACGACTGGCTGTGGGTTCGATTCCCACTCGAGGAGTGGAAATATTTCCATTTTCTTCGCTCTGGTGTCGAGGCAAAGCGCGGCGTTAAGTTCCGCCACTTAACACGCAATGCCTCCGAATTCGGCGGAAAGTGGTGAACGGAGTGTCATAACACTAGGTTCCCTCTGCCTACCCTGCTGTGTGCGGGATACAGCGTGAAGCTGTTATATAAGAAAGTAGTAATATAGAGTAAATAAATTAATAGTAAGTATTACTTATTTTAAGTCGTATATTTTTTGGAAATTAACGTATTTCTGTGTAGGATTTAAGAATTCACTGATTAGTAAATATCAAAGGATGTAGCGAATCAAATGTGAATTATGCACATTCAATTATTTGATGATCTCTGGAAGGAAATGCGAGTACGTGATTATGTACTGAACATATCTGTGCCTGCTTTTTGATGATACCAAATTGAAGGGAAACTATGGGCCTTTAAGCTTGTACTGTTATTAATGCTAATAAATTAGGGCATGTATTTATAAAGTTACTTGGAATCCAAACTTAGATAAGTACGAAATCAATGATGTAAATAAGACATTAAAATGTTTAAATTAATTAAATAATTTTATTATAATATACTTTATATTACAATAAACTAAAACAATTAAATATTCTTAGAAAACATAAGAATTTAAACTTCGTGGGAATCGATCCCGCTATATTATAACCATCCTAGACTACTAAGCTATACGTTCATTTAGAAGTTGGACAGTTTTCATAAACCCGGAAAGTTCGAATACGTTCGTAACGTATAATCTATATAAAATAGCTTGTCCTGCTTGTCCTATTCACTGCCACACTGAATTATCGTCACCGAGCCTATTCTATTGAACTTAGTTGCATGATTTTTTGTTTGTAGACATATTTAATGTAATAGATGCTCATTAAAAATGAGATTTTAAAGTTACAAACATGAAAATTTATTTTGAAATTAAACTATTTTCCACTGGATTAAAAGTCCGTAATCACAGGTAGAGTCTACTGTAAAGTGTTAGAAACGTAGAGTTTTATCATTTTAATTTCGAATACAAAAAAATACGTGATTAATCCGTTTAAAAATAGTATAATTTCAAAATGTGTAACAATCGCGAAAACAAAGAACTTAATATGAAATTTTATGTCTGGGTTATTAATTAAAATAAGTACATATATATTTCAGTAGGTGCGAGAATTTTGCCCTTAAGAGGGTGAAATAAGTGCTAAAAGTTTGTATAGAAGTCGATCAATTTAATCACGCCAGCGAAGTCGTGTCTAACAATAGCTAGTTATTTATACGTTTTCTAAAAACGTTTTCCTTTACCTATGCATGTATACAAAACATTTAAAAAATCTCATATATTGCAAAAAAAATACAAAATTGCAAATTAAACCTTCCCATATATATTTATCTTGCCATTGTCAATTTTTAGCTATTAAAAAAATCTTGTTCCCCACTAAAATTTTATAGGTATTACCTAATAAAATATAATCATACTCGAGATTGGGTCAGCTGTCTCCCAAACAGGTGGTTGTTAGAACTTTACAAACGCGAAAGTAACAACTGACTAATTAAGGCAATTTACATCGCACGACACTCATCTTGACGTATGCGGGTGACGCATCGCTTCCAATACTACTACAAACCTATATTTTCTTTGGGCAATTATTATTATAAAAATTAGTAGCAGATAGGTGTCGGTTTCATGCCCGTATCATTGATACTGTAATTATGATACTCGTGTATACATAGTGTAGTAGGTTTTTGTTTCTCTTTTTTTAGTGTCACGCTATATCCCTTACGCAGGAGGATAAGCAGAGGGAACTTGGTGTTAAGATACTCCGTTCCGCTCCGCTCCGTGTTAAGTAGCGAAACTCAACGCCGCGCTTTGCCTTGACACCAGGGCGAATGGGAATTTTTAAATATTTCCACTCCTCAAGTGGGAATCGAATCCACAACCAGGCGTTTACAGTCACATGCTTGTGCCACTGGGCCATGACTGGCCACAATTATTTTATTCTTTATTTTTCAAATTAATTAAAAATCATGTTACATAGCACGTACTTATCTATACATTAATCAATATTATTAATATGATTCTGTCAAAAAATTGAAATGATAAGTTGAAGCAATAGTTCAAGTTAACCGTATCTTTTTAAACATTTTTAAAGTGTTATTCCACACTTAGGAAAATTCGAATCCCGCTGCGTTCAAATTTTTATACGTTTTCTTTAAATGTCTTTTTTTAACCGTATCTCCTTATATTATTGCTTATGATGTTTTTGAACTCAAATATTTCCCGATTCCCACTCGAGGAGTGGAAATATTTAGTATTTCCATTTTCTTCGCTCAGGTTTCGACGTAAAGCGCGGCTTTAAGTTCCGTCACTTAACACACAATGACTCCGAATTGTGTGCGGGATACAGCGTGAAGCTAAAAAAAATATAAACTTGATACTAGTTTCATATGTCTGAATGGTCGTCAGATTAAAACTTATTTGGAGAATGCGTATATTTATAACATTAGGGGTTCAGATTTTCTGCGTTAACTTCCACCACATAGACAGTACAATACTCTATAGTTAGTGAAAAGTTACGGAATAATATTATCGGTGACAATGGCTTAAGACCCCATTATAGATATTTGCCAGATAAAATGTCTATATTTATTATCTATGCATTTAGTAAAAATGTAACTAACTGATCATGCTTGTGCTTGGATGATATTTGAGAGTTAAGTTGAATGACAAGTGTTCCTTCGTCCAATACAATAATATATTTAAAAATCATGACGCCGTCGTGGCGCCTTTAGATAGCATCCGATTGTAAACAAGATAGTTATGGGTTCTATTCCTACTCGGGGAAATTATTATATTTTATTTTTTTCACTTTGGTACCAAAAACAAGCGTGGCGTTTACTTCTGCCACTCGACATGCACTCAACATGTTTCGATTTTGGATGTAAGTGGCGGATTGAAGTATGGTGTCTTGAAATTATGTTCTCTAAAGGCACGAATAGGCGTAAAGCTACTTTTTCTCTAAAGTATATGTAAAATAGGGTATAGTAGTGATACATACTCTAGCACTATGGAGCAGATGTTTTAGAATAAAAAAAAAGAAAAACATAACTTAATACAAATGTTCATTATTTAACTTAATTAAACCAAACCAAATGTACTGCAAACTAAAATATATCCTAACAGAATCTTAGTACGGCATTAAATGCTTAAACATAGCATGTTATCGATTTAAATATACCCGGGAGGCTAAATACTAAGTAACATTACGTAATATTATTGAAATCAGTTCGGGAGCCTCGGCCACCTTAGCTGCGATGCGCACGCGACGCGCTGGGTGCTAGAGCTGGAATAAATTTGAATTGAAATTTATCGATTTGTAATATAATATCGATTGTAATTATTTATTTCTGGTCCTTATATTTTTGATACCTTTTATGTATCTTTCGATTATACTGTTTTTCTAGCCCGACGAGGTGGATAGAGGGATCCTAGTGTCATGTAACACCTTATGAAAGCGAGGAAATAAAATCGAAGAAACGAGCCCCGAATAAGCATTGAACCCATAACCAAACGTTTATCCGATGTTCTTCTGCCCAATGCAGTTGCAATGCAATGCATTTTTTACAGTAGATATTCGTTTTTTCTCTTATGTATGTTGTTTCGTTTAAACATTAAAAATACATTTTAGAGCAATATATCTTAAGTGAGTGTAATATAAAACAAACATATGAATTTTTGTTGTAAAAACCTCCAACATTTGTTGAATATTTACTCCAATCGATGATTTATAAATCACATACTTAGTATAAAAACATCAATCTTATAAATATTTATTGAATATAATTCACTCTGTGAAGTTTTAATTACTGCGCTATGAAACAAGAATCGAAATAAATTCATTAAAAATTTAAATCTCCACTATCGTGAATATTCAACGGACGCATAAAGCTAGTAACCATTTCTACCACACCTCAACCATGATATATATTAACCGTTAAAAATTATTATTTGCTATATCCATTGCTAGCTTAGAAGAGATAAAGTAATAAATTTCAAAACAAAACAAGCAATGTATTAGCTATTAGATTAAATTACATTCTTTTAAAGTATGGCAGTACGGGTTCCGGAACCACCTGCGCCTGCGCACGCGTTGACAAAACAACTATAATTCCATACAAATTACTATGTACACATGGCGACACTAACGATTTAGAAGGCGCGTTAATTTCCAATCGATTATACTTATTAACTTAAAATCTGAAAGGTGATGGCGACAATTAACATAAACACACGTTTTATGTCTGTTGCATGTTTAGCTGAACGCATGAGATGCCTATCTAAATATTATATTTACAACTTTTGTTATTTAAAGATGTGTTTCTCTTTTAATTCTTTGAATACAGTTAAGAGTGAGTTGAAGGTATGTACAGATAAAGGTGAGCTCAAATTTCATAAAAAATGTTCTAAAGATTTGTGTTACAATTTAAAAAAACTGCTTCAAGTGTTTAATATGTTAAATATTGAAAAAGACATTTAGAAAACGTATAAAAATTTGAACGCAGTGGGATAAAAAAAATATATTGTAATATTGACTTTGACTTTGAATTATGGAAATATGTTTTAGTCAGCTCGTTACGAATAAACGTAATAAACTTAGAGGGACACCAACCCGCGCCGGACACCAAACTCTTTGAAATTGTCAAAGCGCTTTCACAACAAAGCCATACTAAGGTCTATATTCTATTATATAGAAATTTGCTTATTTCAATTATGCTTGTTGCAATTTATTTTTGTTATTAGTCTGTATATCGTAAGTTAAGTTCCGGCACTGAACGCGCAATGCCGAAATCGGCCGAAAGTGGAATGGAGTTAACACTAGGTTCCCTCTGCCTACCCAGCTGCGGGACACAGCGTGAAGCTAAAAAAAATGATGTAATAATTATGGAAATGTAGTGAAAATAATGGGAATCGAACTTACAAATAACCGTTACGTTTACAGATTTTGCAAAAATTTGTACAGTCGCTGTACTTTTGCATTACAAAAGTCTCATGTTTGATAATAGTCGGCTCATTACTAAAAAATACATAAAAATAAATATTGTAGCTCCTCTAAATATTCAGGCACTCATCCGTTTACATGTTCAAATTTATGTTCGCAGTAAGTCTTTAGGAAAATCATATTGATACAGGGGATAAAAATCAAGTAAGTCAGTAGTCGTGTGCACAGTTTGTTCAAAATCAGTGTAGCATTAAATCCCAGCTAGTTCACACGCGTGTCGCCTGGGCGTGGTGGCATATGAGTGACAACAGTTTTGTTGAGGGCACATAATAATTGTAATAAGATTATGTTTTGAATGATAAAAATGGATAATAAATTATTTTTTTATAAACGAGAATTAAAAAATAACTAATGATAATGCATCGTGCTTGTATTATGTATGTTGTATCTCTCTATGTTAAGTGTGTATGTTTGAGGTATTGTAGATTAAAAAAGGAATTGAGAATTTAGATATAGGATAATTTATGAACATAATATATTGAAACTTTTGAGAATCATTATCTTATTTCCTTCGTAACAACTTTCGCACTGCTCTTACTAACTTTCGAAGATTTCTTCGACATCACATATATGTTTCCTCTTCAGTGCTAAAACCAAATTTCTAAAAAATTTTGACGCTCCTTCTCGATCCCGGCAGGTTTTATGAATTGTATTTTTCAATACCAAAAATAAATCCGGTTAAAATATTTTGATATCAAGGTTTCTTAATTATTTTTTGTTTTAAGTATCAGATTCCAAATAAAAGCATAACGCTACAATTATTTACATCCTACATAAGTTATTTTCACAAAAAAAACTGAATTAATACTACAAGTTTTCAATACCGCAAAAAACAGACGGTGAAAACCAAAATATTTAGAATAAAATACTTCCCTGAATTACATTCGCTCCATAACCCTCTCATATAAGAAGGCTTGTCCCAACTGCCTTACTTCGAGTATTTATTTACTTTTTACCAGTTTTTGTCAAAAATCAAGATCTGACACATGTGTAATATAAATGATTTGATGTCATAGGCATGTAGATACCCAACCAAGCATGAATATACATGAATATCATTATATTATTATAATTGGATAAATACTTATTATTATTATTATTTTACTCTTCTGAAATATAGTAAACATCAAGTGTACAAAAGTACCCTATAAATCCAAGGCAATGTGTCGCGATCACATAAAATTAACAAAAATATTTACCGGTCGCTCTAAACAAAAACTGTTGCGCGACCAGTTCCTGCCAATTGTTATGAGAACCAGAATTTGCTCGAAATACTTTAATGAAATGCTTTATAACATAAAAGGTAATATATATGTGTACCTATGTTTTATTGTACTGTAGAATGGAAGAGTGAAGATCATTGTGATGAGTCTGACGATATTAGCTATCGTCGGTCGTGGGTTTGATTTCCACTTAGTGAAACGATCATATTTAAATTATTTCTATTCTATAACTCTAGTAATAAAACAAAACGCGGTCTTAAGTTCTGTTACTTAATACTGAATGTCTCTCTGACTACTCTACAAAGTAAGAAAAATGTGATGCATTATACAAAGAGATTTCTCTAATCTTATTTATTCTTTACCTATTCTATTAAAAAAATGATCACTTCTTGACTATAAACTCACAATCTAATTTGTCAAAAAAATTGAATGAAAAAAAGAGGATTGATTACGTAGAAGTCAGAATTGAAATTTTCAAAAAAATAATTTGTCATATCAAAACTACTTTAAGCAACCACTACATAAATAAACGAATCAACCAATTAATGTTCTTCATTGCTTACCACATTTTCCTTACTTACCATACAAATATTTTTTACTCAACATTTAATATTTCGAAAGATAACATGTCGGTCGGTCCATACTCCATACATACACGCTCATACATATAATATAAGCTGTCGCTTGCAAACTTGAACACCCGACAGCAAAAAATCAATAATTTCTAAAATACATAAACATGTTATCAGTAAAGAAGACTCATCAGCCTCTAAAAAGTGGAGCGATATATCGACAATTTAATTTTGTTTGCTTTGCGATTAATTTGAATTTCAAATTACAAGCTATTGCTTATGAGAACTGCAGATAGTTACAGGTTGAGATGATTAAATCAGTCTCAGGGCGAAAAAAAAGGGTATACAACTGCTGAATGGAATACTGCAAGGTGCTCACTTTAACCAGGACGGTAATGATGATGCGTTACATAATAAATCCTTAAGCTATTATCGTAAATAATTTTCGCGGCGTTGAGTACCGTTACTCAATATGCATGTCTTGATTTGAGGAGGAAAGTGGAGAGAGAGTATTGACATTATGTTCTCTTTGACTACCGTGCGCTTGCGGAAAAATTTGAAGCTGTATAATATTAGAATTTTCGATTAGATGGTAAAGAATTAGACTTAACTTAAAGTACTAGAGGGTTCATGTCCTTGGATATTTGGCACAGTTACTTGTTTAAGGGAAAAGTGAAGACCGAATTGACATCCACAAGTTATGTGTTGTATATCGCAACTTCAAAGATGCAAAAAATATTTTTACTAATTATTTCTATTACTCATAGGTATTTAAATATTTTAATTGCGTTTTGAGTATCTCTAATTCGGGCAGATATTACCGAACGGAGTGTCTTAACGCTATGTTGTTTCAGACTATTTTACTATGCAGGAAAAAATGTCAATAAATATACATTTTAATATTAATATGTTGTGCCTACACACATATTTTTCATTCATTAAAGCGTGTCTGATATTCGCGTTGACATAAACTCGATGTGAACAGAAGGAAATAGGTACAAGTTTTTCATATCCGTTAATAACATAATTATAAATATGACTACTTATTACTTACTAACATACCTTGTAATATATGTAACATATTAACTAAATACACCTGCAATATCTATAATTTTGTCCTTCGTTCTGTCATTTTTTATAAGCTGTAACTAATATTCTTAACTTACTTCTCTCCTAACTTTGTCTGTGTAGATTTAATAATAAATAAAAAAATCATTTTAAAATAAACTCATAAAACCAGTGTTCCAATTGACTTAAGCAACGTTTATGTCACTTTATACAAACGTTTACTCAAACATATTTTGTTAATGCTCATTTTAAATGGACCACTCAGTCCTACACTTTGATCGCAAGGCACTGACCCGAGCTCTTCTCTCTGCAACAAGATGGACAGAATGAATCCATGGTAAGCTAGTAGTTTTCCCTCTTTTTAGTATGTACAATATTTATTTTATATATTTATTGCATTTCCAATAAATAATAATTAAAGACATTGGATTTCTGTTTATCAACTGTAGATACCTATTAAACTTTAACTGCGCCAAATTTCATACCCTTCTATCTGCATAGTCTTCGTAAACAGGGGTCCATTTTTTTTCTTCGCTTATTTTATCAGGACAGACTATTTAATATGTGTGAATATTCAACTCAGTTGAGTTTTTGGTTATGGAAAGTGCAAGTCAAGCATTTATGACTTTGACAATATCATGTTGTATTGAGGATATACGAAGGAGGAGGCTGGTAAAAAAAAGATGTATTTATTCCAATAAAAAATAAAGTAGTGTTAAATGTTATTTAAACGGACAATTTATATTCTTACAGAGATATTAACTAAGCAATAAATTATTATTTTTCATTCCAAAATCAACCTTTTTTTATTAGTCCCGTTCTAAAAAAAACAAAATGACAGAAGCTAATATTAGTTTAGCTAAAATTAAAAACAAAATCAATTGTTTATCAAATAATCTTTAATTTCAACAAAATTAAAATTAAAAAATAATATTAAAGCTAACTGTTGCTAAATATCCCTTATATCAAATGATTTTAGAACTAAAACGATAAGAAATGTAACTTAAATTATTGCAAACACAAGAATCTCCGTTTTGGCGCCATATTCTCAATGCTTGTGATGTTCCATGACGGCGACTTCTTGTCTAGACTGGGGCAGTGTGAAGAAGAGCGAACCGAAGAAACATTACGTTAATTGACAGTGATGGGTAAATAATATTTAAGATGTTTTCAGCTTGTTGTTAAATTCTTGTTGGTATCGGAAAGCCCATTGCTTGAAAAGATTGTAAATTGACAAAGAACATTTAAAAAACGTATAAAAATTTGAACGCAGCTCCGCGCATTCTGAATACCGTTCAGGCACTCTCACCACTGAGCCATGCGTTCTACTACCAGCTGTGTCGAAATTATTATACGCTTTATTACAACTTATTTTTGTTGTTGTTAGCATCTCTGTAAAGATATTTTTACAAATTTCTGCTACCCAAAGATTATTCTACGAACAATCATTTGGCAAAAGAGAATGCTATTTATTTAAATACTTTAAACATTTTTAAAGTGTTTAAAGATTGCGATTTTTTTGAAAGTAAGAAATTAATACAATTTATCAGATATATTTTTTAAATGTAATAAAAAATAAGTATCTGTTTAGAAAATATAATGGGAAACCTTTAAAAAATCATTATATTTTTCTAAATGTATTACGTATATATGCTTATGAATTATGTTTATAAATTTTCAAAGTTAATCTTAGAACTTATAAAGTAAAGTATTTTTTATCAAACGTATGGTAACAAATAAAAAATTACATCGACAGACAAAAATCGATAATACATTTCGAAGTCCGGAGCCCTGCAGCTCAGAGCCTTAAAATAAAAAGAAAAAAAAAATTGTAACAGCGGTAGTTTCTTGAAATTTTAGTAAGTGTAACTACCAAATATTTAGCTAATGTATTCAACGCAAATAAGCGTTTGCATGTTGGTAGTCCGTGAGCAATTTACAAAGCGCCCTGAGGCGTCAAACGCGTGCGCAGCTTACGACGTATACAAATTGTCCGAACGTTCATGTTTACTTCTATTTGGCGTTAGATTGATTTACATTATCTGATTTTTAAAACATGATAAGTTTATCTGTATAAATATTATAAGTATAGTTAGAGTATCTGCTATAATATTATATTAATAAAGTTTTCATAAAATATTTTTTTCCCTTGGGGAGACGGGTATCCAATTCCTCTCCGTCGCTGGGTAGCGTCCCGTAAAAGGCGGGTGGTAGGAGATGCATTCTTCGACTGGCTCGCGACCACTATCATGTCAAAGATGAATCGCCAAACATGTGATGATGTGTTCCGGTTCAATGGCATGTAAGCCAGCTCTCCCCCTATTCTCACCATCCAATCAAGATCAAGTTTTAATTAAATTGAATATTACATTGTTAAAATTCGTGCAGAAGTGGAGGGCGGAGTGTCTTAACACTAGGTTTTCTTTTACTACCTCGATATGCAGGAAATATCTAACACAGATTCATAGCTGTCTGTGTGTTTGTTCCGACTAATGGAGACGGCTGAATCGCTTTTGGCCTAATATCACATATATTGCGTATTTTTTAAAACGTATTTTTAATTGAGATCATCGTGGCGCAATGGGACAGCATCTGACTATAACTCGATGGTTGTAAGTTTGATTCCCACTCGAAGGAATAATTGTATAAAAATTATCATTTTTTCGCTCTGTTACCAAAGATAAGGCGTTGAGTTCCACCAACACGCGATGCCTTGCCTTGTTTAGGTCTTCTCTGACTACCCTGCTATGCCGAAAAACACATGAAGCTGTTTTTTTTTTATTTTTAATAGTCGACATAGATTCTTCCTTTACCATCGTAAGGTAACTCACGTAACTTACCACCGTAAGGTCTAATATTAGCTAGAAACGTATTAGTAGCATTAAGTAGTATTAGTAACATTAAGTAGTATTAATAGTTTGTAGTAACAATTTACAAAGGAATTCGAAAAACTGGACGGTGTTCAACACATTAAAATGTAAAACAAAAATTCAACAATCTTTTTAATCCCATTCTTATCCCGTTATTTAACAATCTCTTCTGTATATCACAAAATATACAAGATAATTGTTAAGCATTCAAAAAAGCAGCTTTCTGCTTTTTTCCACATAGCAGGGTAGTCAGAGAGAGCCTAGTGGCAAAACTGAAATCGGGAAATAGCGTAGGCGAAACTTGTCACCACTTTGTCTTGGACATCCGACGGGACAAATGAAAAATAATATATAATCAATCCTGAGTTGGGATCGAACCCACAACTATCGCATTTTTAGTCAGACGCTGTCCTACTGCGCCACGATGACCTCAAACAATATTCCTTAACCAAAATTAACAATTCCCTTTTAAATCCCTTAATATTCATGTATTCACCCTCTCTAAATGAAGTTATAATTCCTAATTTAGGACTAATTAATTACGTTTTAAACTGTAAGATGATCTTGTATGTAATTTTTAATATTACTTGTAGAATATGGTAACGACGGAGCGATGGCCGCGGCTTCCGGCGAGAAATAGGTTAAGTCGCCTTATCTTCCACCCTGGAGCTACATTCACTAATTGAGTATATACGTACAAAGTACATAGATTCATTCGTAATAGAACACAAAGCGTATATTGTAACGACATCTTTAAGTGTTTGGTTTTCATTTTGCGTAAAGGAAAAAATATTTCCGTTATTCCGATTTCATGAGCGCAAAGTTTTGCAAAAGCAGCGTTGAGCTACGCACCTAATACACTACATATCTAAAATATTCGGAGACCAAAGAGAATAACATTTTTCATAATATTCAAATATAAAAGCTGCGTGTTGATGAAAGAGAAGGATATTTTTACAGCTATATGTTTTTGCCCCCATAGTTGAATTGTCAGAAAGAATTCAGTCAGTCCCCGAGTGGAAATCGAACCCATAATCAACAACGCTGACAGTCGACCGACCTGACTGGTGGTCTCTACAGAACGAAGATCAAGGGACTTCATTATCCTGGAGGATGCTTTAATTTCTTGTTTCTCTGTTACCTTTCACGAAAATCCTGTCGCACGAATTGCTTGTCATATCACCGACGTCATTGCCACACAGTTATAAAGTATCTGACGGCACGTCCTGGTGAGGGGTTCCATTTCCATTTTTTATTGTTGTTTTAATTTATTTTATTAATGAAAATATGAGTTGTGTGTATTGATACAATTTGGAGGAATGATATTATTCATATTATTCCAATTTATCCGCTCTGGTGCTTCAGATGCACGTCCTTTAGTTCTGCCACTATATAAGAAATGTATTGATTTCTGGCTCGAAGTGAAGAATAGAGTGTCTTAAAACTAGGTTCTCCCTGACTATCCTGCCATCCGGGAAAAAACGTGAAGATGTTGAACTAAGATTGCCTAAACAAAAAATGCAACAAGCTTAAACCCCAGAAACGAATTGATCGCTTTTTGCTAAGTTAACGTAAATTGGATAGAAAAATTAGATACATATATTTATTATTCCACTTCAGCAAACGCCGTGTTTACTTGTAAAAATCATATCATAACATTATATATTTTTTACCCGCGACGGAACGGCGACTATATATGTGTTTGGGGTGAGAGGTTGTTTGTTTGTTTGTTTGTTTGTTTGTTTGTTTGTGTGTTTGTGCAAATTACTATGTCAATTATTTCCAAAACTGTAAGTCCGATTTTGATACGGTTTTCTATGATAGGTTAAGGTTCAATTGGCGTATGTTCTTAGATATGTCTTATTGCCTTAACTCACCAGGGGGCGCTGCAGTAAGCATTTTACGTGAAAACGAATGTTTTCAATTATCTCAAAAAATAATATTCTGATTTCAATAGATTTTCAGTGATAGATTCAGGTTTAATTGGTGGATGTTCTTGGATATGTTTTATCGTGTCAAACCACCAGGGGGCGCTGCAGTAAGCATTTGTTTGTACTTTTTTTGTATTTATTTGTCTAAAACCGAAAGTACTGCTCCGATTGAAAAGAGTTTTCATAAAAAGATTCATCTTTGCTTGATACATATTTTAAGGTTTTTCTTTTTTTGTTACGGGGAAAACTCACCAGGGGGCGCAGCAGTAAACATTTGTTTATGCAAATCAAAAACTACTGGTCCGATTTACATGGAACTTTCAAGGATAGGTTCAGGCTTAATTGGTGCATCTTTTTATATATGTGCTACAGTGACCACTCAACAGGGGGCGCTGCAGTAAGCATTTGTTTGTGCTTTTTTGTGTAAAACCAAAATTTTTCTTGTATTTGTTTGTCTAAAACCGAAATTACTAATTCGATTAGATAGAATTTTCAGAACTAGATTCAGCTATGCTTTGTGCATATTTTAAGATTTTTGTTTTTTGGTTACGGTGAAAATTCACCAGGGGGCGCTGCAGTAAACATTTGTTTATGCAGAGCAAAAACTACTAGTCTGATTTAGATGAAACTTCCAACGATAGGTTCAGGTTTAATTGGTGTTTCTTTTCATATATGCGTTACGGTGACTACTCACCAGGGGGCGCTGCAGTAAGTACACTTGTTTGTGCGAAACTAAAACTACGAGTCCGATTTGAATGCAGTTTTCAATGATAGATTCAAGTTTACTTAGTGCATATTTTCATATATGTGTCATGTATGTTTACTTAGTGCATATTTTCATGTATGTGTTAACTCTCTAGGGGGCGCTGCAGTAAGTAGCTGCTTCTATTTTTTTGTGTAAAACCAAAACGACTAGTACGATTGAAAAGAGTTTTTAGTATTAGATTCCGCTTTGCTTATAGCACGTTTT
Source organism: Dryas iulia moderata (assembly GCA_019049465.1). Classification (NCBI taxonomy): domain Eukaryota; kingdom Metazoa; phylum Arthropoda; class Insecta; order Lepidoptera; family Nymphalidae; genus Dryas; species Dryas iulia. Next base: position 6,304,681 of record CM032436.1, on the reverse strand, counting down.
TAAATTTATATTACAGTGACAAGTCACCAGGGGGCGCTGCAGTAAAATATTGTTTGTGCAAAGATAAAATGACGAATTTGATTTGGATGCAGTGTTAATGATAAGTTCAAGTTTAATTACTGCATGTTCTTGGATATGTTTTATCGTGTTAACTCACCAGGGGGCGCTGCAGTAAACATTTGTTTGTAATATTTAATGCAAAGCTACTACTACTAGTCCGATTGCGCAGAGTTTTTAGTATTAGAGTTACCTTTACTTGGTGTAAGTTTTTAGGTTTTTTTTACGTCAAGAACTCACCAGGGGGTGCTGCATTAAACATTTAATTATGCAAAGCTAAAACTACAAGTCCAATTTGGATGCAGTTATCAAAGATAGGATCAGGCTTAATTAGTGCGTGTTCTCGTATATGTGTCATGGTGACACCTCACCAGGGGGCGCTGCAGTAAGCATTTGCTTTTATGTTTTGTGAGAAACCTATTTAGATGCAGTTTTCTGTGATAGGTGCTGGTTTAATTGCTGCGTGTTTTTATATGCCATATCACGAACTACCACGGGGCGCTCCAGTATAAATTAGTTTGTTCAAAATCAAAACTACTATTGGATTTTGTGATTTTCACTGATTTGGTTAGACTTAAGTTTCGTGGAAATGTTACAGTGACAATCTGCCAGACGCTGCAATAAGCATTTGATAACCAGAAAGCCAATGCTTTCAAACCCAATGGTTTATAATTTCTTTTGGATTTGCATGAAGATTAATATAAAGTATTTCGATATTATGTAATAATGTATAATGTGTATCTATTCACTTTAAAAAGTTTAAAATAAAAAACAAAATTAAAAATTTTGAAAAAACCCACGACGGTTTAATTGTAATTGAAAAAGGATAAAATAACTGTAAATCCCCCGCCTAAATGAATATATGTAACGAGATGATGGGGACGACTTCGTCGGGGGCTGCTAGTTGCAATCCCTATTTTATTTAAATATAGTAGCTAACAGTATAGATTTCGTTTTAAAGTTTTTAAAATACCAGTTATCAAAACTGTAAATTCATATTAATAATTTAATTTTTAAGCAAGAAAACCTATGCGAAGATTTGTGCAAACTTAAAGTAATGACAGCCCCCGACGGAGTCGTCCCCATCATCTCGTTACATATATTCATTTAGGCGGGGGATTTACAGTTATTTTATCCTTTTTCAATTACAATTAAACCGTCGTGGGTTTTTTCAAAATTTTTAATTTTGTTTTTTTAACTTATACTATGCATAATATGACCAGTTTATAACTCCAAACAACGATTTTTAAATGTTACGATAAATATTTGTGGTCGAACTACAAGAGTGAAACTACTAGGTATAGTGGTTTGTCAGCAAACTCCTTTATCTAGAGTACAATAAGAAAAAAAATGGATAAATATAAAATAACAAATTTAACTAAATTTTTCATTTAATATTTTTTAGTTATAGGATAAAAAGTGGAACAGGAAGTTCTCTTTGATCAACCAGCTATTCGGGTAAAAGCGTAAATAAACTGAATAATAATATTTTTGGTCGTTTTTCAGCTTCACTTATACATGTATATGTATATGTATTTATCAATATTATTAAGAAAATCTTCCATCGCCATTTTTACTCTCTTCTTGACGTCCGATTTGCATGAAAATTTGTACACGTGTCCAGATTCGATGACAATACAATATTTTAATAACTAAAAACTGATGTCATTGATTCATTACACTGATATTTTTGTTATAACAAGAAAATAATTTTATTTGTATTCCTTTTAGTTTCTTTCAAATATTTTGAAATAAAACTATTTTTAACCGGATTTATCGCGAACATTAAAACTAACATAGTAAAACTATCTAACTGTGATTACGGACTACTGTATTTTTTTTAATTTTTAGCTTCACACTGTACCCCACACACAGCAGGCAAAGGGAACCTAGTGTTAAGACACTCCGTTCCCCACTTTCCACCGAATTCGGAGGCATTGTGCGTTAAGTGACGGAACTTAACGCCGCGCTTTGCCTCGACGCCAGAGCGAAGGAAATGGAAATAATAAATAGATCATCATCTCCTCGAGTGGGAATCGAACCCACAACCAGTCGCTTTACTGTCACACTTTGTGCCACCGCGTCACGACTGGCCCCAATACTGTAAATCTGAAAATGTATTTTCCAATGTAATAACACCAAAAATATACGCGATTAATCCGGTAAAAAATAGTTTTATTTCAAAATGTATAATAATCACGAAAACAAAAGATCTTATACTTTCAGCTAATTCTATTACTGTCATGTCGGCGGTCAGGCCTCCCCCAAGGATCTCCACGACGATCGGTCCTGTGCTTCCCGCATCCAGCGGTATCCGGCGACCTTGACCAGATCGTCGGTCCAGCTTGTAGTAGGCCTGCCTACTGA